>JANJGN010000153.1:0-480000 GCA_026770705.1 Isurus oxyrinchus | reverse complement strand
TACGAAATGTGCAGTCAACAGTGCTCAAATTCATTTTCTGTTGCTGGGCACTGTTAAGAAGTGGTTTATATTCATGTGTCGACCAGCTAGCACTCTCTTCACATGCAGTATAAATTGTCGCTTTTCCTGGTACATTGCTATTCCAGGGAAGTGTCCTGATGAGTACAAGACAACAATCTTCGACATGTTTATTATTCAGTGACAGTCAAGTGGATAATAATTGCTGCTGTGTAAACTGTCAATATATTACCTTTCCTGTAGTGCTTTCAGCATTTAATATGTTTGCTGTAGCGTGCTGTTATAGGTAGAATGGTTGCTTTGGCTTTCTGTTGAAATAGACTGCTCGCTCTCCGTTGCTTGACTCATTTCCTTAGGTTAATTTCCTTATGAAACGGCTATTTTTGCATGTTATTAAATAATGTATTGACTGTAATATCCTTTCAAATATACAGTGCTTGCTGTTTGCTCCTCAAATGTTCCCGTTTCACTGCTTACTGTGAAAATGGAATTTTCTTTAAGATATTCCATTATCTATCAAAGCAAATTATTTGCTTTTAAATTTAATTATCAATCCCACTGCCCCTGCAACTAATAAGCTGAACGGGTTGGTGCCTTTAGGATCTCTGTGTCCTTTATTTAACACCAGATTTCGGTATGTGTTCTGTTTGTGTTTAATGTATATGCTATTTCTTTGTAAATGGGCAATTTAGTTAAGAAGGAATGGATGGATGAACCTGCCAGTGGGATGTGCTAACCCCTGGATGCATTGCCCTCTGGTGCTGAATAAGGCACATGTTGGACTTCAGAAGCAGAAGGCTGTATTTGCATTTTCAATTGGTACGGATTGTGAAAGCACTTCAGATTCGAATGGATATTAAACATTCCATTGTCAACATTCAGACAAACGAGCATTGAACAGTTCATCAATGCAACCAGGGCGACTTCGGTGCCTCTACGCCACCGGGAGAGCAGAGAGCGGCAGTTGGAGGACATTCAACCCCTAAAACCTGTTCCCGCAATCATGTGTATCAGGATGAATCTCACCCCATAGTTTTCAAAACCCATGATCTCACCATACAAGTAGCAATGTCTCTGCAAATTTTGAATTGTGCCTTAGCATCGGTTTCAAAGGTCGAGATGACTTTGTAAATATACCCCAAACTTCAGAAGAAAGGAAATGCCTTCTGATTTACACTCCTGAGCGTATCTACTTTAAGTTAGTATTACAGCCACATGTCCTTACCAGGCTATCAGGTTTGGTGAGGTTGGTTCTGGGATCACAATTGTCCTCGGCAACCACGGGACTCCTCTTCAAAACACCATCAGTGAAATTTCTTTTCATCCATGTGAGCGATTTGATAGGGTGTTGAATTGAAGGCCTCGCCTAAAACGTGGTATGTCCGGCCATGCAGCGTGCCCTCAGTTCTGAAGCAGCAGAGAGGTGCATCAATAACTGGCCGAATCCTCTGAAGTGGGTTTAGAATCCAAAGCCTTGTGCCTCAAAGCAGTAATGCCTATCCATTGAGCCCCAGAACATTGCTGGAATAGTGTGTTCAATGAAGGCCGGATCTGTTGCAATTCCATGAATTGCTCTGACTGTTCTACATTTTCACATTTTTCATGCATTCTGGGCTTAAGGTCAGATTCTCAGGGTCAATGCAGAGAGGTTCAAATGTGGCATCTCGAGTTTGATCATGTCTGGATTGCGCCAAGATTTGCCTTGGAGAAAGTGGAAATGGAAAAGTGGTCAGGGTAGTAGCGGGAATTGCAGGATGAAAGTAATCCAATTTCCTGGAATTGGGGAACAGCTCTAAGTGCTAGGCCCTAATTATAAAGGAAGGTATGTACCTCAAAAGTAACTTTAACTAATGCCATCGCAGAATGTTTAATAGTGTTGGCAGGGGAGGGCTTACATTAAATTTGCATGGGGATGTCAATAAATACATGGAATTAAAAACGGTCATAATGTGTCGGGGTTGAGTAGTGATTGAGAAGAACGCAGCACCAGGTGAGTTATGGTTGCAGAAAAAAGGGGCAGCATGACCAGGAGGGCTACAAAGACAGGGTCAGAATTTGTGCATGTATGAACACAGAATACAGCTAATGCTGGCTCGCATGGCCTGCAAATAGCTGTGCGGATATGCTGTTCAATCAGTGATGGAACATTGGCAGAGAAATGGTGAGGACTGGCTGCTTTAACACAATTGCTCAAAAATGGTTGGTAAGGAAAATTGGGTGAGGGGGCGTGGAAGAGTACAGATTGAGAAACCCATTGCCGTGTTGGAAAGAGCAGATGTCCGTGAAAATACGAGGAGGACATGAATGATGGGGAGTGGAGAGTGGAGTGCGAGGCGTGGGGATTATTCTGTAGACCTCCCAGTATTGACAGAGAGATATTGGAGAAAAACGGCAGGGAAAGTACTTTGATTTATTTGTACTGTGATAGTGGTGATAGTTGTGGGTATTAAGTTCCGAGATTATGAGTTGGATAAGGCAAGGGATAACTAAACAGAGGGGAAAATATTTCTGAAATGTGTTGAGGAAAACAGCCATGATCAGTATGATACTGGACCAGGGCTGGAATAATGTCAGGGCAAACTAGGCAGTTCCCACACTGGCAAAAAATTAAGGGTCTGTTGCAGCAAATATTTGAATGACATATTTACAAAATTACATAGGAAATCAAATAGCCCTTGGCGGTGGTCCTGAATCGTCGACATTTCATGTGGTACATTTACATATAGTACACACACGTTGATATCCATGCTCTTGTGATGTAGGTTTTACAAAATGCCATCGTTTTCATAGTATATAGGCGTAGGTAACAGATAGAAGGCTTACGACGAGAATTGACGAGATCTTCTTTCGCCCAGAGAGTGGGGGATTCTGGAACCCACTGCCCGAAAGGCTGAATGTGTCAGAAATTCTATTAACTTGTGAGGAATGATTGGATATTTACATGCATTGCCAAAGTTTCCAGGGTTAACGGAGTAACTCTGGGAAATGAGATTCGTGCAGTAAAATCTTTGTTGATATGCGCAGGCATGATGGGCTGAAGTGCCTCCTTCTGTGCTGTAATCGTCCATGAGTCCACTCCTCATCCTGTTTAGGTACACATTTGCAAATCTATGCATCTCAATGACCTTTTATCCAAACTGTGACACTTTAAATAACATGAAAGAATGTAAGCAAATCGAGCAGACTGCATGGTAATCACTATTGATTGTACAAATTACACGTAAATTCATCTTGGATTGGTTACAGGAAGACATGATTTGAGCTATTTTCAACAGTGGAACGTCCATATCTTCAAGTCGATATACTAGAAACGTACTGGACAGTGGGATTATAACTTCACCATAATTATATTTTGTACTTCCAACAAAATAATTCTGCAATTATCAATGTAGATCTTCTACCCATATTAATGTATGATAATTTTCAAAATGTAATTGCTGTTCTTGGTTGGGCTTTGGATACTGGTTCATGTGCAGGTAAGGCTCACTGTTTCGCTTAGGGCTCCACGATTCTTGCACTGGTCTTTTCAGTTGCACTTATTATGCGAAGACTTATGTTTTTGAAATCAAACATCATGTTAATATTCTTTGATTTAAAGCGTGTATGCTTAGAAATTATCTACATAAGAAGACAATGAACTAACACCTCTGTCTCAGCAGGAAATTAAATTTGCAATGAATTTTGAAAATTCAGTGTTTAAGGCAATGTTCCAACCCATTAACAAGCTTGGCTTAATACTGGAGAGTGGGCCATGCATATTTCAAGAGTAATGCACACTGATGGAAGGTGAGCTGCCTTCTTGAACTGCTGCAGTGCATGTGGTGTAGCTACACTTACAGTACTGTTAGGGAGGGAGTTCGAGGATCTTCACCCAGCGACAGTGAAGAGACGTTGATTTGATTCCAAGACAGGGTGGTGAGTGGCTTGGAGGGGACCTTGCAAGTGTTCCTGGTAGCGTTCATGGGTTCGGAATGTGTTCCCTAGGAAGGCTTGATGAGTTCCTGCCGTGCATCCTTTAGATGTTTAGGGGGTGGATGCACTGAATGTTCGTGGACTGCTGTTTGTTTAGAACGTGGCTCAGTTGATGGAACTTTGGATTCTGAGGTAACAGATGGCGCCTGGTTGGTAACTATAATACAATTACAAGTCTAAAATGTTGAAACAAGAGTCGAGGAATAAAGGAGTTTGACGGCTTGGGGGTTTTCTTCATCTGGAGGGTGTTTCTTAGAAAGGGAATGAGGAATGCATTGGAGGGGCTCAAATGAGGAATGTTGCTGTTTCTGGTTTCGCAATCATAGCGTGATTTCATTCTGGTGAATGCTATTGCTGACACCACTTATCCTCTCTTTATTACAGCCAATATACTCACAGTCCTGGTCCTCCATTTCAGGGACTGTGGTCTCTCCAAGGGCACCACCATCTATTTGCTGGCAATGGGCATGGCCGACCTGCTGGTCCTCATAATCTACGTCCTGGTCACTCGCATTCTCGTTCCTGTGTTTCCAGAAGTGTTTTACAGATATACCTTGGCCTGTCGTCTCAACCTGATCGGGATTTCTGCCGTGATCGACTGCTCAGTCTGGCTCACGGTTGCCTTCACTTTCGATCGCTTTGTGATCATATGCTGCCAGCGGTTTAGAAGATTGTACTGCACCCCCAGATCCGGCGCTCTGCTAGTTGGGCTGATATATCTCCTGTCTTATTCCAGGAATATACCGTATTGCTTCACAGTCCTTCCCGTGTCTGTAAACATTAGCCCGCAGCTGGGATGCCGGAACAATCCCTACATCTACTCAGCAGCGGCCTGGAGATCCTTCTATTGGATCCATACTATTTTAACCCCCTTATTTCCTTATATCATGGTGTCTTTGCTCAACCTTTTGACAGTCAAGCACATTCTGAGGGCCAGTCGTGTCCGCCAGGGTTTTAAGATGGAGGGGTGGGGCGACCCCGAGATGCAGGGTCGGAGAAGAGCCATGGTCTTGCTCTTCAGTGCCTCATCCAGTTTCATCCTGCTGTGGATGTCAACGGTGGGGATCTTCATTTTCTCACGGATCACTGGCCAATTCAGTTACAGGGGCTTCAGCGACCCATTCTTTGTCATGAATGAAATCGGCCGCATGCTCAGGGTACTGAATTGTGCGACGAGCACCTGTATGTACGCTCTTACCCAGTCCAAGTTCAGGACAGAGCTGAGGAGAGCGGTCCAACGTGGCATCAGTCTCATCAAATAACGTCTTGCCTTATGTGACGATATGAACTTTGGGGCAAGTGATCAGGATGTCAACCTACACTGTTAAATCAGCTTAATCAATTTGTAATTAATAGCAAACTCATTGCAACATTAATAAGCCTCTTATTTCAATCCGACACTGTCTCTAATGTCCTGAGTCTATGATGTCTCTTCATTGCTCTTTATATTCCATCATTTGTATCTTATTGAACTAGCAAGTTTGTTGACCTTTCTGATTTTGTTTTTTTTTCAATTCCTGATTTCCACTTTTTATTTAAGGCCACACTTTTTATTCAATTTACCAAATCAACGTTATGGTGCTCTCGCCTCGCACCTATGTCTCGGGCTTCATTTTAGTGTATGTTGTTGTTTCTGATTGGGGCATGCAGGTTGAAATTTCACATGGAGTTCAAAGATGTTTTTATAATTCTTTCCAGCGGATCTTTCGCCTTGTCCATGCTTCATTACACAATACTCGATCTAAACTGGATTATATCAGTAGGGCAGTATTCCGTTACCTTTCACTTTCTCATTAGATTTCTCAATATCTGTTAAACTGAAACACCCCTTCCTCCAACCCCACGTCTTGTTACATGCGGAACAGCTTGGTCCTGGAAGATGTCATGCAAAAAGTCTACAAATCTGTCTCCTATGTCCCATTGGCACTGATACTGTCCAGGTTTACATGAGGATTGAAGCCCCCAAATTTGTGAAATGTCTCTTCAACAATCTCCAGCAATGACTTGCTTTATGCCCTTTGCAGTGTTATAACCGCTGTTGGCGGGGGGTGGGGAAGGGTGCATATAAAATTGTCCCTCCGGCCTTACATTACACTCGCGGTTGCAAACCTCCAACAATTGCGAACCTGATTCTACCTTGGTCGAAGCCTTCTGCTATTTTTTTAAGTTGGGGAAAAAAATCACCAAAACCTTTCAGCAACCAGGCAGAACAATGGAAGAGGTGAAAGAAAGTGATTCAACTTCTAACCTAAATGGTAAATCCACCATTGGCGTTTTCATAATAGGTTCGAATATTTTCTGAGTAAAAGTGAAGCTTTTCGTCTTGCACTCATCAGGAAAGATGGAAGAATGCCAAAGTTCAAAGGGAACAGCAATGTAACCTGCACGGGAAAAGTGTGCTAATTCTATAGAAAGTGGGCTTTGACGTGCCAAGGTTTTTTTTTTTACCTTGGAGAATGCATCAGGGAATAGTTCCCCTAATCCGAAGGATTTTGCTTAAATTAAAAATATACAAGTCAAATCTGCTTCGTGGTTGCGTTGCCAGGGTGTGATTGTCCATTATGTTTTTCTTTAGTTGAGTACAGCACAACGCCTGTGCATGAAAGACTGATGATGACCATGGGACATCGCCAATTTTCGTAAAACTCATCCGGTTCACCGCTGTTCGCCAGGTAAGGAACTCTGACATCCTTATCTGGTGTGGCTGACATGAGACTCCAGGCCCACAGAAATGTTATTGCCTCTGAACTAACACCTGAACAAGGGCAATTATGGATAAGCAATAAATGCTGGGCGAACCAGTGACGCCCAGACATTGGATAAAACATTTGTGTATTCGTTCTGTTTCATAGGACAGGTACGTGCTTATAAATATATTTGCTTCCAGAATGCATAAGTGCGCCAAACTGCGAGACCGCTCAGCAATATTAAAGTGCCCTTTACTGTAATTCTTAGCACACTTTGGAATGTTCTCAAAGTTATTTTCAATCTCTTAATCACACATAATGCTTGTAAGACTGCACGGAGTTTTGCAATCTCAGGCTAGTTGAGTATCCTGCAACTTTGAGAGTGACTTCATGTGATCTTTCAGAGTCCAGCCATGTCACGTAGACGAGCGTTTGACTATAGGAGTCTTTTGTTATACGACCATAAGACGATAAAACATAGGAGCAACAATTTGGCCTTTTGACCCATTGAGTCTGCTCTGCAAATTGAATCATGGCTGATAAGTTTCTCAACTCCATT
The DNA here is from genome assembly GCA_026770705.1 of Isurus oxyrinchus. Lineage (NCBI taxonomy): Eukaryota > Metazoa > Chordata > Chondrichthyes > Lamniformes > Lamnidae > Isurus > Isurus oxyrinchus. The sequence continues at coordinate 472,764 of JANJGN010000153.1, read as the reverse complement.
CTCCTGCCTTCACCCCATCACCTTTGATTCCCATAACAATCGAGAACCTATCTCTCTCGGTCTTAAGTTTCTCCTCATCTCTGTTCTTAGAGGTCTTCCCTTTACTCTGAGGCTGTGCCATTAGGTAGTACTCTCTCCTACTAATCGAAACATCTTCCTCACGTCCACTCTGTCCAGGCCTTTCAGTATTCTGTAACTTTCAATCAGATGCCCCCTCAGCTTTTAAACTCCATCGAGTACAGAGCCAGAGTCCTCAAACATTCCTCATATGTTAAGCCGTTCATTCCTTGGATCGTTCTCGTGAACGTCCTCTGAACCCTCTGCAGGGCCAGAACATCCTTCCTGAGATACGGGGCCAAACATTGCTCACAATATTCTAAATGTGGTCTGACCAGAGCCTTATAAAGCCTCAGCAGCACATCTCTGCTTCTATATTCTAGTCCTCTAGAAATAAATGCCAACATTGCATTTGCCTTCCTAAATACTGACTCAACTTGCAAGTCAACCTTAAAAGAAACCTGAACTAGAACTACAAAGGACCTTTGCAGTCCAGATTTCTGAATTCTCTCCCTATTTCGAAAATAGTCTATGCCTCTATTCTTCGTACCAAATTGCATGACCTAACATTTCCCCACCTTGTATTCCATCTGCAACTTCTTTGCCCATTTTCCTAACCTGTCCAAATCCTTCTGCAGCCTCCCCGCTTCTTCAATACTACCTGTCCCTCCACCTATCTTCGTATTATGTACAAACTTAGTCATGATGCCCTCAGTTCCTTCATCTAGATCATTATTGTATAAAGTGAAACGTTGTAGTCCCATGTAAACGAAAAGTCAAAACGCGTGCTTATGGCCATCACAACCTTCCATATCAGTCATAGTTGCAAAAATAGACATGTATAACTCGCACTCCAATCCAGTATGAATGTTTTGCTTGAAGCTCAATGAATGGGCCTCAGGAAGTGCATCCCATATTCTAATCATCACCAGCAATAGTGTTTTGATTTTCTTTTGGCGTATATGTTTTGCTACTTTTTTGCAGTTGCTTTAAATCTGCCACCAATCATTCTCGATCACTTCGTGAATTGGAACATTAACTGCATAACTATTGTGCAGAGACTCCTCATGATTTTGAATACCTCTATCAAACCTCCTCTCAGCCTTCACCTCGCCACGGAAAACATTCCCAAATTCTCCAATCTATCTTGATCACTGATGTTCCTCATCCCTGAACCCATTTCTGTACTGGAATATTTTCCACACTCTCTCCAGTTTCTTCACACTCTTCAGTAAAGTGTGGCATGCAGAACTGACCGCAATACTCCAGCTAACGCCGAACTGTTAACTGATAAATAAATGATCAAAAACTCCTTGTTCTTGTACCATATGGCACTGTTAATAAAGCCGACGAGTCTGCTTGCTTTATTAACAGCTCCAGCAACCTGTCCTGCCACCTTTAATGAAGCCATTCACACAGGCACACAGGTCCCTTTTATCCTGCGCTCCTCTTATATTTGTACCCTTTTTCTTATGCTGCCCATCCACGTTCATCCTGCAAACATAAAACACTTCACATGTCTTCACATTTAACTTAATCTGCTACCTGTCTGCCCAGTGCACCACCTTGCATATGTTCTTCCCAAATTCTACACGATCCTTCACAAACACCACAGTGCTTCCAAGTTTTTTTACTTCCATGGTTCTGAGATCTTGCTCTGTACCCCAAGGCTTTAGTCACAAATATATATATATAGCAGCAAATGGAAGCCTCCCGACACAGACAAATGGACAGGTCCACTGCAATTCTTCCTGCAGCAACTGCATCTGCATCCTATCCCAACATCTACCAAAATAAATTGCATTATCACGAGGACCTGCTTTCTGTCACTTGGCGAATATTCCACCCATGTTGTCTTCAATTCAATTAGCTATAACTTTGCTCAGAATTATGTTGTGTGTCATTCTACCCAATGTATTAGGAAGTCTCTTCGACCAGATCAACAGCCTTACACGTGTCAACCCGCTCTGGTGCTATTCCTTCCAGGAACTCGAGCAAATTGGTTAATCAGGATTTATCCTTAGGAAAGACACACATGGTTTTCTTCATTAACTCACCTTTGTCATTGAAAATAATGCTTCGCCCAGATTTATTGTTTCTAGAAGTTTGCTCAATGTCGAAGTTATATTAGCAATTGCTGGGCTCACCTTTACACCCATCGTTGTCCAGTTTTCCAGCCCTGTAGTCCCATCTCTGAGTCTAAGACAGAGAAATAAAAATAATGTTGTTGCACCAACAATATCTGCTCTAACTTTCCGCGGTTTCCTTGAGCGTATCACATTCGATCCCGGTACATTATCACACTTAATTACAGGCAGCCTTTCCAATACCTGCTCCTTACCATTTGTAAACCGTTCTAGTGTCTGAATGACCTACTTTTTCAGTGTGGCCTGTCTTGAATCGTGTTCCTTGATGAAGGTATTTGTAAATGTCCATTCAATACCTTGGCTCTGCCCCCTGCTCGCGATGTGTAAACTCCCCTTTCTGTCCCGAATCAGCTATTCGTCCTCTTACTTGAAACTTACTATGTAAAAAAAAAATATCAAGGGCTTTGACCATCCTCTTTCTGTTGGCTGATTTTTTTTTTCTGTTCACGTTGCCTCTTTGCCTCAATTATTTCCTTTCTCCCCTCTCCTCTGAACATTCGATATTCATCCCGGTTCGCAATTGTATATTCTGCCTGACATTGGTCATAATACAATTTATGATTCTTTATCATAATCTACATCTAATTTGTTATCCAGGAGCTTTGGAATTATTTCCCTAACTTTCCCTTTAGAAGCACCTTGACTGTAGCTCAACTCTCTCTCCTTTGAAGGTGGCCCATTGTTCAGCTGCAGGTTTCCCTGCCAACCTGTGACTCCAGTTTGTTCGGATCAGATCAGTTCTTACACCATTGATGGCTGTTGTCCTCAGTTAATTATTTTTACTTTGGATTCTGCCACCACTTTTTAAATTGTCTGAATAAATTTTATGATATAATGACAACTACCCCTTTAAATGTCCTCCCACTGTCTGTAAATCCACTTGGCCCCTCTCTTTCACAAGAACCCAACTAAAGATGTCAATAATCTCGTTTGGCTGGAGTGATACTATCGCAGAATAAGTTCCTGAATTCAACGAGGGGACCCTTGCCTCTCTTTACACTATAACTTTCCTGGACGTGATTAACAAAATTGAATTCCACCATTACAGTTGATCAATTATTTCCATCTCTCTGCAACTTACTTGTGATTTTTCCCCCTGCATCCTTTCCACTAGCTGGTGGCATATTTATTACACGGAACAACGTAATTTCAGTTTATTTCATTCCTCTATTCTAACCAGTTAGATTATGCCATTGAGTCCCCGGAATACCATCCTTCCCCTCCACAGCCTAGCCCTACTTCATCAATGTTGCCATCCTCCCCCCTTTTTATTCCTTTCTTTTTATTTTTCAGAACTCCGTGATTCATGAAAAATTAGAACCAATGCTTTGTCCTTCCTTGATCCGGATCTGTGTTATGGCCACAACATCACATCCCCACGTTCCAATCTGCGCCTGTAACTCACTATTCGCATTTATCACATGCTGGCATTCACATGTCTGCACAGTAACACTGATTTTGATTTTGTTGCTTTGACCTTGCACTAACCCAGTTATTAACTTGCTGTTCAAATGTTATCTGCCTGTCCTATTATTCTGTGCACCTCTGCGCTCCGCTCTGAAATATATCTTAATTCCTGCACTACTGTAAATGAATTTTAACCGCCCCACCCCCACACACCCACCACCCCCCAGGATATCATTAACCGGACTCCATGCACAGAAGTCTGTCATTGCTCTGTTAGGCGTAACCTACCCAGCACCTACTGTCCCAATCTCTCCATTGCAGTTCCCAATATCCCAATAATGCAATATCTCCCTCCTGCGCCATTTTCCAGACATGGATGCATCTGTTTGATCCTGCTGGCTCTACTCTCCCTTTCACGTGGTACATGGGAATAAAACTTTTGAGGCCCTGTTTGCTAATTTCTACCCTAGCCCACTAAATTCTGATGGCAGTGCGCAAACCTCTTTCTGCCTATTTCATCCAAATCATCATGTCTGATGATTGCTGTTTTTTCACTTTACAACTATTACGCAACTCAAACTCAAACCCAAACCCTCTCCGGGTCCTCTGTCCTCGCTCTTTGAGGTTGGAATTGCCTTCCTGCTTCTACTTCTCTGCCTGGTGGCCATCCATCCCGTCTCTTTCTGAATACCCTTAAACTGGAGTGTTGCCTCACCTATAAACATCAGCCATGAAGCAGACAACTTCAGGGGTGCAACACTGTGATGCCAGCTGCTGCTGATGTTCAGAAACACAAAGCTGCAGCTACTGCAACTGAAGCACTTCCTGCACAAAAAGGAAATGGGAAGCATCCTGGAGTTCCCACATTACACTTGCCGTGCACTCCAGATGTTTCAGCAGCCCTGTTATTTGTTAATGAGTGAGTCAATAACCTTGCGACTATCGTATATCATTAATATTGCTAGCAAAACTTTACCAATGCTTTAAAAGCTTAGAACTAATAACAATCGTTCCCAATTGAAATAGACCTTACTAATATGCATTAACACTATTCATAAATCAGACACCTTGAAAATAGCAATTAATCATATTTAATAAACACGAAAAACATAAGGCTCAACGGTTTATTCTCTAGTTTGGATAAAATAAAGAGGTAATTTTTCATCAACTAATCAGCTGCCTGCATCCCAGTGAGAAAACAGCTGGACATTTCCATCAAGAGGCGGGCTTTGAAACCACAGCCTGAATTGGTTTGCTCCCTTGTTACTCCCTCGTCTGTCATATTACCTCTCTTCCCTTTAATCCCTGCCTTGTATCTGAAGTCCTCAGTTCTCCGTTTTGCTTTTTCTTTTCAGCCCCAGGTATCTCCAAGTCATCTCTCTCTTTCTCTTTCTCTTTCACCCCACTCTCTCTCGATGTTTTATTTGTTCCCCTTTAACCCGTGTTCTAGATAGCTGCAAAGTTGCACTCTTTCGTAAATACAGTATTATTTCATACAGGGGAGCAGATGCGCACCCCGAGCGTATCAGGCGAATTAATGTACTAGTTTGATGAGTGACCTCTGCTTTGTACAAAATATCGAAAAATGCAATGGAAGACCCAGAGAGAAAAAAATGTTCAAAACACCCTTTCCACCTCATATTTCGTTTTCATTTAATTTATCTACGTGATGAAGGCTTCGCTGGTGAGGTCAGAATTCATTGCACACCTGTAACTCTCCATAAGAATGTGTTGACGAGCAGCCTGCTTGAAGCGCTGCAGCAGCTCTGGTGTACATACACACACAGAGCTCTTTGGAATTGATTTCTAAGATTATGACCCAACTACAGTGAAGGAACAGCAATATATATTCCATGTCAGGATGGTGGGTGGCTTGGAGGGCAACATACAAGGTGGCAGTGTTCCCAAATATCTGCTGCCCTTTTCTTTTTAGATGGTAGTGGTCGTGGGTTTGTAAGGTGCTGTCGAGAAAGCCTTGGTGAGTTTCTGCAGTGCATCTGGCAGATGGCACACACTGCTGCTACTGTGCGTCTGAGATGCAGGGAGTGAATGTTTGTGGACGTGGTGCCAATCAAATGGGCTGCTTTGTCCTGGACGGTGTCAAACTTCTTGAGTGATGTGGGAGCTGCACTCATCCAGGTAAGTAGACTTTTGTCCTCATGCTCCTGAGTTGCGCCTTTTAGGTAGTGTATAAGCTTGGTGGAGCCTGAAGGTGAGTTACTCGTTACAGAATTCCGACCACCGGCACTTGGATAAGCCTTTACTTATTAAGAAACTATCCGAATTCTCTGAATTGCACCGATTATTTGCAACATTGATTAGCCCCCTATTTCAGTCCAGTGCAACCTCTAACGTCCTGCGTGAACAAAGGGTGGGTTTTGGCTTTGTTTTTGTTTTTTGTTTGTTTGTTTGTTTTTGAACGGAGTGTATTTTTGTTGAGTTTAATTTCCTGAAATGATTTGTACTTTTCATGTCAGGCTGAACATTTTAATTAATTTACCAATTCAAGATTGCCCAGTTCTCCTCTCACACCCATGTCCCTGGTTTTGTTAAGCGCACGATTTCCTGTTTTTGAAAGGGGCATTGTAGTTGAAGCTTAATAAGGGTTTCATTGCTCTTATGACTTTATTTGCCAGTGGATCTTTTAAGTTAACTCCGCTTCATTGCACAAAGCAGATCTAAAATATATTTTAACAGTAAGAGCATATTCTCATCCCTCTCCATTTCTCCGTAGATTTCTAAATTCCTGTTCACTTGTTAAACTGCCCTAACCACCACGTGCACCCCCTCCCAATTCCCACCTTTCCCTCGCCATGTTAGTTGCTGAACACCTTCGTTCAGGAAGCTGTCAGACAAAAAATCTACAACTCTCTCTCTCATTCAGTTCTTGTCAATGTTTATTGTCCCATTTTAGAAGAAGATTGGCTTCATACCAAATCGTTAACTGTCTCTGCAACAATCTCCAACAATGTCCTTTTTAACACTCTTTCTAAAGTTATAATCATTGTTCCAGGCCCTACACAGTACTCCTAGCAGCATTTTCAGGCTCTTGTTATTAAAAAATTCCACTAATCTTGATTCTTATTCATGTCCTTCTGATGTCAGACACTTTCGCTCTAAGAAACGTACAGCATAATTTACATTTGGAGCTATTCCTCCTCCTTTGCTCTTCTGTCTTTCCTAAATAATGGGCAACCTGGAAATATGCATTTCCCAGCCTCCACCTTGCCCCTTCCAGTCCCATTCTGCTTCAGTTTACGTGCGTCCCGCAACATTCCATTCCTTTGGGATTTCTCTTATAATCCGGAAATCTCTCTTCATCCAGAACCCAGCTCCCTCCCTCTTTTCGCTCCTAGCCTTGTCCATAGCCCCAGATACACGATTGGCCCGATTTAAATTGGCCACAGCCCGGTTAAAATCTAGCCCACCCAACATAATAGATACCTCTCCCCTGAGAACCTGTGCCCTGGTGCTATTAATCAAATACCCATTCTTCCCCCATCACACGTTGGGCCACGCATTTCACGTTCTAACACTATTTTACTTGAATAACCTTGTTCTTCTGCGTTTTGATGTGGGCCCAAACTCTCAAACTTTCTCAGTTGAACAATATTCTTGCATCAACCTATTTTGTTTGCACTTGGGCCACATCTGCTGCATCTCCCCCATCCCATTCCAACCTCTTCTCCAGTTGTGAGGAGATGTTCGTAAATCTGGCACCAAGCAGGCAATATATCTTGCACAGCTTTCGGCCATATCTTCTGTCACATACCATCCCCATTGAATGCTGGCAGGGTCACTTCGCTAATCCACCCTGAGTCGTTATTCTCATCGACAAAGTTAAAAGTCATCTCGTACCTCTCAGGTAAATTGTGGACACAAGGCTTCTCCACCTCTACCTGCTGGGTTACCATACATACCAGTCTCGCTGACCGGTTCTATCCTACATTCTAATTGAACAGAAGTGGCAACCCCACACTCCCAGTGTAAATATTATATTGTTCATTGCTTCCTCAGTTTGCTTGGTGAATCCCACCTCTTCCTTGTGTACCCGGCATATCACTGCTCACTCTTGGTGTGCTGGTATATAACTACAAACTCCTTAGTGTATGCGAAAAGCACTCCTTTACCTTGATGTAGCTGGTATGTCACACTGCTCCCCTAGTGTACAGGCTTATTATCCCTCTCATTAGGAATACCATGCATGTCACTCCTCTCCACTGGTGTACAGTTGTTTCACGTCTCACACCTGATGCATATGTGTATACCTCCACTTGCCTGGTATATATTTGTAGCACTCATCTCTCTTGTTGTACATGCTACAACAGACCTTTTCCCGATATAGTGGAATAGCAAACAACGCCTCTGGTGCTCCGGTCTATCATCCTCACCCCTGGTGTAGCTGATACATCTCCCCTCTCCCCTGGTGTTCCAGTACATCACCCAGCTACCTTGATGCAACAATATTTCACCACTCTACCGGTGCATACTGATATATTATTCCTCTCCCCTGGTGTACAAGTATATCACTCATCCCCCCTGCTCTACCGCTAAATTGCTCTCCTTCCCTGTTTACTGGGCATAATATTATTCGTCCTTGTGTACCAATATATCAACCCTCTCCGCTGGTGTATCTGCCTTAGCACTCCTCTCCCTAGGTGCATCTGTTATATAATTCTTCTCCCCTGGTGTAAAGTTATACAACTCGTCTCCCCTGGAGTACATTTATATCAGTCGCATCTCCAGGTGCTCCTGGATATAAGAATTCTCTTCCCCTGATTTTCGTAGTATAACATTACTGCTTTCTGGTTTAAATGGTTTATGACTCCTCTTCTCTGGTATGTCAATTCTCACCCCTTATACCAGGACCTCACTCATCTCCCCTGATGCACCTGGCATATCTCCACTCCCCCTCTTGCAAACTTACATCATTCCTCTCTCCCACTGTTTTGCAATAACACTGCTTAACCATGGTGCATGTGGAATTTCCCTCCTCTCCCCTAGTGTATCTATATATCACCCCTCTCCACGGTTGTTTTATATTACTCCGCTCCCTGGTATACCATGTGCACCACTATTCTAACTTGGTGAATAGTTGACCTCTCCTCTCCCCTCATGTACATACATATCAATCCAATCGCCTGGGGTACAGTTGTATCGCTCCTCTCCCCTAATGCACCTGGTATAACCGTCTTCTTTCTTGTAAACCTATATATCACTCATCACCACTGGGTGCTCCGGTATACTGCTTCTCTCCACTGACACACCATAATATCATTCCAATCCTGGTGTACCTGGTATATCGCTCCTCTCCCCTCCTGTTCCATTATGTCACTCCTCTCCCCTTGCGTACCGATATATACATCCTCTTCGCTAGTGTACCTGATACAATACTCCTCTCCCTTACTATAATGGGATACCAATCCTCTCCCCTGGTACAACTGGTTTATCATTCATCTCCCATTGTGTATTGGCATTACACTTCTCTCCACTGATACAACACTCGTTTCCCCTTGTGTGCCTTGTTTATCACCCCATTCTCCTGGTGTACTGATACATCACTCATCTCTCCTTGGTATATCAGTATGTCAGTCCTATCCCCGGTAAGCTATTAAATCACCCCATTCCCCCACTCTACCTATTAAGTGTTCCATCTCCCCTTGTGTGACTGGTATATCACTCGTCTCCCCTGGCGTATCTTGAAATCTCTCCTCCCCCTTGTGTGAATGGTTTATCACTCCTATACCCTGGTACACCTACATATCACCCCGGTGCCCTGTTGCACCTTGTATGTCACAATTTTCCGCAGGTGTAGCGGCATGTCATTCCTCTCTGCTGATGTACGTGTATGTCAATCAACTTCCTGGTACTCGCAATATCACTCATCTCCCATTGTGTTCCAGCATATCACTCTTTCCCCTAACTGTACTGGTATATTTCCCTAACTTTCTTTGTTACTGAGAAATTTCATTACATACACTTCATTTATCACCCTTCCTATATAATCTCTCTCTCCTACTGTAACTCTTATTCCATTGCCCTGTTGCACAACAATTCCCACCCCTGGTGTATATGCATGCTCATGACTAGCGCCTAGTATAACTTGTCTCTCACTATCCCAAACCCCAATGTCCAGGGTATGCCCAACAGTGTACATTGTAATCCCATAATCCTCTTCCTCTGGTTGAGCTGTCCCCACCTCTTACCTCTTCCCTGCTGGATGACCACGTCCTCTCCTGATGTACTATGAAATCCCTCTCTCGCTCCCTTGAAAGGTAACTCCATCCATGCATGGTATACACGGTTTTTCACCCACCTGCTGGGAATTAATTAATATTTCATCATCTCCCTCCGTTTGTTCGTGTATTGATGCATTGCCCACCAACACCCACTCTATAATCGACATGCCACCCACCCAAACTAATGTGTCTGGTGTTTCAAGACCCCTCTCCGGTTCATCGGATGTATCTCCACAGTTAGCCTGCTGGTCAAACCCTCTCCCATGGTCGATGGGTCATATCCCCAACCCCTCTCCTGGGGCACTTGTTGCATCGCCCACTCTCCTCGGATATACCTGGTATAAATCTACCCCCTGCCCCTTTGCATTCAGAATATCAACACCTCCCTTGGTGTCGCTGGTATATCAATCCACCCTCTACTGCAGCTGATACACCTCCCCTCGCGCCTGGAATACAGGTACACCTTCCTTTTAGCAAACATTTTCTCGTTTCAAGCGGTGAGGCACATGCTGTCGTGTTCAGAATTGAATATCTCCATTCTCTCGTATTGTTTATTGTACCCACCTCCCGTGCAGTATGACGCAGGCCAATGTTGAACAGGCAATATCACCCCCTTTCCCCAGTGTCCCTCTTATATCACTCACTTACCGTGAATGTGGACTACCATCTCCTGCATCCCGCGATGAAGCTGTAACAACAACTCGACCTCACTGGGTCAAAAGGGCATAATGGAATCTATCCTCTAGTGTGCTTGGCATCCTAACCCCTTCCCCAGTTTTGCTTCTGCATCAGCCCCATTCCGCCCAGCAAACTCATTTGGAGAAACAATTCCAGAGATTGCTGTAGGAGAAAGGGAACAGCAGATAGAGACTAAGGTGATGAAGGAAAATAGTGCAGAACAACAGATGTCAGACAGACAATGCAAAAGTGAGAGTCTTAATTTGAAAGTGTTGGCAATGTGTGGAAGGTGGGGAAGACGGAGAAGAGGGTTCCTAGTGGCGGTGTCCGAGTGAAGGAAGGGAGAGTTTGGGGATTGAAGAAGCAAATAAGAGAGTTAAGTTTCGATATATATATTTTTAAAAATGAGCATTAGATAATACAAAAGGAAATCTCAAACACTGCCATCTGCAGGCAAATGGGAAAAGGCAGATATGAGGAGTGGAGTTGAAAAGTGCCAAAAAGCGACGGTACTCACGAATACAGGAGATATTGCTGGGATGTTACATGATTACCATCTATCCTTCACAAGGAACATGAATGAGGAGAAGGTCTTAGCTAGGCTACATTCACTGTGACAGAGAAGAGTTTCAAGGAGATTTGCAAATGTGAATGATTGGACAGACTGGGTCTGTTTCTTTTGGAGATTGGAAAAAATGAGAAGATACCTCATTGAAACATATACAATTCAGAGGGTTTTGATATTAGTGGATACTAGGAGGATGGTCACGTTTGGGAGAGATTCGAAATTATTCGACACCAATTCAGAATATGTGGTCGCCCATTTTGGATGGAGATGAGGTTTAATCTTTCTCTCTGAGGAGATTCTGATTCTTTGAACTCTTCCCCTGGATATTTTGGAGGAAAGGCCATTGAACAATCTTAAGGCAGAGGTAAATAATTATTCACTCACTAGACAGTCAAGGGTATCAGTGGTGGAACATTCTCAAATAGGCCGAATTACCAAACCCATCTTCTAAATCAGATGCCGATATATTTCACCCTTGTTTAAAAAAATGTGTAAAGATTACTCAGCAAGTACAAGACAGTCAGCTTATCCCCAAGGCAGGGAAGGCTTCCACAATGGATGCTGAGGAATATATTCATTCTTGCTTGGTAACAAGGCAGCTCAATATATGAAAGCCGGCATCTTTGGTTAAGGGAAAATCGTGTCATCAAAATTGCTGCAGGTTTCAAATGAGGTGATAAAAATGATTGTGAGGGTAATGTGGTTGATGTTGTGTACATAGGCTTCTGAAAGGCTTCTGTTAAGTGCCACAAAACTTTGAAATTTGCAGCTCCTGGAAAAAGGAAAAATAGCAAATGGATATTAACTAAATGAGTGACACGAAAAACAGTGCAGTGGTCAATATATGTGCGTTGTTTTTGGACGAGTAGAAAGTAACTGTGATGAAGATAATGGAGAAATTTCAATGGACAGAGATATTGGTGAATTGGGCAGACAGGTGATAGATGGCACTTCATGCAGAAAAATGAGAAGTGATTCATGTTAGAAAAGAAGACATTAAAGTATGGAATTCTAAGGGAATTTTGGAGCAGAGTGATCATGGTGAATATATCTGTCACTCAGGCTGAGGGAATGGGTTTTACATTACGCACGGTCCTTACTTTCACGAATTGGCACATGAAGCCCGAAAGCAAGGACGTTGTCTTAAACTTATTTGAAGGAGAGAGAGAAAGAGAGAGAGAGATAGAGAGGCTAACTCCAATAACCTGTCAGGTTGCACATTTGTTCTGCCACCCATTTGCTACATGAACAAAAAGCTCCTCATGTCAGTTGTACTGTTATTAGTAAGAATCTGGGGTCATGCTCCTCTAGTTATCGACCTCTCATATACTGGCATTCGTTACTCCAACCTCAACATTGCTCTCCACTCTCCTCTTCACCCGCTGTCCTTTGATTCGAGGGTGATGTTCCCTCAGGGTACGGATTTCCTCCGAAGTGTTTTCATGTGGGATGAACAGGCCCAGTCTCGACTCACACATCTTTGACAGATGGTGACAAGCGATACCAAGCGAAAAGGAAATGCAGGTTTTGAGTCTTAACTTCTCTGGCTCATCATTAAGGCATTGGTACCCTAGATATCATGGATCCCTGCTGATACCTGGTGGCAATTCAGAATCGTTGGGAGCAATCATCCCGCCCTTCAAGGCCAAAGCAGTCACATTTCAAGGGACATACTAGACATATTACGTACATATGAATATACGAATTTGGAGCAGGAGTGGGCCACATGGCTCCACGACCCTGCTGCACATTTCAATAAGATCGTGGCTGACCTGAATGTTACCATGACCCGACAGTCCTGCCTACCCGCGATAACCTTTCACCTCCCTTCTTAATCAAGAATCTACCTACACCAGCCTCAAAAATATTCAATGACTCTGAGCACAACACCTTTTAATGTTTAGAGATTCAAAGAATCACGCCCGTCTGCTATTACACAAAGAAATTCTCATTCCTCTCTGAAATTAATGAACCTTCATTTTGAAACGGAGACCACTAATTCTCGATCCTCCCACAGGAGGAAACATGTTCTTCACATCCACCCTGTTAAGGCCACTCAGGATCTTGAAGATCTCAATGATGTCACCTCTTAATCTTTTAAATTCTTATGGACACACACCTCACCTACCCAGCCTTTCCTCATTATTCAACCCGTCCTTTCCAGGTATTAATCGGAAAAATATTATCTGAAATCCTTCCAACGTATTTACATCTTTATTTCATTAAATAATGAGGGGGAACGGTACACAGAACAACAAATGTGGTCTCACCAGTGCCCTGTACAACGGAAGCATATCCTGTTTGCTTTTGTAATCATTTCTCCTCACGGTAATCGATGACATTCTATTGTCCTTGCCAATTATTTGCTGTACTTGCAATCGGAATTTTATTGTTCATGCACTAATAAAACCGGACCTCTCTGAATCTCAAAGTAACAATTTCTCATCATTTAGAGAATACCTTTTTAAAAATACACTTCCTGGCGAAGCGGACAATATCACTTTTGCCCACATTATAATGAGGTAATGAGATATTTGTTCACCTATTTAATCTAACCCGTTCATGGGCGTTTACAGTATAGAAGGAGGCCATTCCACACACGTGTTCGCACCGGTCAACAAAGATCTGGCAACATTTATCCCATTCTCCAGAGCTTGGCCCATATCCCTGGGAGCTATGGCAACGCAAGTGAAAATCTAAATACTTCATAAATGTTACACAATTATAACTCCAACATTCTTTCAGGCAATGTGTAGTAATCTCCCACCACCCTCTGGCAAAAAAAATCTTCTCATCAACTGCCCTCTTAGCCTTCTACCTCTTCACTTAAATCAATGCGCCTTGGTTATTGACCCCTGTACTAATGCAAAACATGCCCTCCTATCTACCCTCTCTCTGCCCCTGGTCAAAAAAATAAAATCGTGCATGTAATGTTATTGGAACTTATTTCAGCATAGAATATAGAGGTGTCTATGTATATAAGTGTGTATATATCTGTGTGTGTGTGTGTGTGTGTGTTTGTGTGTGTGCCTGTGTGTGTGTGTGTGTTTCTTGTGTGTGTGTGTGTTTGTGTGCGTGTGTGTGTGTGTGTGTGTGTGTGTTTGTCTGTGTGTATTTTTCTGTGTGTGTTTCCGTTTGTCTTATTTGGGTCAAATGCAGCTGGTCTAGTGGCCATGACGTATATAAGAGAGGAAGCTTTGTAACGGTAATTAGATAAACATGGGGAAATAGAAGGTGCGGGGTCAATGGGGGAAATTTGCATTCTTAAACCTGCTCTTCAATAGAGCTGGTGACATTTTTTTCCCTAAACAGCTGAAGCTCAGAAACTTTTTTTTTCGAAGCTTATTAGTAAATTTAGTATCTTGAGAGGATTTTATTGTTAGTAGGTTAAGGTTAAAATATTATAATTACAATGGGAATTTGCATGCAAAGAGGAAAACATGTGCAAAGAATAGAAGGATTTTGGGAAAATAAGGAGGGGTTCTAAGTTCTAACGCCTCCAGGCTGAGAACCTCACGTCTGTCTGCAAGCACCCCGAGATGAAGGAAACTCCTTTTGAATGTGACTGCCCGCTGTGTGTTTTTCCTCTTGCCTTACTAGGGGTCTAAATGAGAGTCGGATTAATTGGATTTTTTGAGTTATTGGAGTACCAAATTTGCAATCGTATGTAAGGAGTTACCCATTTCTTGTATTAATAAATGTTTCATTTGGTTTAATTAATAAATAACCTTGCACTGTGGTGGTATCATTATTTCTTTTGAAAGCATGCAATGCGAAAAATACGAATTGCAAAATTCGGTTGTGACACTGTTTCAATTTCTCTTCTTGATTTTAACAACTCAACCTTTATCCTCGGCAGTTTCATAGCACCCTCATAAAATTGTGCGTCTCTACCAGTTCCATTCAACTTACCCACGTCTCTTTTTAGCCTCCTTGTGAAGTATTTTCTGTGTCCATCAAACCGCACTTGGCCAAATTAGAGTTCAGATTTCAGAGTCATGGGATAAGCTTTGACCAACTCGTAATCCACGCATTGTAACGAGACGTGGCCGCTGATCAGAAGTAGAGTCATTGTCTGGAAAACAAATTGTCAGCACAATTAGGCTCAGCAGTGCTTCTTTTTCTGCTGTTTCCTGTATCAGGGAATAAGTAGTACACAGCCTCTGATGTTCAGTCTCATGAACGTCAAATGACAGACGAGCTACTGATCAAGCGGATGCTTTTGGATAGGATCTGCATTTTCTGCACAGCAGGCGGCTATTGGGTTGTTATGTCTGCAGTAGTTCAATTTAGAGCTACTAAATACAGCTCGTCACTGCAACTGCCCATTCCTGTGGAATCCCCTTTCTCACAGCATTAATTCAAGATCCTTTTGAAAGCTATAATTGTATGGGCTGCCGTTACTGCAGGGAATTACTGATCATAAATGAAAACCGCCTCATCTTCACTCTGGTTATTTATTAAAGTAAAAATATACCTCTATTTTCTGTTCACAGAGCTTTCATCTCGTGAAACCAGGCTTTTTTTAATCTCTCAAGCCCAATCCCAATTTTCAGCTCCTTCACTCTGTGACCTTTTACCCTCTCTGCATTCAGGCAGCAATCCCAGATCCACCAGTAGTTCCACAGCCCTGAAGTCCCACAACCCGGCCAGCATTCCCGCTCAAGCTTCTGCAGAACTCTGGGCTTCTGCTGCACATTAGGAGGTCAGAGTTAGGAACACACCTGGCAAGGCACAAACAACGTTTATTTTTTTCCAATTTATTAGGACTTCCATGTTTCTGTTCTCATGACTGCACAAAGAAACCTGCTTTCATGCTTTTTCCTAGCGCTCTTAAAAACCTGAACTGCGACCTTGAAAATCTTAATGTGTAACGTCCACATCCACCTATTTTCCTTTATAAATTGCACCAAATGTCTTCTCCACACTCTTTTGTAGGAAATTTCATCTGCCATGTGTCTAGTAATATCTCCTTTCAGGTCGATATTTATTCACTAGCCTCCTTTTTCTTCAAGCTAGCAATATATTCGTTCTAGACTACGGTCTCCCGAAATCCCTTCTCAATCGACCCGAAGTTGACTAGGTACCATTTGCAGGGCTAACAGCTCTCCTTTTAAACAGTGGGTAACGATCATAAATGTGCAGCCCTACGGAACGGCTCAATATATAATGAGGAATGAAATGTGTTGGCTATCATCTCAATTGTTTCCATTATTCATTCCCTCAGCATCCCTTGTACGTCCGCCATGTTGGGTATATGTTCGATTTTTTTTCGAAATATGAAAAAAATGCTCTTGTATTTCAAGGAATGAACTGAATCTGTTTGTTCAGTGAACATAATTGATGATTGTCTCCCTCGGGTCTGATTGTCTCACTGGAGGATTTGCTCCGCCCTTGATAAGTGGGTCAATTCAACATGTCCTTCTGTTACATTTGGGAGGGCATCACCATCAGCATTTAGAGTGTTGATTTAAAGTTTGTAAATTTCCTTTAAACTTTGTTCTTGGTTTTTTTACAGCTGACCTGAATTAGGGGCTGTGCCTGATTTATCCCAATTTTGATGATTTGGTTTTCATTTAAAAGATTATCAGCACTAAGAGGGATCAATGACTCCACTGAGAGAGTCAGAGTTAGAGGGAGAGAGAAAAAGAGAGAGAGGAAGATAGATAGAAGTAGAGACTGAGGGAGAGTGGGAGAGAGAGAGAGAGAAAGATAAAGAGAAAGAAGAGGAATCAGAACGTGAGAACAAGTGAATTGCATGCTCGACCAATGAATCAGGAATTGAGAACAACAGTTTGGAATGTTACAACAGTGGATCAGAATCTGAAAGCAATGGGTTCGAATATTACAACAATGGACAGGAGTTTATCATGGGCGCTGTTCCAATTATCATTTAACTATGACTGACTAACATTGGCTGACCGGATCCGATGCACTTCAGGTCATTCAGGCGGGTTACTATCCTTTTCTCGCCCTCGTTGGTGTCCCTGGTGAAACTGTCTATCTGACCATTGATTCCATGACCCATGTTTAACTGAAATAACTGGATTTTGTTATTTAAATATTGAGAAGGCTGAAGCCAGCACCTTGATTTCCCATCACATACACTGGTGCCGATCTATTGAAGTCATACTGAAGGAGATGCTGGGTATTTATTTTCCGGATTCATTCTTGACAATGAGCATGGTGTGTCATCTAACTGACACATTGATTTATATATTCACATCAGCCGCTGTCTGGTTAACAGTGGCGTTCACCTTTGATCGTTTTGTGGCGATATGTTGTCAGGAGCTGAGGAAAAAATATTGTACAGAGACAACAGGCGCAGCTGTCATATCAGTAGTGAGTGTTTTGAGTTGTTTGACAAACATTCCCTGGTATTTTGCTTATGAAACTCTATATATATTTGGCAATGTACCTCGCAGTTGCAAACTAAAACAGACATTTTTCAGTTATGCTGAATGGGCTGCATTTGATCTCTTTAGGCTTACTTTGACCCCATTTGTTCCATTCATTTTAATTTTGTTGCTAAATATTTTGACGGTGAGACGTATGTTAGCCGCCAGTAGAGTTCACAGGGGTCTCCGCGGTTGCTGCAATGGAGAGCAACACAACGATCCAGAGATTGAAAGCCGAAGAAAGTCCATCATTTTACTGTTCAGTATAACCGGCAGCTTTATATTGCTCTGGGCAACGCCAGTTGTATTTTATTTTATCACCCTGCGTACAGCAATCATTTCATATTCTGGCACTAATAAACTTGAGTCATTGGGATTCATGCTTGTGTTCCTCAGTTGCTGCACAAATGCATTCATTTATGTGCTGACACAGTCTAAGTTTAGGGAGGAGCTGAAGAACGGAATGGTGCGTAAAATTAGTCAAATTACAGCTGAAAACACATTGACATATGCAGGAGGACAGAAACATTGTGCCTGAAGGGACTAACATTAGCAAAATACTTGAAGCAATATATGGCCATTCTGGACAAAATTATATCCCACCTAAAAGTAGTCCTTCATAGTTTGGTTTCAAATTGAACTCCTTTTCACAGTATACTGTAATAAATGGTTAACATGAGGCGTGATGATAATAATAAAAAGAAAATTACTGAACAGCCCGTGTTATTATTGCAGGGTTTGAGAGAATGAATTGTGATGCCCGGTTCTGTAACAATAGAGCTCATTGCAACAGTTGCTCTGAACAAGAAGTAAACACACAAAACATCATTAGATGTATCATACTAACTCGAACAAGCATAACGTAGAAAAAACGTCACAAATACCCTTCAATGTCTCTTCTGGGTCGAATAATATATGAGGCGGCTTTCAGAAGAGGTTTCATAAAGCCTGGCACCCTCCAAAAAGCGGACTGTTGCACAATGAGCTGCTACTCAGAGTTCCATATACCTCACACGATTAAAACAAGGAACGCCTTGCCATCAAGTGCTTTGTGAAAGATCGGGCATTGGCGCAATTGATCACATGGTACATTTTATCACTCATTCGCAAGAACTATAGGACTTAGAGACGGTTCTATATTTTGGCTTCGGATTTCCTTACGATTTCTTTGAAAGTTTGCATAGCTCAAGCTTAATTATTGACGAAAATAGGGACTGCCACCTCTCCACATGCTCATTCACAACAGTCTGTGTTTCACGTTTTCTGGTCCTTTCACACACACGGCCACCAGATGGTTGTTATCACAATTCACAGATGCTGTGGCGTCTGAAAATTATTAACTTGAAATCCACTCATCAAAACATACGAGTGAAGCTTCAACCAGATATCCGCACGAATTCCCGGGTATGAAACATCCACTCGCTCATGGCCCTACCATATACATCTTTCTTTGTATTCCTCTGTATTTTGAATGTGAACAAATATAATTTTATTCTTCTTTTCACATATTCTTCTCGTTTATTCTCAATTACTTTACTTAAACACAGTTCTTTGAATGCAACCATATACATTTTATAGCATAGAGCAGATAATTTGACCCGTTCTTTCCTTATTGGGTCTCTGAAGCTAAGATGCAGACGGCAGCCACTCCTCCTCCTTGTGCATGCTATGTGGGTCATGCGGTTTTCTCAGCTACTAACACAAAATCGCCTTGACCTTTCCTAGTTGACCAGCCTAATCATCCGGGAAAATGGTTGGCTAGAAGAACGGCCAATTAAAATGCCAAATGTACACTGGAGTTAGATAGACACCTGCACCCGCCGTCACGGAATAAATTATCATAAAAAAATGATTCGGTCATTGCATGAGGGGCACAGCAAGGAAAGCATTTATTGACAACCTCTCATTGCTCTTACAGCGAAGTGAATGTGACCCGCCTTTTCGAGCAGCTACGGTGAATATTTGAGCAAAATACTTAGGACCTGAATTAATGAATACCCACACCGACGGCTCGGCTAGCACTCTTTTCCAAATAGTTGCTCTGACTTTTTTGCACCTGCACTTTCTAAATCTCAACCCTGGCTGCTGAGCTCCCAGTCCTTTTAGTTCCTTGGGGAACCTGAGTTCCTCAGGTTAGTGACCGAGGTCCAACCATGCTTAGCTCCCTCATCAAAGATCAGCACTCCATTGCAACGTCAGGAATGGGGATGTTCGCTGATGATGCACAATGCTCAACACATTTCCAGATTCCTGAGATAATGAGGCAGCCCATGGCCAAATGAAGCATATTCTGGACAACGTATTGTCTTTGGCTGACAATTGGCAAACAACGTTCACACCAGACAAGTGCCAGGCAATGACCATCTCCAAAAGAGTTAATCTAACCAACGTCTGTTGTCGTTCAATGGTATATACGAATGTCCCACGAACAGCATTGTAACTGTTATCATTGACTGGAAAAAAAAACTGGATTAGGCATATAAACACGATGTCTACTAATCCACTTCAGAGGCGGCAAGTAACACATTTCCTGGTTCCCAAAATCCTATCGACAATCTTCAAGGCAAAAGAAAGGATTGTGATGCTATACTCTCCACTTGCCTAAATGCGTGCAGCTCTAACAAAACCCAAGAAGCTTGACAGCATCAAGGACAAAGCAGCCGCTTGATGGACACTACACCGACACACATTTTGTTCCTCCACCACCGATGAACAATGGCAGCAGTCCGTGCCACCTAGAAGAAGCAATTCAGGGGTACACGAAGGCTCCTGAGGCAGCACTTTCCAAACTCACAACCGGTAGCACCTAATAAGATAAGGGGCAGCAGGTTACCGGGAACACCAATACCTGGAAGATCCACCCAAGCTACTCGTAACTCTGACTTGGAAATTTATCGCTGTGCCTTCAATATCCATGTCTCAAAATCCTGGAAATCCATCTCTATCAGCACTGTGGGTGTACGGGCACACCAGGGACTGCTGTGGTTCAAGAAGGCAGCTCATCACCATCTTCACAAGCATAAGTAGTTATTGGCAAGAAATGATGTGCCAGCGATTGAAGCCAAAATAACGTATATGAATAATAAAGCAGTTGACTATGTGGCTGCACAACTTCTGCGCTTTCCTATTCTCCACTCTGAGAACCATGCTCTACCACAGTCACAACAATGTTCCAGCTTCCTCTGACACTCTGCTCTAGCTACTTACCTCCTGCTCTTTTATTAAATCTCTGCTCTGGGGGAACAGCCCCTGTAACCTTTCAGTCTGTGATTTGATTACCTCGCTCCTGTTCTTTCTAACTCGCTCTTCTGGCAGCTCAGATACCGCTGTATTTAAATCTCTCCTCTCGCAGCTCAGCTCCCGTTCAATTTAGGTCCCGATGTCTCAACCCTCCGCTCTTTTTAAAAATACTACCTGTTGGTGCTCAGCCTCCGTCTCTCTCTAATTCAGTGTGCTCACTGTTCAGCTGCAGTACCAAAGATATAACTAAATATGACTTTACATCCAAGCGTCCAGCCCGGAATTGGAGACAGCTGAGATTAATTGAGAATGATCACGGATTTGTAAAAGGCATGACTTTGATTAAGGACATACTGGAACAACATATTTTGCAATCTAATGTCACAACTGGGAAAATTAAGCAAGATAATACAGGGGTGGTTGGCTAACTGGATTTTGAGGTATTAATTGACAACCTAGTGCAGATAGAGCTGATAAGAAAATTTAGGCTCATGAAAGAGGGCAGATGCGGTGTGTCTCTATCCAATCGGATACATTTCGGTAACACACTGAAAACAGAAACTGTTGGTAATCGTTTTGTTTCTGTCTGGATGAAGTTAGCCACTGGTTTGCCCCATGAATCTGTGTTGGACTGGTGTTCGTTTTGCTGTCAATAAGCCAGTTGGATCTTGGAATACAGCACAACGTCTCAAAACATGTGGGTTACACACACAAAGTGGGCTGGGTGTTAATCAGTGAGGATGATACGAATCCATTGCAATTGGACACGGAGAAACGAGCAGACCTGGCAGGGAATTAGCAGATGCAATTAAATGCATTGCAGGGTAAAATAATAAACGTTGGCAGAAGGGGTAGAGAGGGGTAATGGAAGCAGAAAGCCACTGTTATAAAGAATGTGACTGAATAAAGTGACCAGGATGACAAGCTTCGATATTTGAATGTGGTGGACACAGCCGTGCCGAGGGTATGGATAACTGTGGCGAAGGCATCTGGAACCGCGCTTTGGGGGTGGGGGGAGGAGGAGGGTAATGTGGGGCACCCTGTGCTGACTTTTGAATGCGGGCGATCTTTCCTTTCTGGGTAAGATTGGAGGAGTCTGTCTAATTAAGGTAAATGAGCGGCCCTATTCGTATTTAGAATGCAATGGTTACCACGTGCAGTGAGAGAAAGAAACAGAGGAAATATCGCTCGGATGCGGGATAAAAGGAAGAACAAAACAATAAAATGATAAGACCCTGAAACGTTCTCTGTTTAATTGAAGAATCAGAGCTCCTCCACGTTGAGGACCAATTGGAAGAAGCTTTGAGGATGTGAAGGAGATGACCTGCAACCTATTTGTGGAACTTCAATGCACTTCATCAAGCGTGGCTCAGACACACTGTTGCTTTCCAAACTGACCGGCTCATAAAACACTTTGCTGTTGGACTGGCTCAGTAGCAGCCTCATTGATGCTGAAGTTGAACACATGACTGCATATGACATGGCAGAAATATTTGCAAAAATTCCAACCATAGGTGGCGCGTGGATGATCCTAAGAGACAATAAGATTTGTCCACAGTATCACAAATGCCAGTCTTCAGCCAGATACAATCACTCCACGTGCTATCAAGAGAATGCTAAAGACACTGGATACTGCTAAGAGTAAGGACCCTGAAAAACCGCTGGCATATTACCGAGGACGTTTACTTCCCAGCAGCTAAAACACACGAATTTACCTGGAAATGTAGACAAGTTCAGTGGTACGTTCTGTCCACTAATTTAGAAAACAATCCAAGTCGACAAAATGCGACCCCATTAATGTACTGTCGACCATCAGAAGAAAATGCTGGTGGAGCCCGTTAACAAAGCTACTAAATGACATTAATTCAACAATAGATTTTTCGCTGATGCTCAGTTTGAATCTGCAAGAGTCCCTCAGCTCCTGACCTAGTTTCAAACCCGGGGGCACATATGTGCGAATCAGGTAAACTCTTGAGGTGAGAGTGAGAGTGACCGCTTTTGGTATCAAGGCGAGAATTTACCGTGCTTTCACTGCTGGCCTTGGCCCACTCTGCCATGACTATATTCCCACCTCCAGGCTGCTCCATTTAGGTGGCCAACAAATGAATTGTCAGCAGAATGATGGCATTTTTAAAATCCCCCCAAAACCTCTGACTCCACATGTTGTATTATCAATATTATTTACCGTTTGACAATCGATTTCATAGTCTGGTTATCGCTATCTAATACATAAAATGTTGGAACTGGCACAATTCTTTTTGATTTGCAAATGTATTACTGAATATAATAGCACATTTGGAAATCATAATGAAGTCATCAAGCAAACTGGTAACTTTGCTTCTTGTCTGTTTATAATTGTTCTGCTGATTCTCCGTCTTGCATCTAAATTGGTGACGACGGGGATTCTGTCGCGGGGTAAGTCTGGGCTATCGAAATGTATCACTCGCTATCTGGTGGTCATGACAGGGGCGCATCGACTCGTCATTATCCTCGACATGATATTACCACACATTCCAATTGTTTACCAGAAGCAGCTTCTTTTCCTGAAGTCGATTCCCTTGTGTAATATCCATACCGTTCTGATTTATGCAACCACTAACTGTTCTGTCTGGTTCACTGTAACGTTCACTTTTAATCGATTTACAGCCATCTG
Organism: Isurus oxyrinchus; assembly: GCA_026770705.1. Lineage (NCBI taxonomy): Eukaryota > Metazoa > Chordata > Chondrichthyes > Lamniformes > Lamnidae > Isurus > Isurus oxyrinchus. The sequence continues at coordinate 449,377 of JANJGN010000153.1, read as the reverse complement.
TTGTCCGAAACTGAAATGTAAATATCGCACCAGAGAAACTGCGACTGTCGCCCTGGGAACAGTGACGGGTCTGAGCTGCACAAAGAACATGTTGTGGTATGTTATGGTAACAGGCCTGTGCTGAGGAACGTCACCTGGTTTTGTTAGGTACGCGGGGGTTCTTGGTTGTCTCGGTTCTGGACAGCAATGGTGTTCACACATGAAATTCGAAATCCAGTAGTACCATTTACCCTGATCCTGGTGCTCATTGTTTACAATGTCAGACACATTTTAGTGAGCAGCTGAGCCAGGAAGAGACTCAGGTCTCACAACACTGGGAAGATCCCCAGAGACCCAGGAATGTGAAGTCGAAAGAAAACCATTATTATATACTTTGCAATTTCAGCGAATTCCATCCTGTTATGGTCAGTGTTAATGCTTTATTCTATATGGACCGGATGTAATATTTGGGGTATCGATCTCTAATGTGCTTGTGCTGGAATTGGGTTTAATGCTGCAGCTTCTTAGCTGCTGCACGGACACTTGCCATCACCAGGTTCAGAGCCCAGTTCAAGAATGTATTCAAACATCCCTTTCCTCTAATTGTTCAGTTCACTAAACAATTGAACAGAACAGAACACTGCACAGAACCTACTCACTGAGTGTTTCCCGGATTTTCTGAGTTTATACCATACTTCTAGTTTGGAATTTGCTCTTGCACTTTGGGAAACGATCATCGGAGACCTCTGTCAAAATGATGATGCAGTGGGTGTTTGTTGCCTTGCTATGGTGATAGAGTGGAGCGGGACTGTCTTTTTGGAGACCAGATGAGGATCTGGGCTTGTAACTATGATGACAGAGCAAGTGGTAACACCTGCACTACAGTGACCAAACATTACCGTGTCCCCTTGGTTCGAAAGCCGTGGTGGGCCCTGGCTGATTCGTGAATATCACTGGCCACCACAGACTTCCTGCTCCATTGCAACAACACCTGCCTGCCCACAAGCTGTCTCCATGACTAACGGGCGCACCGGGTTTCGGATGGTTGAGTATTGCGCCAAGTACATTGCAGCATGTGAAAAAACTTTCATTGACGACAATGGTGGATTTGATGTGGCAGGTACAAGCGATGAGCATTGAGGTGCTAATGGTATAATGGCGCAGATGTTATATACCAGGTTGACAAGCAAACATAGGATTATACAGCATGTTTACCTGGCTGATGGCTGTTATACCTGACAGACCAGAGGAGGCTTTTGATTTCGAATGTAGAGTGGAAAAGTCCAGATACAACAGATGCGAATCTTGTCTGGGGAGTCATACCAGTTTCACTAGGGAATGAGATGAGTGAAAAAGGGTTGAGGGAGAAACTTTGTTGAATTGTGGTGATGTTTGTATGCAGGGAGGTAGAGATGAATGAGATACAAGTTATGCTACGTTGAAAGCTCAAAATAAGTAGGTACACCATATGCAGGGACTAATATGCCACGTAAACTTGTGAGATGGGGCGATATATCAGGTAGATGGAAGTAGAGGAAGGAGGTACTGGAGAACAATCAGTGCAGCGTGATATATACCAGCAGCACAAGGAGAGGAGGTTGGTGTGCCAGGAACTGGTTCAGGTGGGGATAGGTGGAGAGCCAAGTACACTAGGAGAGGTATAGAGGACACAATATGATGTGGAGATATTCCTGTACAGTTGGTCCAGTCTGGATGCTGAACAGATCGAGAGATGTACTGGGCACGGGGCCTGGCGTTGTTTTGTGCACAAAGTGGCAGAATGAGCTATAAGTGAAGCAAATGAAGACGGGGTTCATATAAAATGTAAACTGGCAGAGGGGTAAATATATAATACGTGCTGCAGGGCAGGGAACGAAGAACAAGATTTTCTAGGGAAGGAGGAGATGCATACCAGGTACGCTGCTGGGCTGGGGGTGGGGGAGTGTGGGGATATGCCACGTCCAACGGACGGGGAGTGATTTGTTCGGCTTGACCCGGGAATGGGTGAAATATGCCAGGTAAATCAGCTACAACTGGGGGCCTGGGGGATATATTACAGGAAAAGCGTGGAGGAGTAGAAATATACCATGAACACTGGGGCAGGGACAGCTGCAGAGGTTCTATTAGATAATCGATAACCGATGAAAGCAGTGAGGGGGTATATATTCCGGCCATAGTGTAGAAGTATGAGATTTGCACCGGACGATCGGGAATTACCAATTTTCTCTCTGGAGGGAGCACTATGAACCGGTTCTTGGGGGACGGGAAGGTCATGGCGGGTGACGGACATCGTAAATCCTCTCTCCGTCTCTCTCTCTCATGAAGATACATTCATTGTCTTCAGTAGTCAGTCGAATATCTATAATAATCGCTATTGCTTCTGCGTTTCAGCATTTTGCTAAGTTCAACTGAGAAATTAATTTATAAACCTTCTTCATGATTTTATAATCTCTAAGCAGTCAGGAATCTGCAACATCTTTTTCAAAGTTTATGGAAATCCTACAAAATAATTCCCACTGAGCACTAAACATGGAGCAGGGAGATCTCAGGACCCATCATGGTTTTACCTCTGTCAAGATCGGCACAAACAAGACCTCCTGTCACATTGTCGATGAGTAATGGAGACAGGGGATTACGGGTTTCATGCAGTGATCCTGACAACCACACATGTAACATGACACAGAGTCTGAAATGCAGCAATGGAAGCCCTCGCGTATTAGTATTGAATATAAACATAGTAAAACAACCAAAGATGCTGCACAGAGCTTTATATGGTAAAGTGACAAGAGCAGCGCATGTGCATAGGGCACATTTAGCACAATCCCATGGCCCAAGATGCTTCGGCTTAGCTCCACAGAACAGAACTTGACAACTGTTCAAAGCATTCTTCAAAGTGGTTGGCCTTAAGAATTATCTTAAAGGAGGAAGGAGGGCCGAGGTCTGGAGTGGTGCTGGGAGGGATTCCAAAGCATGGACTGTAAGCAACTGACGGCAAGTTCAGCAGTGGTGGAAAACTGACAGTTGGGAAGGTTCACGCAGCCAGAATTAGATGACCACAGTTATCACGGTAACTTGTGAGGGAGGAAGAAATTACAGCGATAGGGAAGGAAAAGCCAAGAAGAAACATCACAGACGTCATTGTGACTTTTTGTTTGCAACTGACCAAGGAGGGAATGATTAGAAGGTTTCCCTCGCCTCCTGCTTATTACCACAAATATGACTTTTAATGAAGCAAGAACTGGAGGTGTCACAGGTTATCACGTCATGGTGAGGCCGCAAAGTACAGAAAGTCCAAATTAGAACACCATGTTTTTCTAAAAAGAATGCTCGCCTTTCAGAGATAATAGAGATGGGACAGATCACCAAACACACAGAAAAAACAGCTTTCCCAAATAATTTGCTTGCTTTTGCTTTAAAAGTAAAAAAAAAAAATGCGCGTTATTACATCGATCTTGTTTAACGTGAACACCTTTGTGGGCTGAAGCTTTATTTAGCTTTTAGTGGCAACAGTGATTATTTCACCCTTTCCCCTCCCCCAGGGAAACTGACAGGAGGCGCTTTATATCAGCAGTTGCTTTTTACCCTCTGCTTATTTTTCTCTAAGCCTATTTATTGTTTTAATCTTGTTGCTCTGATCAAAGTGATAGGGCGAGGAGGAGCGAGGAAGGGAACATTAATCTGCATCAGAACCACAGGAGGGGACGGATTTATGTAGACAGTATTGCTTCCATTATTATTTTTAATTTCACCTACACATATACTCAGTGAAAGGAGAGTGCAATGGAGAGGGCAGGAGAGGGATTTGAACCTGTGGCTACATAGCGGCGCAATAACTCTTTAGATGTTTGCCGAGCAGAGACTTAATCAGGTTAGTTACATTCTGGTAAAAAATCAGCAGCTTCTCTCTCTAGGCCTCTCTGTCTTTCTCTCTCTCTCTCGCACACACACATCCTCTCATTTCTTGCTTGCGTTCATTTCTCTCTCCCTCTCTCTCCTCTTATCTCATTTGTTTTCCCTGAAATAACAACGCCTTCACGTTTTCTATTTGTTCCCGAATCCAAATCATCTGTCTATCCTGCGCAGTAGTCCCGGGACTGCAGCATTTAAAAAGGGAAATTTACCTGGACACGGTAGTCAGTTCAAAAAGATTGGATGAAGCAAACTCTAACGCAGGGAACTGATCTGTTTGTAAACACAGAGAAGGGATACACCATGGGATGCCTTATGGCTCTGGTTGGAGTGCATAACACAGAAATGTAACAGACACATGGTGCTGATGCATGGTGTCAGAATTACCGTTCTCCAGGCAGTGAAATTCATGTATCTATTCATAACTGAAGTGTTGAAGTTGACCTGGAGAGAACTCACACATTTGAACACAATCAGAAACATTAGAGTTTTTATAAGCACAGAAAGCTTCCAAATGTAGGAAATCAGGAAAGAAATCCTCGCATAATATTTCCACTAATTGTGAGAATGCATCTATTGGATTGTCTTTAAAGATCTGGTTCTGTAATGTCATTTAGGGGAAGAAATATTTCGCCCTCACACTGTTCGCCTACAACTGATTCCAATCTCACAGTAACGTGGTTGATTCTTAACTGCCTTTCGAAATGGCCGAGCAAATAATCAGCTTTATAAACACGCTGCAGATAAGTGGAATAAGGATGAAATGGAACTGCCTACCCAGCTTGAACCGAGGGACTGCTCAGCAGCCACTTCTCTGGTAAAATTATAGATCAGTAACAAAAGCAGATGATGGCAGTGATGGTCACCACCGATGAACGAAGAGGGCAAAGTACAAATAAACCAACCCTGTGCAGTGGAAGCTCAGTCACATTTGGGGACAAACACTAAAACAGAAATCCTGATGGTTATTATATAACAGTTTGAATTGTGGAACTGTTCCAGGAACATGTTCAGTGCTGGGACAGGGGGCACCGAGGAAGCAGAATTTCTGCAGGGCAAAAATCAGCAAAACAGCTTGGTGATCATGGAAAGAAAACCTGTTTGCTCAGTCTCTTACATCCCTCCTTCCATAGGGTATGGGCTTTGCTGGCTGGGCTAGCATTTATTGCCCATACCTAATTGCCCCCTTGAGAAGGTGGTGATCAGCTGGTTTCTTCAGCCGCTGCTGTCAATGTTGTGTAGGTGCACCCACAGTGTTGTTATTTTGGGCTGTGCTGTCTAAAGAGCTTTGGGGAGTTGCTGCAGTACAGTTATAGATGGTCCACGCTGCTGCTACTGAGCGTCTGCGGTGGAGAGAGTGAATATTTGTGGACGTGGTGCCAATCCAGCGGGACTGCTTTGTCCTGGATGGTGTTCAGCTTCCTGAGCATTGCGGGAGCTGCACTTATCCAGGCAAATGTAGAATATTCCATCACACTCCTGACTTGTGCTCTGCAGATGATGGACAACCTTTGGTGAGTCAGGAGTTGAGTAACACAGCACTGGATTCCTAGCTTCTGACCTTCAGATGGATAGATATTGGCCCCAAGAAATGGATGAGATCTCACGCCCTGTTCTGGCATGAGTTGGCAAGGGATATTTCACTTGGAAGGAGAAGGAGCATGACAGCCTCATTTTAATTTCTCATTAGCAATCCCTCAGCACTGACTCTCCAACAGTGCAGCACTCCCACAGTACTTTCCCTATCGAAAGTCCGTTGCTAACTCAGACCTCACCCTCTGGCCATGCAGCGCACCCTCAGCACTGGCCCTCTGTTAGTGCGGCACCCGCTTAGCACCGACCATCCGTGAATGCTGCGGCAGCTCAGCACTGACCCACCCAACAGTACGGCACTCCCTCAGCACTGCCCCTGTGACAGTGCGGCATGCCCTAAGCACTGATTGTATTCGCACTGTGTCTGCCAGCATGCTGAATCTCCCTTTCTATCCCGCTATTTATCTGCCCCATCCTTTCTCCCACTCTCCACCTCTGCCCCATTCTCTCTCTGTCTATCTGTCCGTGTCACACATTTTGACGTGTAGTGGTCTTGTCACTGGCAGTCTCAAGACCCAGGGGAATGTTCCGAAGACCCGGGTTCGAATCCCAGGTGAGGATGGCGGCACTTGAAGAAAATAATATGCTGGAATTGAAATGCAAATGAAGGGAATCTGCTGTCCTCACCTGATCTGGAAAACATGTGACTCCAGACCCACAGCAATGTTCTCATTCATAAGTGCTCTCTGAAAACTCCTCGCAAGATGCTCAATTGTATCAAACCACTACAAAGTCACAACAAAGGAACGAAATGAGATGGACAACCCGGATCGATCTAGGCACCAGAAACGACAACAGGGCATCACTGCAGGAGTTCCTCATGTTAGTCTCCTGGGCCCAACCATCTTCATCTGCTTCATCATTGACCTTCCTTCCAGCATGAGGTCAGAAGTGGGAAGGTTTGCTGAAGATTTCACAAGCATTCGCGACTGCTCACATAATGAAGCAGTCCGTGTCCAAATGCAGCAAGACCTGCGCAATATCCAGGCTTGAGCTGACACGTGGCAAGGAACATTCGCAACAAACAAGAGTCAGGCAATAACTATCTTCAGCAAGAGTTAATCCAATCATTGCCCCTTTTCTTCAGTGCCATGAACACTGCTGAATCCCCACTATCAACATCCTGGGGGGTCCGATTGATAAGAAACTGAACTGGACTAGCCATAAAAATGAAGTGGCCAAAAGAGTAGGTTAGAGGCTAGGAATACTGCAGCGATGCCCACATGCCATCAGTGAATTGAAAGGAAAAATGAATCTCTCTCCCAGCTTCTCTCTCTCTCTGTGTCCCGGTCGCTGTATCTGGACCTCTGACCCATTCATTCACCATATCTGTCCCGTTTGTTCCTTCTGACCTGCCCGCTGACTGTATATCTGCCCTGTTCTCTCTCCCTGTCCAGCTCATTGTATTTACCTATGACTCATGTACCCTCGCTCCGTCCTGCTCACTCTTATGGCCTCAGTGATATAGCTGGCTTTACTTTCACTGTACAAGATAACGGTGAAAATTGCACAGACAGCAGCGACAGTTAGTGAACCTGTTGAAGCGAATTCCACCAGCACCCAAATAGCACCTGCCAGCATGTCTCTGCAAAGCCATAGTCAAAGCAAATCTCAGCTCCAGGGAAGGTGAATGGGAGCAGCATGGATGTGGAGGGATGGGATGCCAAATGTTACATGGCACTAATAAATACGGAACTAAAAGCGCTATACACTTTCCCAATAACTCACTCCCAGGACAGGTACAGCATGGGGTTAGATACAGAGTAAATCTCCCTCTAAACTGTTCCATTCCATCACTCCCAGAAAGGGTGAAGCACGGGGTTAGATATCAAGTAAATCTCCCTCCATACCGTTCCCATCAAACACTCCAAGGACAGGTACTGCAAGGTGTTAGATACAGAGTAAAGCTCCCTCTACATTGTCCCCATCAAACACTCCCAAGACAGGTACAGCACATGGTTAGATACAGAGTAAATCTCCCTCTACACCGTCCCCATCAAACACTCACAGGACAGGTACTGCACGGGGTTAGATGCAGAGTAAAGCTCCCTCTACACTGTACCCATCAAACACTCCCAGGGCAGGTACAGCACGAGGTTAGATGCAGAGTAATGCTCCCTCTACACTGTCCCAATCAAACACTCACAGGACAGGTACTGCACGGGGTTAGATACAGAGTAAAGCTCCCTCTACACTGTCCCCATCAATCACTCCCAGTACAGGGACAGTACAGGGTTAGATACAGAGTAAATCTCCCTCTACACTGTCCCCATCAAACACTCCCAGGACAGCTACAGTAAGGGGTTAAATGCAGAGTAAATCTGCCTCTACACTATCCCTATGAATTACTCCCAGGAAATGTACAACACGGGGTTAGATACAGAGCAATGCTCCCTCCACAATGTCCCAATCAAACACTCCCAGGTAACTACAGCACGGCTCTAGATGCTGAGTAAAGCTCCCGCTACACTGTCCCCATCTGACACTCCCATGACATGTATAACACAGAAGTAGATACAGAGTGAAGCCACAGGACCTGGACTGGTGTCCATACCTTCCTGGATCTCGTTCGGCGAGTCAGTGGTCTTTTCCGCACTCATCTGGTCATCAACCCTTCTGGCAGCCTGTTCCCCTCGCCCCAACGCAACGTGCCTTCTGGCTGACCCCATGAGCGCTCCTCCAGTGACCTGTCATCCTCCCGCTGCCTCCGTATGTACAAACCCTCCTTTTCTTTATCATGCGCCATGTAGCGGGAACTCCACTACCCTTCAGCAGCCCCTGACTGATTTACCGATCAGTACAGACCCATAGTCCCAGCGCTCCATTTACAACTGGCTTCACATTCTTCAAGCCGGTTCCTTTGCCTGCACGCGCTGTTTGCCATAAAGATGAATTCTTCCAAAGCAAAGACGTGGATTATTGTTCAATATCTGCAATCGCCTGGACAAAATCGCGTTTCAACTGAACGAAGCCCTGTGCCTCACTTTGCAATGAAAGATTGTCGCTGCCAATGTACTTGTAATGGATTACAGATCGATTGGTGATCGATGAAGTTTAATTCTTGACTTTGTTTGAAGTGCAGCTTTTAAATTTAATCATTCACTCCATACTTCACTTCACAATTCATCAATTATATATTAACATTGGATACCGATGATTCTTGATTGATTTTTTTTAATGATTTTCTTAAAGAATCTGGATAACAACTCTTTATTACATTTTGTGGAACGACGCTCATTGTAGACTCGTTATTTAGGTTAAACATTGATTTCGTTAAGGCCAATTCCAGCTAACCCCTCAAAATAGTTGGATTATTTACTACAGATTATCCTGTTATTGTTATTAATAATTAATAGTTCGAATGATGATATGTTTGGATTTGGATTGTTGATGTATGTTTAAGCATAAAGTGATGTATCATTTATTTGTGAATTAACTCAGTTAAGTCAATGCAGATTCATTAGTCCACAGCATTGCCAGATCACTAAGAGATTTTTTAAACACATCTTAACAAAGGTTTAGATTGATTTTTAAACATTTCGATAACTTCTTAAAATTCAGCCAAATCACAAATTAATTTGTTTATTCTGTAACCATTACTGATGGATTCGGAACATTTTACTGAACACCCAGATTACGAAATAAGGTGATTATTGCTAATTATTTAGACAAAACGTTCAATGGGCCAACCATGTGATAGCTAGATAACGCGGGTGATGATTAATTAGTCCTAAGTAATCAATGTAGTGGAGTTAAACTTTGCATATGTTAATAGGTTAAATGAACACAAGTTTAAAGAACTTAGCTGTGATTATCAACGAAGTTCTTATTTAGATTGCATAAATATTTACAGGTTATTTAAGGAATAGTACAGGTCTCTGCAGAATAATAAGTATTTCAGGAACACAAAGATTAAATATAATTATTAAATATTCGATATTATTAATTAAGTGTATAAATATTAAGTGAGGAAGAACAACAATGGGTTATTAAATGAATGTGTTGATTTAGAGGAACACGTGCAAATTTTGATGAAATAGTTATAACTACTAACAAACGTAATACTGAAAAAGAAAACAAATGTTCAGATCAGTTATATTATGATTATAAGTATTAAGCTCAGTTATTTCACAGATTGTGTAAATATTTACTGTCTATTATAGATTTAACCAGCCTCAGAAACAGTAACTTGTGCCAATTTATTGGAAAAATACAAATTTACATAACTATGGTTATTAAATTTCAACCCGAGCTATTATTAGTCTGTGATAATTCTTACAAACCATTACAATCTTACCAAGACAAATAGGTCAGGCATTTATTGGACATTTGTGATTGACAGCCCAAACACAAGCTTAGAAAAATGTTTTTTTTTAAATGAAGAGAAGTTATTTTTAAATGCAATTTTTTAAAATTTAGAATGAGCTGCTGTTTACTGATTATTTATGGATTATGTATTGAATATTCCCCAATTAATTGACAAATGTAAGGTTAGGTAAACTAAATATCATTATTTAAAGGTGTTAACTGGTAGAAAAAATACACGGTTAAACAAAATTAAATATTCTTGTTAAACGTCTTCATAAACAGAACAAACGCAAATTTGAATCGGATATTATTATTAAATATTTCAATTGATATGAACACAAGTTTGGATGAATTAAATATGAACCTTAAAGACATTAATTGACTGATGAATTACACCTTTAAACGTATTTGGTAGATGTGTGAATCTATAGAAATACACAACATTTGATGAGTTTAATATTAGCCTTGAGTTTATAAACTGACAGAAGACAAACAACCTTGGACAAGCTAAATAGTAATACTAAAGATGTTAAGTGACAGAAAAACCGCAAGTTTAAACAAAGTAAATCTTATTATTAAATATGATGGCGGATCAGTAAATGGGTTTGTGTGATTCTGAGAACATCCAGCAGATGTCGATCAGTAAAGGTGCATGTGTGATTCTGAGAGCATCCAGCAGACGGTAGGGAAGTAAATGCGTGTTCGTGAGTCTGAGAGCATCCAGCAGAGAGTATATCTTTAAATGCCTCATTGTGTGTGTGTGATTTTGAGAGCATCCAGCAGAGGGTAGATCAGTAAATGTGTGTGTGTGTGTGATTCTGAGAGCATCCAGCAGATGGTAGGTAAGTAAATGTGTGTTCGTGAGTCTGAGAGCATCCAGCAGAGAGTATATCTTTAAATGCCTCATTGTGTGTGTGTGATTTTGAGAGCATCCAGCAGAGGGTAGATCAGTAAAGGTGTGTGTGTGTGATTCTGAGCGCATCCAGCAGAGGGTAGATAATTATATGTGCTTTTGTGATCTGAGTGCATTCAGCAGATGGTAGATCAATGAAGGTGTATGTGTGATTCTGAGAGCATCCAGCAGATGTCGATCAGTAAAGGTGCATGTGTGATTCTGAGAGCATCCAGCAGACTGTAGATAAGTAAATGTGTGTGTGTGAGTCTGAGAGCATCCAGCAGAGAGTATATCTTTAAATGCCTGATTGTGTGTGTGTGATTTTGAGAGCATCCAGCAGAGGTTGGATCAGTAACTGTGTGTGTGTGTGATTCTGAGAGCATCCAGCAGGGGTAGATCAGTAAATGTGTGTGTGTGTGATTCTGAGGGCATCCAGCATAGGGTAGATAATTATAGGTGCTTTTGTGATCCTGAGAGCATTCAGCAGATGGCAGATAAATCCAGGCATGTGTGTAATTCTCAGAGCATCCAGCAGAGGTGAGATCACTAAAGTACTGTGTGTGATCCTGAAAGCATCCAGCAGAGGCTAGAGCAGTATAGGTGTGTGCGTCGGATTCTGAAAGCATCCAGCAGAGGGTAGATCAGTAAAGGTGTGTGAGTGATTCTGAGAGCATCCAGCAGAGGGTAGATCAGTAAAGGTGTGTGAGTGATTCTGAGAGCATCCAGCAGAGGGTAGATCAGTAAAGGTGTGTGTGTGTGATTCTGAAGCATCCAGCAGAGGGTAGATCAATGAAGATGTGTGTGTGTGTGATTCTGAGCGCATCCAGCAGAGGGTAGATAATTATATGTGCTTTTGTGATCTGAGTGTATTCAGCAGATGGTAGATCAGTGAAGGTGTATGTGTGATTCTGAGAGCATCCAGCAGATGTCGATCAGTAAAGGTGCATGTGTGATTCTGAGAGCATCCAGCAGACTGTATATAAGTAAATGTGTGTGTGTGAGTCTGAGAGCATCCAGCAGAGAGTATATCTTTAAATGTCTGATTGTGTGTGTGTGATTTTGAGAGCATCCAGCAGAGGGTAGATCAGTAAAAGTGTGTGTGTGTGATTCTGAGAGCATCCAGCAGGGCGTAGATCAGTAAATGTGTGTCTGTGTGATTCTGAGGGCATCCAGCAGAGGGTAGATAATTATAGGTGCTTTTGTGATCCTGAGAGCATTCAGCAGATGGTAAATAAATCCAGGCATGTGTGTGATTCTCAGAGCATCCAGCAGAGGTGAGATCACTAAAGTACTGTGTGTGATCCTGAAAGCATCCAGCAGAGGCTAGAGCAGTAAAGGTGTGTGCGTGTGATTCTGAAAGCATCCAGCAGAGGGTAGATCAGTAAAGGTGTGTGAGTGATTCTGAGAGCATCCAGCAGAGGGTAGATCAGTAAAGGTGTGTGGGTCCTTCTGAGAGCATCCAGCGGAGGGAAGATCACTAAAGCGGTGTGAATGATTCTGAGAGCATCCAGCAGAGGGTAGAACAGAAAATGCTTGTGTGTGAGTCTAAGAGCATCCAGCAGGTGTTATATCGGTCAAGGTGTGTGGGTGTAATTCTGGTAGCAGCCAGCATGGAATAGAGCAATGAAGGTGTGTGGGTGCAATTCTGGGAGCAACCAGCAGACGGTAGTTCTGTCAAGGTGTGTGTGTGTGATTCTCAGCGTCCAGATGAGGTATGGATAGGAAAGGTGAGTGAGTAAACCAGAGGGACATTGCAGATTGATATAATTTCTCAGCAGTTTAACCATATACCTGGGGAAATTTGCACCAAAATCTCCATTGTTGTGTCCTGGCCCTTGCTAACCTGATTCGTTTTGAAAATGATGTGTTCATCTGTACGTTCCTACACCTGCAGGCTGAAATCCGGTGACTCAGATGTTGCAGAGGCAATGGCGGCTACATTGCCCACAATCCCGCGCGGCTGGGGAGATCCTCTATCAGTGACAGGAGCCGCGCTGAACTCTGGGAGAAGAGCCCAGCGTGCATGCGCAGTTCCGTTCTCCACAGGCACCAACTGCTTTTTCTTTATTGATATTATTAATTATAATAATTACCTTTCCGCCGGCTCAGAATGCTAGTACCTCGCTCATCCTGAAGAGTTGATTCTTCCTTTTCGCTTTTAAAAAGATAAACCCCGAGGGAGGGGCTGGCGGTGACGTCACGTGGTCCTTTTCTCAACCCCGGCAGTGGGACAAACAGCGACCCGCGCTGGGAGGTGCAGCGGGTGTCGTTGGAGGTCCTGAGGGGAGTGAGTGCGGCCTCTAGTGGACTGGATGGGAAGGGAAGCAGGAACTTTCTTCCCAAAGGCCACAGTGAAGAAGTTGTTGGAGGCTCTGGGAACCTCTTCAAATATAAACTTCAGCTTCTAACTTGACCAGCAACAAAAACATTCCCTCTGCAGAGCAGCTTCACTCCATTCCCACAGTCCATTCCAGCTTTTTTCACTGCTAATGTCCACTCAGGTACTTTACACCCTGATATATTCACAGCAAAAACTTGTCATGGGTCACATTTCATATTTGTTTTGGGTTCAGAAATCATGCACATCATCAATTACACTCGCAACCTGTGCAATGAGGATACAGTTGTATTGTGGCATTTCAAAATAAAAAAAACACAACGAGTTTCAAAGTTCCTTGTGTTATTCTTCAAATAAATTATCTGGTTGGCGAGGGAGAGATTGGCATTAACCCTCTCTGTTCTCTGACCCTGTGTTTTTGTGTCTGTATTAGTGAGGGTGTGTTTGATTGAATGTGTGTGTGTGTGTGAATGTGTCCGTGTGTGTGAGAGTATGTGAATGTATGAATGGCTGTGTGTGTTTATGAATGTGTGTGACAGTGTGTGTGTGAGGCTCTGCATCTGATTGTGGATGAGTGTGTCTGTGTATGCGACTACGTGTGCGAAGGAATGTGTGTCTGTGTGAGATAGGATGTCTGTGTTCATACGTGTGGGTGAGTGCAATTTATTTTTGCGTATATGTATTTGTGTGCAAGTGTGTGCGTGCTTCTCTATGTGTGCCTCTGAGGCTGAGTGCGTGTTTATGGATATGGCTGAGTGCGTGTGAGGGTGTCTAGGTACGCGAATGTATATGTGTAAGTGAGTTAATGAGAGTGTGCAGATCTAAATGTGGTTGAAAGTGTGTATGTGTCTGTCTATGCGAGTGTGTGTGATTGAGTGCGTCTGTGCGATATTGACATTATAAAGCAGCAGCACATTTCATCTTTGTATGAGAAGCACATTACCCACCCTGTGTCCTGTTGATATTAATAATTTCTGGAAATGACTGAGATATCATTCAGCCTCCGTGCTTTTATTGTGCGTTGGGAAATGGTCACCACTTTCACCAGAACCAACAGTGATTTATGTAAGGAAAGCTTTCCTTGGCAAATCTGTTGGGAGCGTTTCTGATATTGATGGTTGGCAGGGTAAATAAGGGGTCAGAGTGGAGAAAGTACATTGGATTTCAATTCAGCTAGTCTCTCCTTTTATCACTGTAACCTACTGGAATGCAGACCAAAACCTGCAAAATGGAAATAGATTGCAGAGCTTTTCATTTCTCGGCTAGCATATACACAATGTTACTAAAGGCTGTAAGGATGTCAAAATGAATCATGACCTTTTTTGTGTGTTTTTTGTGTGTTGGGCAAAGAATCCGGGTGAGAAATTGAGAAAGATCTTTTGGAAACATAACTAAAGAAAACCTTTTGCAAAATCAAATGTGTCGGATTAAAAGCTGACAATGCATTGCAGAGAAGTACAAAGCACAGCAAAGTTTAGCTACTCCCATTCTGAATGGAACTAGAGTCTCGTAACTGTGCCGAATGTCTACATTGCAGTCTGGAATATTCCCCAACTAACATCTCCAGCCAATATTTCCAATGCGGTGAAACATCATCTAGAGGACCCAACGGTAAAGCAGTGAATATACCACCCGAATGAACTGTGCAGCCTGCAATAAAATTCAATCCCTTACAGTATTGTTCAATAATCACACTTTTTCTATCTGTTTCCAGACACAGCCATGCAGTAACTGAACTTCTCTTAGCCTGGCAAAGAACTGCGCCTCTAGTGGTTGTGAACTACCAGCCGACGGTGCGGTTGTATCACTTTAATGACAAGACAGTGAAACGGCTTTGAGAAGGAGATTTGACAATTTTAATTCATTCCTTGATGACATGATAAAAAGAGACAAAAACGCTCACAAAAGGTGCGAGTCCAGGCTGAGACAGTCATTGTCGAATTGGGATTGAACCTTTTGTAGCTCATATGAAGTGACACTAATGTCTGAATACATGTTGATAACACTTGGACAGTGAAAAACATGATTGTTGAGGTTTCTGTTGGACATTTTCAGTCTGACAGGAGGAAATCAGCTTGATTTGAATGATTGAGCTCTGATGCGGGAATTCAGCTTGTTGTTGGGTATTGGCTCCACAGGAATAACTTTTTGTTTTGCTGTGCTGGGAGTGAGGGAAGCCACGTTCTGATTGTTCTGGGGCTCGTGGCTGTCACTTGGTACTTTGTGAGAGATACTGATATATGGGCTTTTCAAACAGGGGTTCTGGGTTGAATAATCCTACCCAAAAGCCTCTCTTCTAATCCAGACTGTAGCGGGAGTGATTTCCCAGTTCAAAGTTAATGTCTGACAGTGGCTGAGGATGGCTCACCCTTTCTCTGGCAGAGTCTGATAATTCACCTGGATCAGTGGACCTGCTGTGGAGAGTGGGGGTCGGGAAGATTATAAGGAGTGAGAGTGCTCAGCTCCGCATTGAATGAGTTTTTGAATAGTAGTGAAGGGGCATTTCAGCTGCTCTCTGAACTTAGTCTGGGTCACTGCATAGAAACCATTGTTTGTGCAGCAGACCAGGAGCTGCAGCATGAAGCCTATTTCTCTAATATAAATAGGTGGATTTATAGAACTGTAGCCCAAAACTACCAATCACCACCAGAGGGAAAACATCGTGAAGACAGCCCATAACAGAATGAAATTGGCCAAGATAACAAGCAGTAAAATATTGGATTTCCTTTGACTCTCCATCTGTGGGTCTCTGGGACTCTCCCCATTGTTGTGAGCCCGGAGAATCCTGCGGGATCTGCTGCTCACTAAAATATGCCTGACCATTAAAACATTGAACACTAGAATGGGGAAAAATGGGACACATGGCATTACAATGTAATGAAGCATCTTGATTGCTGCCAATGCCCGTGGATTCTGAGAAGCCACTATCGCAACACAAAAACAAGGGAAATTCATCTTCCAATACTCAGGGGTATATATAAAACACTAGAACACATTCTTCAAACAGCTCAACAAACTGACTGCTCCCAGAACCATATGTTCAGTTTTCTCGGTGCCATGTTTCATTCTCAGTTTACTGCAACAAATAGCCATAAATCAATCGAAAGTAAAAGTGACAGTGAACCAGACAGATCGGTTTTTGACGGCATAAAGCAGAATAGCGTGGAGATTACACACTAGTATTGGAAGAAGAAACAAACGCTCAATATTATAACCAATTGGAAAGCGTCTCAACATCAGATCGATGAAAGTGACCAGTAGATTTGACCCTTGCATGGCCAGAAGAGAGTAAGTGACACATTTTGAGAGGCCACACTTTCCTCGAGAAATGATCACTATTGTCATTACGTTAAATGTGAAGAAGGAAGATAAACAGTTAGATTATTCTTGAGGCAGGAACGATTCGCCAGCTTCACAGAATATGGTTGAATATTGCAAATCCCTTGCTGTGACCAACTTTATCTTCAAACTCTTGTGTCCATGACACCACTATCTTTTGGAAAACGGTGTTGGCTTTAAACATTGTTGAACACTCAATGGTTAATATTATCCACAATGCGGTTTTCCACAATCACAAGTTGCACCTCAAAATGAGTTACGAATATGGCAAAGCTACCTTAATATTGTCTGAACACAAACTTCCAATGCCACTGGAAGAACTAAGCCAACCCTCAATAAACCTGTCAGATTAAAGTTCTGCATTTCTCCAACATCAAATGTTGGGTTCATTTAAAAAAATTAAACTGAATGGAGGAAGAGGCTCTGCAAACATCCACACCTTCAAAGATCAGACGCCACAACAGGTCAGTACAAAATACCCATCTTCAAGATTTGTTATAATATTCGGACAGAAAAACCGAGTGTTTGATCCACTTCGGCCTCCTCCTCAATTGCCCTGAATCGCTGATGCCAGACTGAAGCTACTTCAATTCACATTGGTTATATCAGGGGAGATGAGAGACCACTGGACACAGCAAAAGCCCCAGGGCTCACTGCATCTCTACCACAGCAATGAGGACTTGTGCCCCAGAATTAGCCACAGCTCCAACCAAGCTGCTGCAGGCCAACTGCATTACAGGTCCGCACTGGGAGAAGTGGGCAATTGGCCTGGTATGTCCTGTATACACACACACACACACACACACACACACACACACACACACATAGACAGTCACAAACACACACACACTCACACACAGACTCACACACTCACACACTCACAAACACACTATCACACACACGCACACACACTCACACACTATCACACACACGCACACACACACACACTCACACACACACACACTCACACACACAAACACTCTCACAAAGAAGGGAAGAACGGGATTGATCTCTTTCATCAACAATGTGATGAAATGTGTGACTGGCTGTGAAAGCAGGCGCCAATTGCAAAGGTCAAACCTGAGCTCCGAGTCTCACTCTGTATTCAGCTAAGGCCAGTGGCTGGCAGCTGTCATTACAACCATGGGCCTAACGGGGTGGAAATGATCAATTAAAGAAAAAAGAATGGGAGTGACTGCCCTTTGACTTTGAGCCGCTGTTGACTCTATGTGGGACAGCAGTCTGGAGAAAGGAAAGTGCTTTCGGCTGTTTGAGGATAAGCAGTTGAGCTCCTGGAGTCCCTTCGGTTAATGCCATAGTCCCAGTGATCTTCAATTGCTCCAGCAATGGCTTTCCCTCCACCATAAGGACAGGAGTATCTTTGTTCACCGAGCATTGCACAATGCACAGCTCTATTCGTCACTCCTGGAAAACTGAAGTGGAACGTGTGCACTCACAGCACTGCACAGGCAACATTCCATCTGATGCTGCTCGGGTTCAACAACATTTGCATCACACAAATGGCAGGCAATGCCTATATGTAGCATACGATGATCATATGACGTTGAGTGCAGAGACTTAAAGACTTGTAAGAGTAATGCAGAAAATGGTAGCTTTTAGAATAATTACTGGATACAGTGTCTTACCAGAAACAACATTAACTGTGAAGAGAGGAGACATTCAATGACAGGACACCAATAAAATAACATCGGTCTGACAGAAACATTGCTGGATGCAAATAATTACCAGGAACTGCAAGAGCAGCAAGCAATGGATAGAAAACGTGTTGAACCACATAGAGGAACATTTCAACCCTCACATCTAGAGAATAACCCGGGTGCATTCTGTGCCTCTCTGTGAGCTCCTGACCTTGGATAGAGCCGGTGCTGATGTTCACACTGTCTGGAATAGCAGTTTGGAATGGTTTTCCCTATTAATATCATCGGAATTCCTCTGGTGGCACAGTGAGTGTGTGTCCTGGATTCGGGGTGGGGGGGAGGGGGGGACTGATTCTAATTATTATTAAAAGGGATTAGCTCAAACCTGTTCAACACTACCTGATTATCTTCCAAAACTTACAACGTATATTTAACTGGGTGTGAAAAATCTCAAAACACAATACTCAATACTCAAAGGCAGTGATTGGTTGAGTGACAGATGTGGCCTTCACTAACACACACTTACAGAGAAAGAGGAACGATAAACTACTAATAAGGAGACACTGCACCTCAGCCACAATATACTTGGCCAGCGCCCAGGAACAGAGTCAGCCATAATAAACTGATCTTTCATCGCTAAGTATGAAAAGAGACGGGCTGAGGAGAGAGAGTAACGCTGGGGGGGGGGGGGGGGGTGGGGTGGTGGTGGGGTTGAGGTGGAGAGAGCAGGGCCCAGGAGAGAGGGAGCGGGAACCATCATCAGCCCTCTCATTGAAACAAAGTCTTGACTCTCCCACCCACACTGTCCTTGCGAGTGAACATCCCATCTCCAAGCTCCCTTTATCTCCAAACCTCCTCAACATGATGTCCACACCATTTCCCCAAATTCCCATCATTCCTCAGTTTCCCCTTTACCACTTTGCCTGTTTACCACTATGCCCACTAACGATGCCGTTCCACTACCACAGAATGTCCTCTTTGCTCAAGCTAAAGATGCCTCCTATTGGATTAGGATGACTGACTCGGTAACTGAAGGGAGAAGGATCAGGGGGGATGGGCCGAAGGTCAATGATGGGATAACGTGAATAACCGAGGGCTTCAGGGGGAGGGTAGCACATGGGGCAGCCGCAAGGTTGCAGTGGGGCTGAGGTGATGTTGGCGATGGGATTGACCAGAAGGGGGGTGTTGACCGGGGTGGAAATAGGCTGAGGTTCTGTGGCTACTCTGAAAGTCGGAGCAGAAGGCCTAGTAGAGTGTGAGGGGTGAGACAGAGGGCCGTGGGAATCACGGCAAGTCACATGGTCGAGAAAGCAGAGCTCAGGCTGGGTCAGGAATAGAAAGGCCAGCATAAAGGTCACAGTTATACAAGGTCGATGGGATTAGGTGTCAGACTGGGTAAGCGTTAAGCATAGAGTCAGGGGTTAGGCAGAGGACCAGGTGTTGACAGAGACCCTATGGGTAGGCAGAGGATTAGTGATAATACAGAGGGCCAGTGGAAAGAAAGAACCTCATTGGTGGAGCAGGGTGTCAAAGGTTAGGCCAGGAGGCAGGGTTAGGCCACATGTCAGTGATTAGGCAAGGGTTTGAAGTTAGGCAAAGGGCCAAGCGTTCGGCCAAGCTACGGGGTGAAACAGAGGATGAGGTAGAGTCAATGCTTATGCTGAAGGTCAGGGATTAGGCAGACATGAGCGAGGTTAGGAGGAGAGGGAGGGGATAGACAGACTCTCCCGGTTAGACAAAAGGTCATGCCTTTGGTAGATGATGAGGCAGAAGCAAATGGGTTAGGAAGAAAGTCAGGGGTTAGGCATTGGGTGAGGGGTTAAGTAGAGAGTCAGACAGATGTTAAGGGGTTAGGCAGAGTGTGATGCGTTAGTCATGGATCCAGAGGTTACACAGACGGCCAGGGTGAATCTGGGTTAGGCACTGGATCAAAGGAGCAGAGGTCAGACTGAGTTAAAAGAACAGAGGGCACTGTAAGCTCACAGGTTATATGAGCTTCAGGGCTCTGGCTGGGTTAGGCAGAGGGTCAGGGTTTAGGCAACTTTTCAGAGTTCAGCTAGAGGTCATGCGATAGACATGGTCAGGGGAAATCAGGGTTAAGCAATGAATCAAGGGAGCAGAAGTCAAGCTGGATACAGAGAACAGAGGACACTTGAAGGTCATAGGTTACATGAGATTCAGGGAATCAGGGTTCAGACTGCGTTAGGGAGAGGGTCAGGGGTCAGATAGTTTAATTTGAACCGGGCTGGGTGGTTATGGGGCTGTTTGTGCTCGGATGAGATAGAGGATCTCAATCCCGCTAGGTGAGACTGACAGATTTCTTGTTTATTTTTTGCTTTTGCTTTGCCCGTGGAAGGTTCTGGGGGCCGGGACAGCCGGAAAACGCCTTCAACAGGACGTACAGGATGAGGGAAAACTGCGGCCTGATGAGGCTGCGGTGCTGGTACGACGAGACCTGCAGGGCGAAGTTCCCAGCCATCTGTGAGAAGAACGCCATCCGCCTCCACCTGATCTT
Source organism: Isurus oxyrinchus (assembly GCA_026770705.1). NCBI lineage: Eukaryota > Metazoa > Chordata > Chondrichthyes > Lamniformes > Lamnidae > Isurus > Isurus oxyrinchus. Next base: position 428,843 of record JANJGN010000153.1, on the reverse strand, counting down.
CCAGCGAATGATGCAGAGCCGCTGAGGAGCGCTGGGCTGGAATCATGCTCCATTATTCCTATCGTTGTCTGTCATCTATGTGGGGGTGGGGGAACAAAACGGTAGCAATTTGGTAGATGGAATTTATCCTGAAAAGTGTGAGGTGATAGACTTTGGAAGGGGTGATTTGACAGGGAAGAATTCTATGAACGGCATGGCACGAGGAAGTTCCTGAAAGGGGTTCTGAAAGAGGAGTTACTGAGAGCAGCTCCTGAGGCAATTTCCTGAGAGGCAGTGAGTATGTCTGTTTCCGCTCTTGCATCCATCACCATACAGTTATGTTCAGCCTCTATTTCGATGATTCTGTTAAAAATCAACTGTAAATATAATATTCGCACCCTATGGCCTCTGATGGAACAGATCCATGGAATCATACATTTGAGGAAGACGCCATGTGTCCATAGTGAACGATTCGACTCTTTGCCAGACCTATCTGATCAACCATTCTTACCACTCGTCCATTAGCTGTGCAAATCTCCACCACCTGTGCTCATCCAATTCTACTTTCACAATTAAATGTTTATATGCATTCGCCATCCCTGTCAGGTAGAGGAACTCACAACCGCTCTCTACATCTTTGCCAATCACTTTAAAACTCCCTGTGCTGGTTACTGACTGATTTCCCAGTATCACCAGTTTCTCATTATTCACTGTATCAAAAACATTCGTGATTTTAAATGTCTCTATTAAACCTCCCCTTTGCCTGGTCTGCTCGAAGGAAAACAATCCCAGCTTCTCCAGTCTCTCCACGGAATTCAAGCCCCTCATCCCTTCCAATTCCAGTAAAATTCCTCTGCACCCTCTCCAAGGCCCTCACATCCTTCCAGAAAAATGCTCGCCAGAAGTCGACACAAGGACTTCAGTTGAGATTTGACCAAAATTTACACATATGTTGTCTGCTTTCCTTAGTTTTGAAAACTCTGATTCTGTTTATCAATAAAAATAAATTACTATTTTTATACCCTAAAAGCCTGGCGCTGCCATCTTCCACTACTTGTTTATGTCCACCCGATATTTTTACTAAACAACTCCAACATTTGCCCAAGTTTCTGCTTCACACTTTTCTCTGTACACTATTCCATCCCTCAGATACCCTCTTACATCCCAGCCGGACCAGCTAACTGTTGCAATATAGTGTGGTGCAGGTACAATTGGAATGAACGGGTTAAATGAGCCTGTTTGTTCAGTGGCTGTAATTAATCTCAGTCTCCATGGATCCTAAATAACTCACTGGGGGGCTTCCCACTGTGGTTAATAAGGCAGCCGCTACATTGTGTTCCCGCATATTGTCAGCGGGGGCATCAGCTCCGTGAGGACCAAGGACCCACGGTTATAGAACTGGGAGAGAAGTTATCAGAATCTGAGAAGAATATATTTGAATGTTCCAACAATGGATCAGATTCTGAGAACAATGGATTGGAATGTTACAACAATGGATCAGAATCTGAGAACAATGGATTGGAATGTTACAACAATGGATCAGAATCTGAGAACAATGGATCGGAATGTTACAACAACGAGTAGGAGCTTTTTGGATGCCCTTTATGAACTTTCCACATATTATGATAGGATGTCAGTGGAAATCCGCATCTATCGGGTACTCCATATTATTCAGGCGGGTTACTATCCCATCCTCGCTATCATTGGCATCCCTGGTAAGTCTCACTGTATATCGCTATTAATTCTATATTCTATATTATTTCTTCATCCAAATTTCAAGTGTTTTCGAGATTGCAACATTTTTATACCAGTTAAAGAATCCAGGGGGACAGAATTATTATTAACATCCGAGTTCAGCAATTTCAGTGACATATTTATTGCCATTTAACCTCTATCGTCTTCAACCATATAAGAGACATTTCCGTTTATTATTGCACGTACAGTAGTTTTAATACGGCACTGGATGCCGCAACATGGTGGAGTATTTCAGCGCCTTCAGGCAAACTGATATTGTTATTTACAAGCATTCTGACTGTTTATTGGGAATGGTTTCGTTTCCTGTGGGCCATGTGTCTGTGTAATACCCATGCTGTCCAGCTTTATGCAGCCAATTGCCGTTTTGTTTGGTTCAGTGACTTTCACATTTGATCGGTTTGTGGCCATGTCTTTCCAGAAGTTGAGAAGTAAATATTGCACCGTGAAATTGGCTCTGAGAAGAATGACTGTGCTGAGCTTTTTAAAGAATATTGTCTAGTATTTCAAGTTACCAGGTTCTTATTTGCTGCTGAACAACCCATGATTTTGTTCAGTAATATTAGAATTTCACACATAGAGTAATAGAGACAAATTGGTCTGCAGCACAGGAAAGTCAGTCCACCGAGTCTGCGCCGGTCAAATAAGGACCTAACTATTCTAATCCCAATTTGCAGCAATAGGTCCATAGCCTTGTATGCCAGGGCATCACAAGTGCTCATCCAAATACTTTTTAAATGAAATGTCGCATTCTGCCCAGAACACCCTTTCAGGCAGAGAGTTCCAGATACCCACGAAAATCTGGGTCAAATAATTCTTCCTCACATTCCCTCTAAACCTCCTGCCCCATACATTAAATCTATGCCCTCTGGTTAGTGGACCCCCCACCAACGGGAAAAGTTCCATCCCCTCTATCCTATCTCTGCCCCTCATATTTTTATGCACTTCTATAATGTTCCCTCTCAATCTCCTCTGCTCCAGCGAAACTAACGCCAGTTTATTCAACTCTCCTCAGAATTAAAAATATCCAGGCCAGGCAACATCCTGGTAAATATCCTCTGCATCTGATCCAAACACATCCTTCCTATAATGCGGATTTCAGACTGCACGCAATACACTAGATGGGGCCTAACCAGCGTTTTGTACAGTTCAGCATAACCTCCCTGCTCTTATATTCTATGCCTCACCTAATAAAGGCAGGTATCCCATATGCTTTTTTAATCACCATATCTACCTGCCCCACTAAATTAAGGGACTGCTCGACATGCACACCAATGATCTCTCTGATCCACGGTACTTCCCAGGATCCTAAAATTCATATTCCCGTGTGTTGCTTTTCCTGCCCAAATGCATCACCTCACCCTTCTCTGGATTAAATTACATTTGAAAATTATGAGCCCCACTAATCAGCCTGTCTCTATACTCCTGCCATCTAAGGCTGTCCTTCTTGCTATTTACCACCCCACCAATTTTCGTGCCATCCGTGAAAACACTGATCAACCCCCCTACATTCTAATGTAAATAATTTATGTATAGCAGAAAAAGCACGGGGTCAAACACTGACCCCTGTGGAACCCCACTGCACACAGGCATCCAGTTACAACCACCTCCACCCCGCGCCCCCCCACCACCCCCACCTCCACCCCAGACCATCACCATGTGCTTCCTGCCACTCAGCCAATTCTGGGCCCAATTCGCCAAACTGCCTTAGATCCCACGGGCTCTTACCTTCGTTATCAGTCTCTCTTTCTGTGCTAATTTATTGAATTATCTCACAGTGCTTCTGCATAATTTCTATCGTCCCTCTCACTTGTGAACACCAATACAAGTCATTTATTTAGAACCTGACCTACGTCTTCTGGCTCCACAAATAATTTACAAACATAGTCCTCAATAAGATCTATTCTTTCCCTAGTTATCCTCTTACTCTTAATGAAATTGTGAAATAACTTTGTAATTTTCTTTATTTTTCCTGCCAATGATTTTTCATACCCCATTTTTGCTCTCCTAATTTCCTTACTAAGTTGCCCTTTAGACATTCTATTGCCTTATAGGTGTTCTGCTGTTTTGAGCTCTCGTTAACTGCCATCAGCCTCTCTTTTTCTCATTATCTAAACCTGTATATCCCTCGAGATCCAGGTGTCCCTGGATTTATTGGTCCTGGCCTTTATTGTTATTGGTATAAGCTGTTCCTGCACTCTCCATATTACGATCTTGAGTGAGGCACACTGCTCTGAAGCAGATTTACCTAAAACAAGCTGTTCCCAGCCCACTCTGGTAAAATCATATCTGATCTTATTAAAATTGGCCTTCCTTCAATTTAGACCTCTGATTTATGGCACTCCCTTGTCCATTTACATAACAACGTTAATCTAATGGAGTTATGATCAGTAAGCACAAAACGCTCCCCCACTGATACCTCAACTACATGCCCGGCTTCATTCCCTAAAATTAAGTCCTGGACCGCCCCCACTTTGTAGGACCTTTGACGTACTGGTTTAAAAAGCTCTCCCGGTTGCAGTGTAAGTATTGAACTCCCTCTGAACCTACCACACTATGACTAACCCAGTTAAAATTTGGGAAATTTAAATCTCCCAATATTACTACCCTTTTATTTTTACGCTGCTCTGAAATTTGCTAGATACCCTCTCTTCCATTTCTCTCTGAATGTTTGGCGGCCTGTAATAGACTCCAAATAATGTGATTGCTCATTTTTCTGTTTTTTTTTTAGTTCTATCCATATGGATTCTTTTGAAGAGACTTCTAGGATGTCATTCCTCCTTACTGCTGTCACAGATTCCATGACCAATATTGCGAAACCCCGTCCTCTTTAACCTCCATCCTTGTCTCGCCTGAAGACGCTATACCCTGGGGCTTTGAGCCGCCAATCATGCACCTCCCGCAGCCATGTCTCTGCGGCAGCAAGGACATCATACTTCCATGTCTTAACTTGTGCGCTCAAATTTGCCTTATTTGTCAAACTTTTTGCATTAAAATAAATAACATCCAACCTTGCCAAACTCGCTTCTGCCTTAACTGGCCTATAAGTTCTATGCCTCCAAGACACTTTTGCTCTCTCTTCTAATTTTGGCTATGCAACTCCCCCTGCTAAGCAACCTCACAGTATCCCATCCCCGTGCCAAGTTATTTTAAACCCTGACCAACAACACCACCAAGCTTCCCCGCAAAGATGTTGGTCCCATTGCAATTCAGTTGCCACCTGTCTGCCTTTTATAGGTCACATTTCCCCCAGAAACTGCCTAAATATGCGAGAAATATAAAGCCATCTCTCTTGTACCATCTATCCAGCCGCGCATTCATCTGCACTAACCCCCTATTTCTATATTCACCAGTGGGTGGCACTGGAAGAAGTCCAGTGATCACTACCTTTGTGGTCCTGTTTTTTAATCTGCTTCCTGGATCACTAAGATCTGTTTGTAGGACCTCGTCCCTCTTTGCAGCGATGTCGTTGGCACAAATATATACCACAATCTCCGTCTGTTTGCCCTCCCAGTTTAGATGCCCTTCAGTTGTGCAGTGACATCCTTGATCCTGGCACCAGGGAGGCAACATACCATCCTGGCCAAATAAACGGCTGTCTGTTCGCATTATTATGGACCCTCCTGCACCTATTGTCCTTCCTCTCTTTTTCCTTCCCCGTTGTGCAGCTGAGACACTCAGTGCCATGAGCCTGGCTGCACTCCCCAGTCGAACAGTCACTCTCACCATTTTCCAACACAGAAATACTGTCCTCGATGGAGATGCGCCCTTGGGATTTCCTGACTACCTGTCTGACACATCACTTCAGACTGACGGTTACCAATCCAGCTCTGGCTGCTTTGGGGTCTCCATGCCTACAAACGTTCCAGCAACCAAACTCATCGCCTTGCTGATGGGCTTCAGTCCCTCCAGCTGCCGGTTCAGCTCTGAAACTCGGAGCTCATGTAGCTTCAGTTGACGGCACTTCCTGCACACGTGGTCGGTCAGAGAGTAAGGAGCATCTAAGACTTCTCACATGTTTGAGGTGGCACATAACACGAGACTGAGCTGTCCTGCTTTGCCTCTAGTTTGAAAAAAACAACCTTTGTTTACTTTGTTAAATACAGTAAAAAAGAAACTTTATGTTATTTATGTAATTTAAATAAAAAATAGAACTGTTACCTTTCCTTAGTTTAACCTGGGGAAAGCACTTCCCTGTGACTCACCAACCAGCTCTCACCTTTGTGCTGACGATGTTTTTTCAAGCATTCCCACACTCGTGCTGGTTCTGATCTCTCCATCCCTCGTTCGCGCTGTTTTCTGATATCATTATGCTTATTCTAAAAAAAAATCTGCAGGATACTCTTTCCAGACTGTTTCACTGCGATGCTGACTGCAGGGTAATCTTTTCAGACTGCTTCACGTGATGCTGACTGCAGGTCACTCTTTCCAGACTGTTTCACCGCGATCCTGACTGCAGGATACTCTTTCCAGACTGCTTCACGTGATGGTGACTGCAGGTCACTCTTTCCAAAACCATCTCCCGTGTGGACAGCTGCCGAGTTCCTCCATCACATTCTTGTTTTATTCACTCAGGGAACGTCGGCGCCACTGGCTAGGCTGGCTTTTATTGCCCATCCCGAATTGCCCTTGTTCAGAGGGTATTAAAGAGTCAACCACATTGGTGTGGGTCTGCAGGGACATGTTGCCCAGAAGATTTACTTCCCTGAAGGGCATTAGGGAACCACGTGGGATTTTCCAACAGTTGGCAATAGTTTCATGGTCATCATTGTGCTTTTTATTCCAGGTTTCTATTGAATTTCAATTCTACTATCTCACAGGGCGGGATTCGAATGCCTGTTCCCGGAGCATGAAGCCGGGTTTCTGGGTTACTACTCCAGCGAGACTTCCTCTTCACTATCACCCCACTTAATTTGCCCCCTCTGTGTCCCAGTTGTCCTGATCCTGCTGCTCAATGTCCTCAATGTCAGACACATTTTATTGAACAGCAGAGCCCGCAGGAGACTCCAGGCTCACAGAAGTGGGGAGAATCCAAGAGATGCAGAGATGGAGAGTCGGAGGAAATCCAAGATTTTACTGCGCGTTATCTCAGCCAATTTCATCCTGTTGTTGGCAATGCTAATATTGCTTTATATGTGAAGTGTGATATCATTCTTGGGGAATGTACAAGTTGATCTAGATTATATTGTCTTCGAATTGGGCTTCATGCTGCAGCTCCTGAGTTGCTGCACCAACACTGGGATTTATGCCGTGACCTAGGTTAATTTCAGGGAGCAGTTGAATAATGTGCTGAAATATTGCTTTACTCCAATTCTTTAATCCATCGGAGAATTTGAACATTGACTGATTGAAAATGTCCATCACGTTTCGATGTTATTATTCTTTCCATTGGCAGAGGGGATGTTTGCTGGGCTGACAGCAGGCAGAGGGCAGAGAGGCAGTGAGTGCAGTCGTTATGGTGTCAGAACAAACGGACAGAGTCTGTTCCATAAGCTGTTAATTGCCATCGCTGCACTGAGACCCATACAGACTGTAGAACAGAGGGGAGGGGAAGTCATCATTGGTTCTGCAAAACCCTGATTGTGATAACAATCAGGCCATCAACAAAAGAAGCAGGAGCAAGGAGGGGTGATGTCTATTTCTGGCAGGGGGAGGGATAATACAGGTACATGAGGAACAGCAGGGCAGGGAGGTAATATAGCAGCTACAGTGGGGGAGGTACCTGTTCCAAGTGTACCGGGGAAATGGGAAAATATAATAGGTACAATGTGTGAGTGAGGGTGAGATTCCAGGATCACGATTGTGTAAGGCTTTTAGACCAAGTACACCAGCAGCGGGGCTGTGCCAATGTGATATGCCAGGTAGACAGAGGGAGGAAATGTGATAAAACGGGATTTTAACTCAGCACTGGCCCGCTGACAGTGCAGAACACCGTAAGAACTGATTCTCCGACAATGCACCGGTCCCCCAACACTTCCCCTCCGACAATGCGGCATTCCCTGTATGCTGAATCACTGACAGCTCTGTGCTAACTCAGTGCTAGTTGTTCGATAATGCAACAATTCCTCAGTACTGACAATCAGTTCAGCGCTCCCTCTTTACTGCCCCTCTGACAGGGCAACGTTCGCTATGTGCTGACTGTCTGACAATGCAGCACTCCCTCAGAAATGACTGCCCTCATCCCACCCCCAACATTTACCAAGTGCACCCCATCTTTCCCACGCCGGTTTAATGCAGAACATTGAGGTGCGTACAATAAATTACTCTCACTGTCAAAAGTTTGGATGCGTGAAGGTAAATTCAGAATCACAGGATGACGGAATTGCAATGGTGCAGAAGGAGGCCATTCTGCCCATCGTGACCAGGCTGGTTGTCCGAATGAGCATTATTGCTCAATGCCATCGTCCTACTGTTTCCCCATAACCCTCCTCATTGTTTCTATTCAAATACTCTTCTAACACACTTCTAAATGCGTTGTTGAACAAGTATCAGGACCTGAGAACAGTCGATTGGTATCATACAAGAGGCAATGGGTTACACTGGTATGTTCACTATCTGTTGACGATTTATTATGGATTTGCATTCAAATATCGCGTCTCAAAGGCTCTTCAGGTTATTCAATGTTTTTACTATCAAATGCTCGCTATTGTTGGTGTGCTTCGTAAGTCTTTCTCTCTTCAGTTTTTAAGTACATGAAGATTGTTCAATTGCAACGCTGTGCTTGAAATTCCCATTCGTATCTTCAGTTCAGTTGATATCCCTGCATGTCTCTCTATCTCGCTATCATATCTGGAAGCCACATTTCAATGATCATCTGTTCCCTTTTCTTACTTTTCAGTTGGGCCTTGTGAGGATCAAAGCCAGTGTCACCTGACTGCATCCGAAAATCTGTGCTCCATCCACACATCCTCCAGCAGCCACACACCCCACCTCGTCCCCATATCTCGACACAGCCCAATGCCTCATGTTCAACCAGAACGTTTGCTGATGCCCTGAGCTTAGTTCCTACCCAATATACACCTTTCCGAAATACTGCCCACGGCCACTGTCCTAATATCACATATCTCCAATCCTGCCTCAACCCATCTGCGACATAAACACAAAATTTGGGCACTTTTCTTTCAAATTGAGAAACATATGCTTATCCATTACAGTGTTACAGAGCCAGAATCGCCTCCTCTCACTCACCACCCACCACCCCCAGTCCTCCCCGCCCTCGCCACCACCGCCACCGCCCCAGGCCACCATCTTGCACAAAGTTCACCTCTTGGTTACAAACCTTTATAAAACTCAACAAATATCATGTTCTGCTGCCTGTAAAATAACTGGAATCAAAACAGACTTATCAACCGTTCCTGTGCTCAGAGAGTTACATGGGCTGGCAGGACGAAAGCGAATATTTTCACTCTTATATTGTTGCCCCTCACCTCTTTACAGAATTTTCCCTTCGAATGTTTAACAAATTCACGTTTGAAATGCAATATTAAATCAGGCAGCGCCACATTAGTGGCCAGTGTATTTCAAATAGTACTACTGCTCCTTCTGCTAGTGAGATTATATCTGAGCCATCCGTTTATCACCCATTCAGCAAATAGAAAAAGAATGGCATCTTTCCTATAATTTCTCTCAACTGGTCAAAATGTTGAACACCTTAATGCTACTTTCTCAGCTCACAATTCTGACATTGGTGCAGGAGCTAAGTGATCTGTATGTACAGGCGCGTGAATCAGTGAAGGTGAGAGGATGGGTTGAGACTGTGGTTCATTAATCTTCCCGCACCTGGGCTTTAGGAGGAGGGGCATAGAGACAAAAAGGAAGACGGAGATGATAAACCTCCATAAAAGGGACTCCCCTCCTCAGCTGGAACATTGTGCACAGAATTACCTGGAAAAACTCAGCAGGTCTGGCAGCATCGGCGGATGCTGCCAGACCTGCTGAGTTTTTCCAGGTAATTCTGTTTTTGTTTTGGATTTCCAGCATCCGCAGTTTTCTTTGTTTTCAACATTGTGCACAGCTCTGGAAATCTCAATTTAACAAGAATGTTAAGGCACTAAAGGAGGAACAGAAACAATAGACGACAATTTGCTCTGAGATGATGAATCCCAGTTGTGGAGATAAATTGGAAAAGTTGTGGCTGTTCTCCTTGGAAAACTCAATTTTGAGGGGCGACTTGAAACAATATTTTAAATTATAAACGGTCTGGAAAAAGTAGGCATGGAGAAACCCTTCCATTGTTGGAAACATCGAGAATCAGAGGGCATGGAGATAAGGTAATTGGGAAAAGAAGGGACGTCCCCAAGAGGAAAACCTTTATTGCAAAACTGAACCTGGAATGCGCTGGCTGAGAGTATGGTGGAGCCAGGCCCAACCGAGGAAAACGGGCATCAAATTAGTAGCTGAAAAGGGGACAGGTATTGAACAAGGGGGAAATGACTGTGGAAGTGACACCAACGAATTGCTCCGTCAGTGGACCTGCATGGATAAGGTGTACTAAATATCAACCTTCCATGCTGCACCCATTCTGTGATTGCACTCTTCATGATAATAACTAAGCTTCTCCAATCTTATCACTCACCTGTGGTGCCTTTCTTGCCTGTGTCTTCTCTACCCTCAACAAATTATTCATATTATTTCTAAAGTGAGCTGCATATTATTCGGCAGAGTACAATACATTTGGTCAAACTAGTGTTTTGAATAGTTTAGAGTAGCTTTCTGGCGTTTGCATCCAGTTATCAAGCTGAAGGACCCAGCTGTTCTATTAACTGCTTTTGTTAATCTCGACTGACACGATCAAATATTGGGAACAAGGCACCCAAAGTAACGGTGCTCCTGCACCTCCAATGAAATTGAGTTCTACAATATCAGTATTATACTTGAACATTTCATCTCTCCAGACATACAGCATTTTAAAACTCCACCATTTGTTATTTCAGGTAAAATCAATTAAATGTATTAATTGTTACAGTGGCATAATCGAAAATTACAATAAGTTATCAAATAAACTTTTCTGCTAACCTAATATAAATTTTTCCTGTTTATTTCCCTTGCTCACACAGTTCTATCATTGACAATTCTGATCATTTCCCGGGGAACGTGTGGTCTCTCCAAATGTGTAAGTCTCTACTTGTTGGCTATGGCATCAGCGGATCTAATGGTGATTATGCTCGACCTGGTATTGAGGCATATTCCAATTGTTCTTCGGGAGCAGTTTCATTTCCTGTGGCACCTTCGTATCTGTAATATCCATGCCGTGCTGCTTTATGCAGCCACAGATTGCTCAGTCTGGTTCACCGTCACTTTCACTTTTGACCGATTTATAGCCATATCGTTCCGAACTCTGAAATGTAGATATTGTACCGAAATGACAGCAGCTGTGGTTCTTGGAACAGTGTCTGTGCTGAGCTTGTTAAAGAACCTTTTCTGGTATTTCATGTTCACAAGTATGTATCATTTGTTGAACCAGCCCTGGTTTTGTTTTGCAACGCTAGATGTTTACTACTCTATGGTTTGGGTAACAATCGAGTTTGTACATTACATTCTTACTCCCTGTGTCCCATTTGTCCTGATTCTGCTGCTCAATGTTTTCACCATCAGACACATTTTAGTGAGCAGCAGAGGCCGCAGGAGGCTCTGGGCTCAGAACAGTGGAGAGGGCCTCAGAGATCCGGAGATGGAGAGTCGAAGGAAATCCATGATTTTACTGTTTACTATCTCGGCAAATTTCCTCCTGTTGTGGGCAACAATTATGGTATATTCTGTATGGATACGGATGCATAATTTGGGTTACGAGTCCATATTACTGCATCCTTATATACAGGAACTAGGCTTCATGATGCAGCTCCTGAGCTGCTCCACAAATTCCTGTATTTATGCCCTGACCCTGACGAAATTCAGGGAGCAATTGAAGCATGTGCTGAAATGTCCCTTTGCACCAATCGTGGAATTCATTCAAAAAGGAGCGAATAAATGATTCAGGGAAAGTCCAGCATTTTCTCATTTTAATTGACATTCCCAGTGGGTGGAGGTGCTGTGCCGTTCGACAGAGTGACTGAAGGAGTTGTGCAGCACCGCCACTGCAATGGAGTGTGGGGAAGGTGCCTGAACCCCGTGGTGACAGCATTGAGGTGAGGCACCTAATCCACACAGCTCCCCGGGAGCAGGTGGGCGGTGGGGGGCGGGGGGAGTGCGGTTGGTGCTGTATCCCATGACGAGGGCATAACGGGAGTTGGGGCACCTGTGACTGCACAATGCCTCGGGGGTGAGATCTGCTCCCCATGACAACGGCATAATATCGCAGGTGGGTGATGTGACAGCAGAATGGACAGGGGGTGGGACTGTTCTTCATAACGACTTCATAATAGAAAGGGTGGGAACTGTGGCAGCATCTTAAGAAGGGGCTGCTCGCATTGATGACAGCTTAATTGGATGGAGGATCCTCCGGCTGCACAATGGAAATGGGGGCAGGACCTAGTCCCATGATGACGTCATAACAAAGAGTGGAGTGCCCTGGGATTGTACAATGAACGATGGAGTGATCTTGGCCATTGATGACAGCACAATGGAAAGGGCCTTGTCCTGCTTCCTTTTCAGACACAACGGACAGGTTTGGAGCGAAGGTTCCCGCCGGCTCCGCCAATCACACTCACCCATTGGCACAGGGAGAAAAGGTGATACTGCAAAGTTTCACCGCCAAACCCCTCCACATGCGCTCTCCTGAACATCAAAGGGAACAGCAACAAGATGAATACAAATAGCGTTTGAAACTTCGTGCTAAATATTTCTCCTGCACCGCCGTCCATTGGGCTCTTTAATTGTACCTTTTAGTACTTTAATAATGCTGAGGACAATCAATAAAGAGTACTGTGATTAAAGCAAATCTAAATGTTCGCTAGTAAAAGCACAACAATGTCTCTGAAATCCCTCTGTCATTTACACCAACAGACACTCACCAACATCAGGCAGCAGCGAGTTAAAAACCACTGATCAGAAATGATGAACATTAGTAGAGAGAGGAAATGTGAGCCCCTCGACACACACACACAGAGACACACTCACACAGACACATACACAGGCACCCACATTCACACACACACACAGAGACAAACACACAGCACACACAAACACACACACACACACATGCACAGACACAAAGACGCAGACATACACATACACAGATACACACAAATATAGACAGACACACACACGGGTGCACAGACAGACATGCACATACGCAAATACTACACAGGCATACATACACACACACACACACGCACAGACCGTCTGCAGACACACACGTGCACACACACACAGACACACACATACACAGACACATTGGATTGAACTAGAATGCAAAGTGAAATAACGGGATCCGGTTTTCAGGATTCACACAGTGACTGGGAAATGAAAAGGACCCACTGACATAGCTCACTTCCCTCCACAGCTCGCACTTCATCTGAATTCCTTTTAGTTCAATCTCTCTCCATCTCTCTCTCTCTCTCCGCTTCTCCCTGTGACCTGAATATACCTGCGTGCTTCGGAACTATGAATTCGGGACCCAATCAGAGCCCCGAGAACTGATGTTGGGATAGTGAGATGAGGGAACAATCTTTCCTGGATTTCGTCTCCTAACTGTGCATTGTGAAGCTCACTGTGAAATGCTGAATAGTGGGAACTCCCCATGTAGCCTCATTACTAAGAGTGCCGGTAGTTTTGGCGCTCGGGCAGCCCCACCGGGAAAGTTGCACAGCCCTGGTAGTTGGTGGCTATGAAGCTGCCACAACATGGAGGCTCCCTCATTGTTCTTTACATCAATCACCAAATAACCATTTCTATATTGATGAAGAGGTAACCCGCCGCTCTAATTGTCTGCACACTCTCACAGGAGTAGCCCCCTCCTTTGGGCACTAATGGGACCAGCAACATTCAGACCCCACACTCACTCCGTTTGTGACTCTCTCAAACCACCTCTTTTCGCAGACATTCAATGTTACACTCGCTCCTTGTTGTCACTCCCTATCACACCATATTTCTTTCACTCACATTTTTTCACTCGGACTCCCTGTTTGCCACTCTCCCTCAAACCATCTCTTTCTCGCACATTGCTTCACTCGGACTCCGACCCACTGACTGTTACTGTCTCTCACACTATCTCTGTTCCTCTCACATTCTTTGACTCTCATATCCATGTTTGTCAATCTGTCATACACCTCTCTTTTAATATTCCTTCATTCTCACTCACTCCCTGTTGACACTTTCTCTGAACCCATTTTTACTCCCATTCTTTCACCCTCACTGTAAATCGCTGTTTGCTTCTCTCTGAGTCACAGACCATCACTCTGTTTACATCCCTCTCTATTTTCTATCACTCTGTTTACATCCCTCTCTATTTTCTATCACTCTGTTTACATCCCTCTCTATTTTCTATTACTCTGTTTACATCCCTGTCTATTTTCTATCACTCTGTTTACATCCCTCTCTATTTTCTATCACTCTGTTTACATCCCTCTCTATTTTCTATCACTCTGTTTACATCCCTCTCTATTTTCTATCACTCTGTTTACATCCCTCTCTATTTTCTATCACTCTGTTTACATCCCTCTCTATTTTCTATCACTGTTTACATCCCTCTCTATTTTCTATCACTCTGTTTACATCCGTCTCTATTTTCTATCACTCTGTTTACATCCCTCTCTATTTTCTATCACTCTATTTACATCCCTCTCTATTTTCTATCACTCTGTTTACATCCCTCTCTATTTTCTATCACTCTGTTTACATCCCTCCCTATTTTCTATCACTCTGTTTACATCCCTCTCTATTTTCTATCACTCTGTTTACATCCCTCCCTATTTTCTATCACTCTGTTTACATCCCTCTCTATTTTCTATCACTCTGTTTACATCCCTCTCTATTTTTTATCACTCTGTTTACATCCCTCTCTATTTTCTATCACTCTATTTACATCCCTCTCTATTTTCTATCACTCTGTTTACATCCCTCTCTATTTTCTATCACTCTGTTTACATCCCTCTCTATTTTCTATCACTCTGTTTACATCCCTCTCTATTTTCTATCACTCTGTTTACATCCCTCTCTATTTTCTATCACTCTGTTTACATCCCTCTCTATTTTCTATCACTCTATTTACATCCCTCTCTATTTTCAATCACTCTATTTATATCCCTCTCTATTATTACGTACTTGTCACGCTCTTTCCCATTAACTGCCGGTCTCTCCTACATTTTGTGTGTCAGTCTCTCAATTTCTACGTCCCTGTGTCTGTCCGAGATTATGGTTCCCTGACACTTGCTGCGATATTGTCCCTCTCTGTCTCCATCAGCAAGTGCCCTCCAATAGTCTTTCCCCGACTGTGTATTAGTTTCCCGATTGTTTTGGTTTGAGGATGTGTACTAGTTTCAAGATATGTATTCGTTTCAGGGTCTGCATTATTGCCAGTGCCTGTATTAGTTTCAGGACCTCTATTACTTTCAGGATCTGTATTTGTTTCAAGGTGTGCATTAGTTTCGGGTCGGTTTTAGATTCATTGTCTATATTCATTTCAGGGTCTGTATTCGTTTCATGATCTGCATTCGTTTAAGGATCCGTATTATTTTCTGGGTCTTAATTCATTTCAGAGTTTCTATTAGTTTCATTGTCTGTACTAGGTTGAGGGTGTGATTTATCGCCATAAACTTGAATAGTTTAAGGGCCTGTATAATGTCAGGATCTGTATTAGTTGCAGTATTGGTTATGCGTTCAGGGTCTGTATTAGTTTCGGGATCAGTAGTAGGTTCAGTGTCTGAATTAGTTTCAGGGTGCGCTTTACTGCCACGAACTGTATTAGTTTAAGGGTCTGTTTTAGTTTCAGAGACTTTACTAATTTCAGGTCTGTTTAAGATTCAGAGTTTGTATTAGTTTCAGGGTCAATATTAATTTCAGGGTTTGTGTGATTTTCAGGATCTGTATATGTTTCAGACTTTGTATTAGTTTCAGGGGTCTACATCATTGTCAGGATCTGCATTAGTTTCAGCAGCTGATGAACGACCAGCAATGGGTGAGCTGCAACAAGCAATCAAATGGAAGAGAAACAGCGGAGCTTTTGGCTGCCATGGTCTTCCAGCTGAGGCCTTCAAAGCTGTGTCCGATTTCTCACATCAAGGGCCCATGGCCTCAACCTACCTATTTGACAGGAACAGGAACTTAGCTCTGACACCAGGGATGTGACTAATGTAACAATGTTCAGGAAGGGAGATACATTCTGCTGTGGAGGCTATCGAGGTCTTCCCCTCCTGCCTAATGTCCCAAGGCCTGTAGGACTTGAAGGGGCAGCGGTCGCTGCAGGGCCTGTATTCGTTTTAGGGTCCAAGTTATCTTCAGCTGGATTTTTGTTTAAGGGCCTGGAAGGTTTCCTGGACGTGTATTGTCTTTGGTTTCACACAGTGCAAGACTAGGCCATTTGGCACACATTGCCAAACCGAGTACTTGGAAACATCTATCCCATTGGATGTTCCCTCCTACCCTTTTCCATTAGCTCTGAAAATCCATCTGGAAATACCCTCCCCCACAAAACCACGCCCTCCAGGGCAAGTCTTTATCCAGTTCCATTTTGCAAGTTAGTGTTGTATCTGCTTCCAGCAGCACCCCAGGCATTGAATTCCAGGTATCAGTGTAAACACTGGCTCTGTGAGAAATCATCTTCCCCTTCCCTCTGCCGATCATTTTCAATCACCTTTAATCTGTTTCTCCTGGCCATTATTCAAGGTTCGCGTGGAAATGGTACTTCCTGATTAACTCTTATCAAAACCCAACGTATTTTAAAACGCACCTGATGAACACACAATTTGCCTGATCTGATCTGAGAAAAACAATCCCTGATTCGCCAATCTCTCCATGTGACTACAACCCCTCATCCCTATGACCCTTCCAGTGAATCTTCTCCGCATCCTCGCCAATGCCCTGACACCCTTCCAAAATTGTCGGGTCCAAAGTTAGAGACAATCCTCCATCGAAGGCCTAATCTTTGACTTGTCAATGTTCTGCATAAACTCCTGTTTTGTGCATTCTCTTCATCTCTTTATCAAATCAAATATCTTTTATTGTTTACAATCTAATTGCTGTGCTCTGCTAACTTCAAACATCAGCACATTTCCCTCCCTATGCTCAGTGACCACCTTTAAAATTGCTCTAATTGTCGCTCTTCCTTTATTTGAAGTTTCACCTCCTCTCCGCCTCATTCTTTCAGCACCCTCTGCGCCCTCGAAAAGCCGACTGCTACCCCCTCACTACTTAGCAGTATTCACATCGCTGTGTCATCCCCAGGCCTCAATACCATGTATTTAATATACGAGGCCTTGTCTTTTATATCATAAAGAGCAATGCTTCTAATAAGGCCCCCTGTGGAGTCCCACTGCATTCTCCCCTCCTGCCTGAAGAATGACCGTTCACCAATTCATTCTCCTTTCTGTTTCTCAGTCAATGTCACAACCGCTGACTGGCTCTAGTGGCAGAGTTGACCCCGCCATCGTTGCTTTTTTTTTCAGGTGTGTTATCATGTGCCTGCTGCAATTGTCCTTCTGGTTGGTAGTGGTCACGGGATTGGAAGGTGTTGTCAAAGGAGCTTTGATGTGTTGCTGCAGTACAACTTGTTGATGGTACACACTGCTGCTCCTGTGCGTCAGTGGTGGAGAGAATGAATGTTTGTGGATGTGGTGCCAATCAAGCGGGGCTGCTTTGTCCGAGATGGTGTCGAGTGTCTTGAGTGTCGAGGGAGCTGTACTCATCCAGTCAAGAGGTGAGTATTCCATTTTACCCCTGACTCTTGCCTTGTAGATGATGGATAGTCCTTGGGAAGCCAGGAGGTCAGTTATTCGTGGCAGTATTCCTTGCCACTTGAACCCATTTAGCCGCACTATTTATATGCCTGGTCCAGTTCAGTCTCTGGTCAATGGTAGCTCCAAAGGATCATGGGGGACTCAGCAATGGCAATTTTGCTGAATGTCAAGGAGAGATATTAACTTTCTCTCTTGTTTGACATGTTCTTTACTGGCACTTGGTGTCGAATGTTAACTGCAACCTTTCAGCCCAAGCCTGGATATTGTCCAGGGCTTGCTGTATTTGGACATGGACTGCTTCAGTATCTGAGGAACTGCGTACGATGCTGGTCATTATACAATCATCAGGGAACACGCCCACTTCTGATATTATAATGAAGGGAAGATCATTGGTAAAACAGTTGAAGATGTTGGTGCTGATGACGCTACCCTGTGGAACTCCTGCATTGATATCCCTGAAATATGATGATTAGCCAATCCCCAATGCCATCTTCCTCTGTGATAGGTATCATTCCAAAATGTCTGGCGTTCACCCCGCGACCACCATCTCCCCATTCCACCACCCCCTCCAGCCACCAATCCTGCTCACTACCGCACCATCCCTCCCACCGCTAAATACCACTATCTGCCCTACTGCTCCCACAACACCAAAACTCCACTAGACAAACTTCCCCCAAACCCATACCTTCCCCCACACCCCCACAAAATCCTCCTTCATTATCTCAGGCTCGCTTTCCTGATTTACAACACTCCTCAAACAGATCTATTCAGCAAGGACATTGTCATCTTACCTAATAATCACCTTATCTTGGTCAGCATTACATCTTATGTTATGTTGTTCCTTTGAATCACAGTGTCATGGTTTATGGGATATTTTAAGTGCTATATAAAATAAGTCGTTTCTGTGCAAAGACTGCAGTTTGCAAGTCTGAGAGATAAACAGAGTTAATATTTCAGTTCAGGCAGCTTTGGCCATTGAAGCATTGCGGCTCAGTCAGGATCCAGACCTGGTTCTGGGTTACAAGGTTGGCATTGGGAACAATTCCTGGCTCTGCTGACCACTCCAGAAGCCAGCCAATGATGCATGAAATCTGGATTGCGGGCTGCCGTTCATCAGACCGGATAAATAGGGAGGGGATGTGGTTGAAGGGGTGCCTGGCTTTTTAGACAGCCACAGAATCCAAAAATGATGTTGGGTATATAACATTTGAAAAGCCAGAATTTAGGTGGTACTTCATTAGTACTCTGAGTGTTCAGATGGCGAGCAACGTTTCAGTCAGCCTTGGCATCAATGGGAGTATTAGGATCAACACTGAGTTCAAAGGTCACCATTTTCTCATGTCATCTTTCCTCTGTACCTTCAGGTACAATCATATCAGTGCGTCGCTGCAATAACCTACATCAGTAAAATAGACACTAAATAAAGCTGATTACGCCTGATTTCTAATCTCTACGATTATTTTCCCTTCCTCACAGTTAGCTTACTTACGACTGCATTTGTAAAGTGTGGTCTCTCCAAATGTGTCACTCATTACTTGGTGGGCATGGCAGTGACAGATCTACAGGTCATTATCCTTGACCTAATAATGAAACACATTCCGATTGTTACCCGGATGAGTTTATTTTCATCGAGTCTATCTCCCTGTCTAATATCCACGCTGTCCTGATTTATGCAGCCACTGACTGATCATTCTGGTTCACTGTCACGTTCACCTTTGATCGATTTGTAGCTATTTGTAGCCAGAAGCTGAAAATGAAATATTGCACTGAGGAAAAAGCAGCTGTGGTTCTGGGAACTGTGTCTGCTTTGAGCTATTTAAAGAACATCACCTGGTGTTTTATGTTTTAAGGAAAGTATTTGCTCCTCTATTTCCCCTGGTTTTGTGATACAACAGTCGAGACTCAGCATTCCCCTGTCTGGGGAGCAATTGAGCTCCTCTATTACATTGTAAACCCAGTGGCCCCATTTCTCCTGATTCTGCTGCTCAATGTTCTCACCGTCAGACATATTTTAATGAGCAGCAGAGCCCGTAGGAGACTCCAGGCTCACAGTAGTGGGGAGGGACCCAGAGACCCAGAGATGGAGAGTCGAAGGAAATCCACCAATTTACTGGTTGTCATCTTGGCCAATTTCATCCTTTTGTGGATTTGTTTACGGGGTATTCAATATCACTGCGGATATCATATATTCACAAAAATAATGGAGAATTGCCATGCTCCGGAGCTGATGCACAAACACTGGGATTTAAGCTGTGAGCCAAAGGAATTTCAGGAAGCAGTTGATGAATGTGCGGAAATATCCCTTTACTCGAATTGTTCAATTCATTTGTCGATGCAAGAAAGTGAATAACTGAACGTTTTCCCTAGTCCTTCTCCAGCCCCACTCCTCCTCCAGACATCATTCTAATATTCGAATACAATTCAATTAGAGCGCTGTATGCAGACAGGACAAGGAGCACACACCCCTGCGAACAAATACACAGCAAGTGACAAATCCCTGATCTTATTATAATGGTCCATTCATAGCCGAATGCTTACCAGAGCCTTGAAATGAATGTTGCTGTGAGAGATGCAGTGGGGTCACCACTTGCTTCCCCCTCACTCCCGGGACAATCTGCCGTGAGCGTGTCAGTCTCTGCAACAACACATCCAACAGCGTTCATCACATGGGATTCACCTGCGACCATTGGCATTGCAGGTTGGCTGAAACAATATCATTCATCAATGATGCAGACTGCGACAACATTTGTGCAAATTAAAGATTATTAATGAAAGGAGCTGCAATAACAAAACAAGGAAGCATCTCACCTGATGATTGGAACAGTGTTTTTTCCCCTATATCATAAGCTGCCTCCAGTTACTGACCATGAATGGTTAAGGGGGGATTGAAATTGACACCAGGTCTGAACATTTTATAGTCAACATTGTGTAATGGCCGGAGTATATATTTCCATTGCTTCTTTGGATGTGGGCTTCGCTGGCTAAGCCAGCTTTTATTGCCCATCTGTAATTGCCCTTGAGACGTTGGCGATAAGCCACCTTCTTGATCCGCTGCAGTCCACGTGGTGTAGGTACACCCACTGTGCTGTTAGCGAGGGAGTTCCATGATGTTGACCCAGCGACAGTCAAGGGACGGCCGATTGAGTTCCAAGTCAGGTTGCTGTGAGGCTTGGAGGGGAAATTCCAGGCTGTGTCGTTCCCATGAGCCTGCTGCCCTTATCCTTCTAATTGGTTTGTTTGATGAGATTGGGAGTTGCTGTCAAGTGAGCCTTGGAAAGCTGTGAAGTGTATTCTTAATGGGCACTGTTTTAGAGAGAGAACATTCACTGTATAAATCCTTGTAACTTTCACAATCTGCCAGAGGCTTTTACTGCCCCAGGCTGTGTGTGTACAGGCTTCCTTTTAAATTCAAACTCTCCAACCGCAGGGGTGAAATTTGAAGTCACACTCTCTGGATTAGTAGCCCTGTGACCTACTGATTCTCCATCTCACTCCCAACTCTGTTGCCCTGGTGCCTAATAATCTTCCTCAATCGCCATTCTCATCAAATTTACAATACATACCAATGATTTGATGAGGGGACTGAGTGTTCTGTGTCCAAGCTTGGTCACATCACCAAGCTGGATAGTAAATTGTCCCCAGCTTCGGCTGTCCCTCGATTCGATGATGATGTCTCCTCGTGCTGGCCACTTCCTGCTGTGGCTCTTCATGTGGATGAACAGGCTGATTCTCCAGCCGCAGAGCTTCGGGAATATTGGGCAGGATGTCCCACCAGGTAGTGGGATTCACGGAACAGGATTTACTTCCTTCCCATTCCTTCCCTGTGGCCGCTCTGCCTCATCTTTAAGACATGACGACTCACAGCGTGATGCAGAATGATGGACACGTGGTGTTCATTCTGACTGATTGGTAGCGAGCTCCTCCCAGACATTGACCTCAATGCGTTAACACTTCAATTGTGAGACCTGTAGGGCTTTGTGGATAAGCAAATTTTTCTGCTTATCTTCCCTTATTAAATATGTGTAAAATTTGATTTCATTTAAAATGTAGATTGATGAGACTTTGATGGTTTGATAAGTGCCTGGTTGTTTGATTTTCCTTCTGTTTAATACACAGCTGTATTATTGGCACATTCAATGGCTGAGACTCTGTCTGATGGTTCTGCCTCTATATGAGCTGACTGAGGGGAGTGGAATGCAGTGACTGAGGGGAGAGGTATGAAATGACCGAGGACAGTGGGGTGAAGTGACTGAGTGGAGAGGGATGTGGTCACTGAGCTGCGTGGGATGAAGTCACTCGTTGCGTGGGATGAAGTCACTGAGGGAAGTGGGATGAAGTGACTGAGGGGAGTGGTATGAAGTGACTGAGGGGAGTGGTATGAAGTGACTGAGGGGAGTGGGATGAAGTGACTGAGGGGAGTGGGACGCAATGACAGCGGGGAGTGGGATGAAGTCACTGAGGTGAGTGGGATGATGTGACTGAGAGGAGTGGGATGAAGTGACTGAAGGGAGTGGGACCTAGTGATGAGGGGAGTGGGATGCAATGATTGAGGGGAGTGGGATGCAGTGACTGAGGGGAGTGGGACGTAGTGACTGAGGGGAGTGGGATGCAATGACTGAGGTGAGTGGGATGCAGTGCCTGAGGGGGGTGGGATGTACTGACTGAGGGGGTGGAATGCAATAACTGAGGGGAGTGGGATGCTGTGACTGAGGGGTGTGTGATGCAGTAACTGAGGGGAGTGGGATGCAGTGACTGAGGGGAGAGGTGAGCAGTGACTGAGGGGAGTGGGATGAAGTGACTGAGGGGAGTGGGATGAGGTACTGAGGGAATTGGGATGCAGTGACTGAGGGGAGTGGGATGAAGTGACTGAGGGGAGTGGGATGCAGTGACTGAGAGGAGAGGGGAGCAGTGACTGAGAGGAGTTGGATGAAGTGACTGAGGGGAGTGGGATGAAGTGACTGAGGGGAGTGGGATACAGTGACTGAGGGGAGAGGGGAGCAGTGAATGAGGGGAGTGGGATGAAGTGACTGAGGGGAGTGGGATGAGATGACTGAGGGAATTGGGATGCAGTGACTGAGGGGAGTGGGATGAAAAGACTGAGGGGAGTGGGATGAAGTGACTGAGGGGACTGGGATGCAGTGATTGAGGGAATAGGGGAGCAGTGACTGAGGGGAGAGGGATGCAGTGACTGAGAGGCGTGGTGTCCAGTGACTGAGGGAATTGGATGAAGTGACTGAGGGAAGTGGATGAAGTGACTGAGGGTCATGGGATGAAGTGACTTAGATGCAGTGAATGAGATAGTGACTGTTGGGCATGCACAGGGGAGAGAGAGCACAGTCACATTGGTATGTTTCAGACTGTACAAACGGAGAAAGGGGGAAGTGAATCAGGAGTAGTGACTGAGAGGAGTGGGGTCCAGTGACTGAGGGCAGTGGGGTCTCATGGGTCAGCAGAGTAGGATGAAGTGACTGAGATGTGTGAATCTGGGTGAATGAGGGCGGTGGCAGATAGTGACTGAGGGGTTTAGGATGATGTGAAATAGGGGAGTGTGATGAAGTAACTGAGGTGGCTGGGATGCAGGGACTGAGGGGAGTTGATATTAGTA
The DNA here is from genome assembly GCA_026770705.1 of Isurus oxyrinchus. Lineage (NCBI taxonomy): Eukaryota > Metazoa > Chordata > Chondrichthyes > Lamniformes > Lamnidae > Isurus > Isurus oxyrinchus. The sequence goes on along the minus strand of JANJGN010000153.1, from coordinate 405,677 downwards.
ACTGAGGGGAGAGGAATGCAGCGACTGAGGGGAGTGGGATGTAGTGACTGTGGGGAGTGGGATGAAGCGACTGAGGAGACTGGGATGCAGTAACTGAGGGGAGTAGGATGCAGTGAGTGAGGGGAGTGGGAGGAAGCGACTGAGGGGAGTGGGATGAAGTGATTGAGGGGAGTGGGAATCAGTGATTGAGGGGAGTGGGATAAAGTGACTGAGGGGAGAGGGGAGCAATGAGTGAGGGGAGTGGGATGCAATGACTGAGGGGAGAGGGGAGCAGTGAGTGATTGGAGTGGGATGCAATGACTGAGGTGAGTGGGATAAAGTGACTGAGGGGAGTGGGGTGAAGTGTCTGAGGGTAGTGGGATATCGTGACTGAGGGGAGTGGGATGTAGTGACTGGTGGGGAATGGGATGAAATTGCTGAGGGGAGTTGGATGCTGTGCTGAGGGGAGTTGGATGCAGTGACTGAGGGGAGTGGGATGTCGTGACTGAGGGGAGTGGGATGCAGTGACTGAGAGGAGAGGGATGCAGTGACTGAGGGGAGAGGGGAGTAGGGTCTCGGGAGAGTGGGATGCAGTGACTGAGTGGAGTTGGATGAAGTGACTGAGGGGAGTGGGATGCAGTGACTGAGTGGAGTTGGATGAAGTGACTGAGGAGAGTGGGATGCAGTGACTGAGGAGAGTGGGATGCAGTGACTGAGGGGAGTGGGATGTAGTGACTGAGGGGAGAGGGGAGCAGTGAGTGAGGGGAGTGGGATGCAATGACTGAGGTGAGTGGAATGAAGTGTTTGAGGGAAGTGGATGCAGTGACTGAGGGGAGTGGGATGAACTGTTTGAGGGGAGTGGGATGCAGTGAGTGAAGGGAGTTGGATGAAGTGACTAAGGGGAGTGGGATGCAGTGACTGAGGGGACTGGGATGCAGCGACTGAGGGGAGTGGGATGAAGTGACTGTGGGGAGTGGGATGAAGTGACTGTGGGGAGTGGGATGAAGTGACTGAGGGGAGTGGGATGCAGTGACTGAGGGGACTGGGATGCAGCGACTGAGGGGAGTGGAATGAAGTGACTGAGGGGAGTTGGATGAAGTGATTGAGGGGTGTGCGGTGCAATTACTGACGGGAGTGGGATGTCGTGACAGGTGGGAGTGGAATGTAGTGACTGACAGGAGTGGCATGCAGAGCATGAGGGGAGTAGGATTTAGTGACTGAGGGGTTTAAGACGCACTGACAGAGTGGAGTGGGGTGCAGTGAGTGAGGGGAGTGGGGTGCAGTGAGTGAGGGGAGTGGGGTGCAGTGAGTGAGGCGAGTGAGATGCAGTGTGAGGGGAGTGGGGTGCAGTGAGTGAGGGGAGTGGGGTGCAGTGAGTGAGGGGAGTGGGGTGCAGTGAATGAGGGGAGTGGGGTGCAGTGAGTGAGGCGAGTGAGATGCAGTGAGTAAGGGGAGTGGGGTGCAGTGAGTGAGTGGAGTGGGGTGCAGTGAGTGAGGGGAGTGTGATGTAGTGAGTGAGGGGAGTGGGGTGCAGTGAGTGAGGGGAGTGGCATGCAGTGTGAGGGGAGTGGGATACAGTGAGTGAGGGGAGTGGGATGCAGTGAGTGAGGGGAGTGTGATGTAGTGAGTGAGTGGAGTGGGGTGCAGTGAGTGAGGGGAGTGTGATGTAGTGAGTGAGGGGAGTGGGGTGCAGTGAGTGAGGGGAGTGGCATGCAGTGTGAGGGGAGTGGGATACAGTGAGTGAGGGGAGTGGGATGCAGTGAGTGAGGGGAGTGTGATGTAGTGAGTGAGGGGAGTGGGGTGCAGTGAGTGAGGGGAGTGGCATGCAGTGTGAGGGGAATGGGATGCAGTGAGTGAGGGGAGTGGGATGCAGAGAGTGAGGGGAGTTGGGTGCAGTGAGTAAGGGGAGTTGGGTCCAGTGACTGACGTGATTCAGATGTAGTGACTGATGGGAGTGGGATGTAGGGACTGATGGGAGTGGGATATAGCGACCGATGCGAGTGGGATGCAGTGAGTAGTTAGTGACTGTTGGACATTTAGGTGGGAGAGAGCACAGTGACACTGGCGTGTTTCATACTGTACAAATGGAGAAATGAATCAGTTTCTAAATTTTCCTACCAATTAAGTGCTCTCTTGAGGTTCTCCACACTCGTCAATCTCCCATGTCTCCTTACTTCATTGCAGATCCAGGGATATCAACAGCTCCAAAATCTGAGGAGCATACTACTAAAGATTGCAGTGCCCGTGTATTATCCAGCCCAAGAGCATCTGCAATAAGAGTTATCATTCTGGAGCGGATATTCCACAAAGTACAATGCAGTGACTGTGGGGAGGGGGATGCAGTTACTGAGAGGAGTGGGATGCAGTTACTGAGGGGCGTTGTGCAGTGATGGACAGGAGTGGGATATCATGACTGAAGGGAGTGGCATGCGGTGTGTGAGGGGAGTGTGATGTAATGACTGAGGGGAATGGCGTGCAGTGAGTGAGGGGAGTGGGGTGCAGTGAGTGAGGGGAGTGGGGTGCAGTGAGTGAGGGGAGTGGGGTGCAGTGAGTGAGGGGAGTGGGGTGCAGTGAGTGAGGGGAGTGGGGTGCAGTGAGTGAGGGGAGTGGGGTGCAGTGAGTGAGGGGAGTGGGGTGCAGTGAGTGAGGGGAGTGGGATGCAGTGAGTGAGGGGAGTGGGGTGCAGTGAGTGAGGGGAGTGGGGTGCAGTGAGTGAGGGGAGTGGGATGCAGTGAGTGAGGGGAGTGGGGTGCAGTGAGTGAGGAGAGTGGGATGAAGTGACTGAAGGGAATGGGATGAAACGACTGAGGGGAGTGGGATGCATTGACTGAGGGAAGTGGGATGAAGTGACTGAGGGGAGTGGGATGAAGTGTCTGAGGGTAGTGGGATATCGTGACTGAGGGGAGTGGGATGTAGTGACTGGGGGGGAGTGGGATGAAATTACTGAGGGGAGCTGGATGCAGTGAGTGAGGGGAGTGGGATGCAGCGACTGAGGGGAGTGGGATGAAGTGACTGAGGGGAGTGGGATGAAGTGACTGAGGGGACTGCGATGCAGTGACTGAGGGGACTGGGATGCAGCGACTGAGGGGAGTGGGATGAAGTGACTGAGGGGAGTGGGATGAAGTGATTGAGTGGTGTGCGGTGCAATTACTGACGGGAGTGGGATGTCGTGACAGGTGGGAGTGGAATGTAGTAACTGACAGGAGTGGCATGCAGAGCGTGAGGGGAGTAGGATTTAGTGACTGAGGGGTTTAAGATGCACTGACAGAGTGGAGTGGGGTGCAGTGAGTGAGGGGAGTGGTGTGCAGTGAGTGAGGGGAGTGGGGTGCAGTGAGTGAGGGGAGTGGGGTGCAGTGAGTGAGGGGAGTGTGATGTAGTGAGTGAGGGGAGTGGGGTGCAGTGAGCGAGGGGAGTGGGATGCAGTGAGTGAGAGGAGTGGGGTGCAGTGAGTGAGGGGAGTGGGATGCAGTGAGTGAGGGGAGTGGGGTGCAGTGAGTGAGTGGAGTGGGATGCAATGAGTGAGTGGAGTGGGATGCAGTGAGTGAGGGGAGTGGGATGAAGTGACTGAGGGGAGTGGGATGAAGTGACTGAGGGGAGTGGGACGCAATGACAGCGGGGAGTGGGATGAAGTCACTGAGGTGAGTGGGATGATGTGACTGAGAGGAGTGGAATGAAGTGACTGAAGGGAGTGGGACCTAGTGATGAGGGGAGTGGGATGCAATGACTGAGGGGAGTGGGATGCAGTGACTGAGGGGAGTGGGACGTAGTGACTGAGGGGAGTGGGATGAAGTGACTGTGGGGAGTGGGATGAAGTGACTGTGGGGAGTGGGATGAAGTGACTGAGGGGAGTGGGATGCAGTGACTGAGGGGACTGGGATGCAGCGACTGAGGGGAGTGGAATGAAGTGACTGAGGGGAGTTGGATGAAGTGATTGAGGGGTGTGCGGTGCAATTACTGACGGGAGTGGGATGTCGTGACAGGTGGGAGTGGAATGTAGTGACTGACAGGAGTGGCATGCAGAGCATGAGGGGAGTAGGATTTAGTGACTGAGGGGTTTAAGACGCACTGACAGAGTGGAGTGGGGTGCAGTGAGTGAGGGGAGTGGGGTGCAGTGAGTGAGGGGAGTGGGGTGCAGTGAGTGAGGCGAGTGAGATGCAGTGTGAGGGGAGTGGGGTGCAGTGAGTGAGGGGAGTGGGGTGCAGTGAGTGAGGGGAGTGGGGTGCAGTGAATGAGGGGAGTGGGGTGCAGTGAGTGAGGCGAGTGAGATGCAGTGAGTAAGGGGAGTGGGGTGCAGTGAGTGAGTGGAGTGGGGTGCAGTGAGTGAGGGGAGTGTGATGTAGTGAGTGAGGGGAGTGGGGTGCAGTGAGTGAGGGGAGTGGCATGCAGTGTGAGGGGAGTGGGATACAGTGAGTGAGGGGAGTGGGATGCAGTGAGTGAGCGGAGTGTGATGTAGTGAGTGAGGGGAGTGGGGTGCAGTGAGTGAGGGGAGTGGCATGCAGTGTGAGGGGAATGGGATGCAGTGAGTGAGGGGAGTGGGATGCAGTGAGTGAGGGGAGTTGGGTGCAGTGAGTAAGGGGAGTTGGGTGCAGTGACTGACGTGATTCAGATGTAGTGACTGATGGGAGTGGGATGTAGGGACTGATGGGAGTGGGATATAGCGACCGATGCGAGTGGGATGCAGTGAGTAGTTAGTGACTGTTGGACATTTAGGTGGGAGAGAGCACAGTGACACTGGCGTGTTTCATACTGTACAAATGGAGAAATGAATCAGTTTCTAAATTTTCCTACCAATTAAGTGCTCTCTTGAGGTTCTCCACACTCGTCAATCTCCCATGTCTCCTTACTTCATTGCAGATCCAGGGATATCAACAGCTCCAAAATCTGAGGAACATACTACTAAAGATTGCAGTGCCCGTGTATTATCCAGCCCAAGAGCATCTGCAATAAGAGTTATCATTCTGGAGCGGATATTCCACAAAGTACAATGCAGTGACTGTGGGGAGGGGGATGCAGTTACTGAGAGGAGTGGGATGCAGTTACTGAGGGGCGTTGTGCAGTGATGGACAGGAGTGGGATGTCATGACTGAAGGGAGTGGCATGCGGTGTGTGAGGGGAGTGTGATGTAATGACTGAGGGGAATGGCGTGCAGTGAGTGAGGGGAGTGGGGTGCAGTGAGTGAGGGGAGTGGGGTGCAGTGAGTGAGGGGAGTGGGGTGCAGTGAGTGAGGGGAGTGGGATGAAGTGAGTGAGGGGAGTGGGGTGCAGTGAGTGAGGGGAGTGGGGTGCAGTGAGTGAGGGGAGTGGGGTGCAGTGAGTGAGGGGAGTGGGATGCAGTGAGTGAGGGGAGTGGGGTGCAGTGAGTGAGGGGAGTGGGGTGCAGTGAGTGAGGGGAGTGGGATGCAGTGAGTGAGGGGAGTGGGGTGCAGTGAGTGAGGAGAGTGGGATGAAGTGACTGAAGGGAATGGGATGAAACGACTGAGGGGAGTGGGATGCATTGACTGAGGGAAGTGGGATGAAGTGACTGAGGGGAGTGGGATGAAGTGTCTGAGGGTAGTGGGATATCGTGACTGAGGGGAGTGGGATGTAGTGACTGGGGGGGAGTGGGATGAAATTACTGAGGGGAGCTGGATGCAGTGAGTGAGGGGAGTGGGATGCAGCGACTGAGGGGAGTGGGATGAAGTGACTGAGGGGAGTGGGATGAAGTGACTGAGGGGACTGCGATGCAGTGACTGAGGGGACTGGGATGCAGCGACTGAGGGGAGTGGGATGAAGTGACTGAGGGGAGTGGGATGAAGTGATTGAGTGGTGTGCGGTGCAATTACTGACGGGAGTGGGATGTCGTGACAGGTGGGAGTGGAATGTAGTAACTGACAGGAGTGGCATGCAGAGCGTGAGGGGAGTAGGATTTAGTGACTGAGGGGTTTAAGATGCACTGACAGAGTGGAGTGGGGTGCAGTGAGTGAGGGGAGTGGTGTGCAGTGAGTGAGGGGAGTGGGGTGCAGTGAGTGAGGGGAGTGGGGTGCAGTGAGTGAGGGGAGTGTGATGTAGTGAGTGAGGGGAGTGGGGTGCAGTGAGCGAGGGGAGTGGGATGCAGTGAGTGAGAGGAGTGGGGTGCAGTGAGTGAGGGGAGTGGGATGCAGTGAGTGAGGGGAGTGGGGTGCAGTGAGTGAGGGGAGTGGGATGCAATGAGTGAGGGGAGTGGGATGCAGTGAGTGAGGGGAGTGGGATGAAGTGACTGAGGGGAGTGGGATGAAGTGACTGAGGGGAGTGGGACGCAATGACAGCGGGGAGTGGGATGAAGTCACTGAGGTGAGTGGGATGATGTGACTGAGAGGAGTGGGATGAAGTGACTGAAGGGAGTGGGACCTAGTGATGAGGGGAGTGGGATGCAATGACTGAGGGGAGTGGGATGCAGTGACTGAGGGGAGTGGGACGTAGTGACTGAGGGGAGTGGGATGCAATGACTGAGGTGAGTGGGATGCAGTGCCTGAGGGGGGTGGGATGTACTGACTGAGGGGGTGGGATGCAATAACTGAGGGGAGTGGGATGCTGTGACTGAGGGGTGTGTGATGCAGTAACTGAGGGGAGTGGGATGCAGTGACTGAGGGGAGAGGTGAGCAGTGACTGAGGGGAGTGGGATGAAGTGACTGAGGGGAGAGGGATGAGGTACTGAGGGAATTGGGATGCAGTGACTGAGGGGAGTGGGATGAAGTGACTGAGGGGAGTGGGATGCAGTGACTGAGAGGAGAGGGGAGCAGTGATTGAGAGGAGTTGGATGAAGTGACTGAGGGGAGTGGGATGAAGTGACTGAGGGGAGTGGGATACAGTGACTGAGGGGAGAGGGGAGCAGTGAATGAGGGGAGTGGGATGAAGTGACTGAGGGGAGTGGGATGAGGTGGCTGAGGGAATTGGGATGCAGTGACTGAGGGGAGTGGGATGAAGTGACTGAGGGGAGTGGGATGCAGTGACTGAGGGGAGTGGGATGCAGTGATTGAGGGAATAGGGGAGCAGTGACTGAGGGGAGAGTGGAGCAGTGACTGAGAGGCGTGGTGTCCAGTGACTGAGGGAAGTGGATGAAGTGACTGAGGGAAGTGGATGAAGTGACTGAGGGGCATGGGATGAAGTGACTTAGGGGATGGGGATGAAGTGACTGAGGGCAGAGGGATGCAGTGACTGAGGGGAGTGGGACGCAGTGACTTAGGGGAGTGGGATCCAGTGACTGAGGGCAGTGGGATGGTGACTGAGGGCAGAGGGATGCAGTGACTTAGGGCAGTGAGATGAAGTGATTGAGGGGAGTGGGATGAAGTGATTGAGGGGAGTGGGATGCAGTGACTGAGGGGAGTGAGATGAAGTGACTGAGGGGAGTGAGATGAAATGATTGAGGGGAGTGGGATGTCATGACTGAGGTGAGTATGATGCAATGACTGAGGGGAGTGCGGTGCAGTGACTGAGGGGAGTGGGATGAAGTGACTGAGGGGAGTGGGATGCAGTGACTGAGGGGAGCGGGATGAAGTGAATGAGGGAAGTGGATGAAATGACTGACGGGAGCAGGATGAAGTGACTGAGGGAGTGTGATGAAGTGACTGAGGGAAGTGGGATGAAGTGACTGAGGGAAGTGGATGAAGTGACTGAGGTGAGCGGGATCAAGTGACTGAGGGGAGCAGGATGAAGTGACTGAGGGGAGCGGGATCAAGTGACTGAGGGGAGCGGGATGAAGTGACTGAGGGGAGTGGGATGTAGGGACTGCGAGGAGTGGGATGAAATTACTGAGGGGAGTTGGATGCGGTGACTGAGGGGAGTGGGATGCAATGACTGAGGGGGTGGGATGTCGTGACTGAGGGGAGTGGGATGCAGTGACTGAGTGGAGAGGGATGCAGTGACTGAGGGGAGAGGGAAGTAGGGTCTCGGGAGAGTGGAATGCAGTGACTGAGTGGAGTGGGATTTAGGGACTGACGGGAGTGGGGTTTAGGGACTGACGGGAGTGGGATGCAGTGAATGAGATAGTGACTGTTGGGCATGCACAGGGGAGAGAGAGCACAGTCACATTGGTATGTTTCAGACTGTACAAACGGAGAAAGGGGGAAGTGAATCAGGAGTAGTGACTGAGAGGAGTGGGGTCCAGTGACTGAGGGCAGTGGGGTCTCATGGGTCAGCAGAGTAGGATGAAGTGACTGAGATGTGTGAATCTGGGTGAATGAGGGCGGTGGGAGATAGTGACTGAGGGGTTTAGGATGATGTGAAATAGGGGAGTGTGATGAAGTAACTGAGGTGGCTGGGATGCAGGGACTGAGGGGAGTTGATATTAGTAACTGAGGGGAGAGGAATGCAGCGACTGAGGGGAGTGGGATGTAGTGACTGTGCGGAGTGGGATGAAGCGACTGAGGAGACTGGGATGCAGTAACTGAGGGGAGTGGGATGCAGTGAGTGAGGGGAGTGGGATGAAGCGACTGAGGGGAGTGGGATGAAGTGATTGAGGGGAGTGGGATGAAGTGATTGAGGGGAGTGGGAATCAGTGATTGAGGGGAGTGGGATACAGTGACTGAGGGGAGAGGGGAGCAGTGAGTGAGGGGAGTGGGATGCAATGACTGAGGGGAGAGGGGAGCAGTGAGTGATTGGAGTGGGATGCAATGACTGAGGTGAGTGGGATAAAGTGACTGAGGGGAGTGGGATGAAGTGTCTGAGGGTAGTGGGATATCGTGACTGAGGGGAGTGGGATGTAGTGACTGGTGGGGAGTGGGATGAAATTACTGAGGGGAGTTGGATGCAGTGCTGAGGGGAGTTGGATGCAGTGACTGAGGGGAGTGGGATGTCGTGACTGAGGGGAGTGGGATGCAGTGATTGAGAGGAGAGGGATGCAGTGACTGAGGGGAGAGGGGAGTAGGGTCTCGGGAGAGTGGGATGCAGTGACTGAGTGGAGTTGGATGAAGTGACTGAGGGGAGTGGGATGCAGTGACTGAGTGGAGTTGGATGAAGTGACTGAGGAGAGTGCGATGCAGTGACTGAGGGGAGTGGGATGCAGTGACTGAGGGGAGAGGGGAGCAGTGAGTGAGGGGAGTGGGATGCAATGACTGAGGTGAGTGGAATGAAGTGTTTGTGGGAAGTGGATGCAGTGACTGAGGGGAGTGGGATGAACTGTTTGAGGGGAGTGGGATGCAGTGAGTGAAGGGAGTTGGATGAAGTGACTAAGGGGAGTGGGATGCAGTGACTGAGGGGACTGGGATGCAGCGACTGAGGGGAGTGGGATGAAGTGACTGTGGGGAGTGGGATGAAGTGACTGTGGGGAGTGGGATGAAGTGACTGAGGGGAGTGGGATGCAGTGACTGAGGGGACTGGGATGCAGCGACTGAAGGGAGTGGGATGAAGTGACTGAGGGGAGTGGGATGAAGTGATTGAGGGGTGTGCGGTGCAATTACTGACGGGAGTGGGATGTCGTGACGGGTGGGAGTGGAATGTAGTGACTGACAGGAGTGGCATGCAGAGCGTGAGGGGAGTAGGATTTAGTGACTGAGGGGTTTAAGACGCACTGACAGAGTGGAGTGGGGTGCAGTGAGTGAGGGGAGTGGGGTGCAGTGAGTGAGGGGTGTGGGGTGCAGTGAGTGAGGCGAGTGAGATGCAGTGTGAGGGGAGTGGGGTGCAGTGAGTGAGGGGAGTGGGGTGCAGTGAGTGAGGGGAGTGGGGTGCAGTGAATGAGGGGAGTGGGGTGCAGTGAGTGAGGCGAGTGAGATGCAGTGAGTGAGGGGAGTGGGGTGCAGTGAGTGAGTGGAGTGGGGTGCAGTGAGTGAGGGGAGTGTGATGTAGTGAGTGAGGGGAGTGGGGTGCAGTGAGTGAGGGGAGTGGCATGCAGTGTGAGGGGAGTGGGATGCAGTGAGTGAGGGGAGTGGGATGCAGTGAGTGAGGGGAGTGTGATGTAGTGAGTGAGGGGAGTGGGGTGCAGTGAGTGAGGGGAGTGGCATGCAGTGTGAGGGGAGTGGGATGCAGTGAGTGAGGGGAGTGGGATGCAGAGAGTGAGGGGAGTTGGGTGCAGTGAGTAAGGGGAGTTGGGTGCAGTGACTGACGTGATTCAGATGTAGTGACTGATGGGAGTGGGATGTAGGGACTGATGGGAGTGGGATATAGCGACCGATGCGAGTGGGATGCAGTGAGTAGTTAGTGACTGTTGGACATTTAGGTGGGAGAGAGCACAGTGACACTGGCGTGTTTCATACTGTACAAATGGAGAAATGAATCAGTTTCTAAATTTTCCTACCAATTAAGTGCTCTCTTGAGGTTCTCCACACTCGTCAATCTCCCATGTCTCCTTACTTCATTGCAGATCCAGGGATATCAACAGCTCCAAAATCTGAGGAACATACTACTAAAGATTGCAGTGCCCGTGTATTATCCAGCCCAACAGCATCTGAAATAAGAGTTATCATTCTGGAGCGGATTTTCCACAAAGTACAATGCAGTGACTGTGGGGAGGGGGATGCAGTTACTGAGAGGAGTGGGATGCAGTTACTGAGGGGCGTGGTGCAGTGATGGACAGGAGTGGGATGTCATGACTGAAGGGAGTGGCATGCGGTGTGTGAGGGGAGTGTGATGTAATGACTGAGGGGAATGGCGTGCAGTGAGTGAGGGGAGTGGGGTGCAGTGAGTGAGGGGAGTGGGGTGCAGTGAGTGAGGGGAGTGGGGTGCAGTGAGTGAGGGGAGTGGGGTGCAGTGAGTGAGGGGAGTGGGGTGCAGTGAGTGAGGGGAGTGGGATGCAGTGAGTGAGGGGAGTGGGGTGCAGTGAGTGAGGGGAGTGGGGTGCAGTGAGTGAGGGGAGTGGGATGCAGTGAGTGAGGGGAGTGGGGTGCAGTGAGTGAGGAGAGTGGGATGAAGTGACTGAAGGGAATGGGATGAAACGACTGAGGGGAGTGGGATGCATTGACTGAGGGGAGTGGGATGAAGTGACTGAGGGGAGTGGGATGAAGTGTCTGAGGGTAGTGGGATATCGTGACTGAGGGGAGTGGGATGTAGTGACTGGGGGGGAGTGGGATGACATTACTGAGGGGAGCTGGATGCAGTGAGTGAGGGGAGTGGGATGCAGCGACTGAGGGGAGTGGGATGAAGTGACTGAGGGGAGTGGGATGAAGTGACTGAGGGGACTGGGATGCAGTGACTGAGGGGACTGGGATGCAGCGACTGAGGGGAGTGGGATGAAGTGATTGAGTTGTGTGCGGTGCAATTACTGACGGGAGTGGGATGTCGTGACAGGTGGGAGTGGAATGTAGTAACTGACAGGAGTGGCATGCAGAGCGTGAGGGGAGTAGGATTTAGTGACTGAGGGGTTTAAGATGCACTGACAGAGTGGAGTGGGGTGCAGTGAGTGAGGGGAGTGGTGTGCAGTGAGTGAGGGGAGTGGGGTGCAGTGAGTGAGGGGAGTGGGGTGCAGTGAGTGAGGGGAGTGGGGTGCAGTGAGTGAGGGGAGTGGGGTGCAGTGAGCGAGGGGAGTGGGATGCAGTGAGTGAGAGGAGTGGGGTGCAGTGAGTGAGGGGAGTGGGATGCAGTGAGTGAGGGGAGTGGGGTGCAGTGAGTGAGGGGAGTGGGATGCAGTGAGTGAGGGGAGTGGGGTGCAGTGAGTGAGGGGAGTGGGATGAAGTGAGTGAGGGGAGTGGGGTGCAGTGAGTGAGGGGAGTGGGGTGCAGTGCGTGAGGGGAGTGGGGTGCAGTGAGTGAGGGGAGTGGGATGCAGTGAGTGAGGGGAGTGGGGTGCAGTGAGTGAGGGGAGTGGGGTGCAGTGAGTGAGGGGAGTGGGATGCAGTGAGTGAGGGGAGTGGGGTGCAGTGAGTGAGGAGAGTGGGATGAAGTGACTGAAGGGAATGGGATGAAACGACTGAGGGGAGTGGGATGCATTGACTGAGGGGAGTGGGATGAAGTGACTGAGGGGAGTGGGATGAAGTGTCTGAGGGTAGTGGGATATCGTGACTGAGGGGAGTGGGATGTAGTGACTGGGGGGGAGTGGGATGACATTACTGAGGGGAGCTGGATGCAGTGAGTGAGGGGAGTGGGATGCAGCGACTGAGGGGAGTGGGATGAAGTGACTGAGGGGAGTGGGATGAAGTGACTGAGGGGACTGGGATGCAGTGACTGAGGGGACTGGGATGCAGCGACTGAGGGGAGTGGGATGAAGTGATTGAGTGGTGTGCGGTGCAATTACTGACGGGAGTGGGATGTCGTGACAGGTGGGAATGGAATGTAGTAACTGACAGGAGTGGCATGCAGAGCGTGAGGGGAGTAGGATTTAGTGACTGAGGGGTTTAAGATGCACTGACAGAGTGGAGTGGGGTGCAGTGAGTGAGGGGAGTGGTGTGCAGTGAGTGAGGGGAGTGGGGTGCAGTGAGTGAGGGGAGTGGGGTGCAGTGAGTGAGAGGAGTGTGATGTAGTGAGTGAGGGGAGTGGGGTGCAGTGAGCGAGGGGAGTGGGTTGCAGTGAGTGAGAGGAGTGGGGTGCAGTGAGTGAGGGGAGTGGGATGCAGTGAGTGAGGGGAGTGGGGTGCAGTGAGTGAGGGGAGTGGGATGCAGTGAGTGAGGGGAGTGGGATGCATTGAGTGAGGGGAGCTGAGTGCAGTGAGTGAGGGGAGTGGGATGCAGTGACTAAGGGGAGTTGGGTGCAGTGAGTGAGGGGAGTTGGGTGCAGTGACTGACGTGATTCAGATGTAGTGACTGATGGGAGTGGGATGTAGGGACTGATGGGAGTGGGATATAGGGACTGATGTGAGTGGGATGCAGTGAGTAGTTAGTGACTGTTGGACATTTAGGTGGGAGAGAGCACAGTGACAGTGGCGTGTTTCATACTGTACAAATGGAGAAATGAATCAGTTTCTAAATTTTCCTACCAATTAAATGCTCTCTTGAGGTTCTCCTTACTTCATTGCAGATCCAGGGATACCAACAGCTCCAAAATCTGAGGAACCTATTACTAAAGATTGCAGTGCCCGTGTATTATCCAGCCCAAGAGCATCTGAAACAAGAGTTATCATTCTGGAGCGGATAAACCACAAAATACAATGCAGTGACTGTGGGGAGGGGGATGCAGTTACTGAGAGGAGTGGGATGCAGTTACTGAGGGGCGTGGTGCAGTGATGGACAGGAGTGGGATGTCATGCCTGATGGGAATGGCATGCGGAGTGTGAGGGGAGTGTGATGTAATGACTGAGGGGAATGGGATGCATGAGTGAGGGGAGTGAGATGCAGTGAGTGAGGGGAGTGGGGTGCAGTGAGTGAGGGGAGTGGGGTGCAGTGAGTGAGGGGAGTGGGATGAAGTGATTGAGGGGAGTGAGAATCAGTGACTGAGGGGAGTGCTGTGCAATTACTGACGGGAGTGGGATGTCCTGACAGCTGGGAGTGGAATGTAGTGACTGACGGCAGTGGCATGCAGAGTGTGAGGGGAGTAGCATGTAGTGACTGAGGGGATTAGGATGCACTGAGTGAGTGGAGTGGAGTGCAGGTACTGATGGGAGTGGGATATAGGGACTGACGGGAGTGGGATGCAGTGAGTGAGTTAGTGACTGTTGGACATTTAGGTGGGAGAGAGCACAGTGACATTGGTGTGTTTCATACTGTACAAATGGATCAGTGAACAATTTTCTAAATTTTCCTACCAATTAAATGCTCTCTTGAGGCTCTCCGCACTCGTTACTCTCCCATGTCTCCTTACTTCATTGCAGATCCAGGGATATCAAAAGCTCTGAAATCTGAGGAACATAATAAAGTGACTGAGGGGGGTGGGATGCAGCGACTGAGGTGAGTGGGATGTAGCGACTGAGGGGAGTGGGATGTAGCGACTGGGGGGAGTGGGATGCAGTGACTGGGGAGTGGGGTGCAAGCACTGAGGGGAGTTGCTATTAGTGGCTGAGGGGATAGAGATGCAGGGACGGGGGGTCTGGGACATAGGGATTGAGGGGGTTGGGTCGTCTGGACTGAGGGGAGTGGGATGTGAGGACTGAGGGGCGTGGGATGTACGGACTGAGGGGAGTCGGATGCAGGGACTGAAGGGACTGGGATGTAGGTACTGAGGAGAGCGGAATAAGTGAGGGAGGACACTGCGAGGTAGTGACAGGTGTCCAGTGATGTGTGACAGAACAGACAGGCATATAATTTCAGATTATATAAAAGATGAAGTGAATCATTTTCTGAACTTTTCAACTAAGTAAATGCTTCCTTGAGGTGAAAAGCACTCTGAATTCTTCCATGTCTCCTTGCCTCATTGTAGATCCTGGGATAACACCAACTCCGGAATCTGAGGAACACTTGACTCGAGAATCCACTGTCCCTGCATCATCGATCCCAACAGGATCTGGAATAACAGGTGTCAGTCTGGAGGGCTTAGGCTGCAAAAACATCTTCACAGAACACAATTGCTGCAATATCATACTGAAGGGAGTGTGTTGTATTGACTACACGGGGTGGAACTGGGACTGATGGGAATGTAAATCAGTGAGCGAGTGGATTGGGGTGCAGTGAGTGAGGGGAGTGGGATATAGCGATTGAGGAGACTGGAAGTCAGTGACTGTGGTACGGTCAGGACGGACATTGGTGGTGTTCAGACTTTGTTCGGGTTCAGACTGTATCAATGATGAAGTGAAACATTTTCTAAACTTTCCTACCAAGTTAAAGCTCTCTTGAGGTGATCCACACTCTGCAATCTCCCATGTCTGCTTACTTCATTTCAGATCTTGGGAGAACACCATCTCCGGAATCTGAGGAACACTCAACTCGAGAATCCACAGTCGGTGTATCATCTGGCCCGACAAGATCAAAAATAATAGCTATCAGCCTGGAGTAAATATTCTACAATAAATCTTCACACAATCCGGTCGCTGTAAACTCACACTTAAGGGACAGGGATGGAGAGGCTGAGGGGAGAGTGGTGTTGTTCCTGAGATGAGTGGGATACTGTAGATTCGTGGAGTGTGATGTAGTAACTGAGGGGTGTGGGGTGTAGCAGCTGAGGGGAGTCAGATGTCGTGACTGAGGGGAGTGTGATGCAATAAGTGAGAGGAGAGTGATGTAGTGAGTGAGGGGAGTGGAATGCAATGAGTCAGGGGAATGAGATGTAGTGAGTGAGGGGAGTGGAATGCAGTGCGTGAGGGGAGTGGGATGTAGTGAGTGAGTGGAGTGCAATGCAGTGAGTGAGAGGAATGAGATGTAGTGACTGGTGTCCAGTCAGGAGTGACAGAGCAGGGTGACATTGGTGGGTTTCAGACGGTATAAATGATTATTTGAATCATTTTCTAAATTTCCTCCCAATTAAATGTCCTCTTGTGGTGATTAAAACCAGACACATTTGCTGTAACTATTTAACTTACTGAAACATCTGTTAGTTCCAGGCTGGAATCTGAGTAACTCCACAAGTGAACTTGAAACACGTTTATCATTCAAATTCTCACTTTAAACCAAATTCATATATATACTCACTCAGTCTGTGTATCACTCAGACCAATGTCTCCTCTCACTGACTGTGTGTCCATTACTGACTGCACACTGCAAAAGCCCCTGTGTAATATTGAGCTGTGACGAGGCCCTCTCTACCTGTGGTTCCTGCTACAGTCGTCAAAAACTATTCAGCCAAAGGTGATTTAACCCAGAGTCAATTGTTTGTCCAGATAACTTACTTAAAAATCTGCGAGTTCATGGCCAGAATCTGACCCTTACTCTAAAAATGAACTTGGAACATATTTACCATGCAAATTCTCACAATGATCCAAATTTCCAAACATACTCACTTTTGGATCAGTCTCAGAAATCTCCATCCATCTTAAGGCAGCTGCCTGTTTAACAGAATATTTCTAGGTCAGAATCTGACTCTTACTCGAAAATTGAACTTGAAACAGATTTATCATTCGAATTCTCACTTTAAAGCAAATTCCAAATTTATGAATGTACTCACTCAGTCTGTGTATCACTCAGACCAATGTCTCCTCTCACTGACTGTGTGTCCATTACTGACTGCACACTGTCAAATTCCCTGTCTTATATTGAGCTGTGATGGGACACTCTCCATCTCAGCTTCTTGCTACAGTCATCAAAAACTAATCAGACAGCGGAGGTTGACAGTTAACAGCCACTCAGGCTGCTCATTCCAGCTCACAATCTGAATAAGGCTCTAAATTTCAACTTGAAACAATGTTCAGTGATTCGGGGTTTGGGGTGTCAGTGTTTGGGGGTTCAGTCTAAGTTGGTGTTTGGGGGTTTCAATGTCAGTGGAGTTTGGGGATTCAGTGTTTGGGGGTTTTGTGATTCAATGATTTTGGGGTTCAGTGTTTCGGAGTTTCATGGCTCAGAATTTTAGGCGTATAAGGAGATCTAATTTTTTGGGGGGTTTGGAGTTCAGCGCTTTGGGGATTTGGGGGTTCAGTAAGCAGTTGAGTAACTTTCCCTTTTTCTACCACAGACCGGGAGACATCACACAACGAGGGATCTGAGGAACAAAAATAGTCGAGAGTCCACAGTCTCCGGGAGCATGAGGGTGTGGGATCATTGGTGGTGGTGTGTGTGGTGTTGTGTTGTGTTTCAGGGATATATTTAATTTTTGGTTTGGGTGCTGAATCATCATCTGTGATAGCTTTTGATAGAACTCGGGAAGAATTGTTTTGTGATTGAAGACCATAAGAGGTAGGAGCAGAAATAGGCCATTCGGCCCATCGAGTCAGCTCTGCCATTCAATGAGATAATGCCTGACCTGATAATCCTCAACTCTACTTTCCTGCCTTTGCCCCATACCACTTGAATCCTTCACTGATTAAAACAAATGGCTATCACAGTTTTGAATATACTCAACGACCCAGCATCTACAGCACACTGCGGCTGCAGCAAAGAATTCCACTGATTGACTTCTCTCTGAGAGAAGAAATTCCTCCTCATCTCTGTTATAAATGTGGCCCTCTTACTGTGAGATTATGCCCTCTGGTCCTAGTCTCTCCCACAAGGGGAAACAGCCTCTCAGCGTCTACTCTATCAAGACCCCTAAGAATCTTATCTTTCAGTGAGGTCGCATGACATTCATTTAAACTCCAGTGAGTACAAACATGACCTACTCCACCTCTCCTCATAAGGAAATCCCTCCATCCCCGGGATCAACCTAGTGAACCTTCTCTGGACTGCCACCAATGTCAGTACATCTTTCCTTCGATAAGCAGACCGAAACTGTTCACAGTATTCTAGGTGTGGTGTAACTAGTGCCTTGTGCAGTTGAGAGAATAAGACACCTGAAAGGTTGGGTAATGCAACTGACAGTTAGCAATTCAGTTACTACACGTTTTGTCCTGTTCACTTTAGAAAGGGGCAGATCACATGAGAAGCTGTTGAGAGAGGATTCACTGGGCTGATTCCTGGGATGAAGGGGGCTGCCTTATGGAGGAAAGCTTGGCCCAGGTTGGGCCTGTGCCTGTTGGAGTTTAGAAGAATGAGAGGCGACCTTATTGAAACAAAGATACTGAGAGGATGTTTCCCCATCACGTGGGGTGGTGGGCGTCCTAAGGGTTGGGGAGGCACTGTTTCAGAACAAGGGGTCTCCCATTGTAGATGGAGATGAGAAGGAATTTCTTCTCTCAGGGAGTTGTTAGTCTGTGGTATGGATTTCTCTCCCCCACAGAGCAGTGGAGGCCGGGTCATTGAATATACTGAAGGCTGAGTTAGACAGATTTCTGATCGACAAGGGGGTCAAATCTTTATTTGGTTGGTGGGGGTGGGGGACACAGGCAGGAAAGTGGAGATGGGGCCACAAGCAGTTCAGCCACGATATTGTTCAAAGGCGGAGCAGGTTCGAGGGGCTGAATGTCCTACTCCTGCTCCTCACTCCCATGTCCATATGGTCCGATTGATCTGTATTCTGAACTGGTGACTAACCCGTTTGAATTCTCACCCAAAAATTGGCAGCTCTCTATTTGAATCTTTGCCTCTTGCATTTTATTCGTTGATGAATGTTTGCTGAATAGATCTGTGTCAACTGGCACCCAGTGTTGTGAATCCATTTGATTTGAGAGGTATCTTATCGATGAAAGAAATATTTAGCTCTCCTATTAGATGGGAGTTGGCCGGTCTCCAAAACCATGATGTATGATATGGAAGTACACCCTGAAATCCTAATCCACACATGGAGGTTTCATGGTCTGAATCACCCTCTGACCACCAGCTCCTGTGGTCCCCCACCATTGCCTCATTGACCCTGCCACCCTCACCCAGGAGCGGGAGCAGCCAATGGCAGTCTCACCTTCACACAGCGCAGCACACATTGGTCAGCAGCCTAGTTCAAGAGGCAACTGACTTTTTGGCAGTTCACTGTCAATCATCCTTGCCTGAAGATTTTTTGATGACTGCAGTAGGAAGCTCAGCTAGAGACTGACTCATCACAGCTCAATATAAGACAGGGACTTTTAAAGCGCACAATCAGTAATGGGCACACAGTCAGTGAGGGAAGACATTAGCATGAGTTAGGCAGACACTGAGATGAGTATTTTTGTGAATCCGGTTTACAGTGAGATTTCGAATGGTAAATCTGATACAAGTTTAATTTTGGAATGACAGACATTTTAGAGTAAGAGTCTGATTCTGACCTAGAGATAACTAGTTGAACAGTCACCTGCTATAAGAAGTAACAGAGGAGATTTCTGAGACAAAGCTAAGGGTGAGTATGCTTGGCATTTTGGTTCAATGTGAGAATTTGAATGGTAAAGCTGATTCAAGTTTAGCTTTGGTGTGGGAGTCAGTTTCACACCTAGAGCCAACAGAATTTTAAGTGAGTTAAATAGTTAAACCAGCAGCAACTAAAGAGAGTGACTTGCCACAGCTCAATGTAAAACCAGGGCTTCTAAAGTGTACAGTTAAAGCGCACAAAGATTAAAAGTGATGGTTAAATATTCAACAAAATCCATAACTATGTACATAAGATGTTAAATATTAAGCCTGTTGACTGACTGACAATTGATAATTACACACAGAATAATGAATTGATTATTACACACAGGGGGTAATACACACAGCAGGGGTGGCAGATGCACACAGGGTGGGGATTGGTAAAGGTGTGCGCGGTGTGTGTGAGATTTAGGCAATTTATTGGTAACATTATTTGTGTCTATGTCATTCTGACAGTTATCCTGCAGAGGGTTGATTGTTAAAGGTGTGTGTTTATGTAATTCTGACAGTATCTAACAGAGGGTAGATTGGTAAAGGACTGTGTGTATCTGTGTTATTCAGAGAACATGTCTGAGTGTATGATTCTGACAGTACCCAGCAGAGGGTGGATTGCTGAAGGAAGCTCACCAGCACCTTCTCAAGGAGCAATTAGGGATGGGCTACAAATGCTGCCAGAGGCTGCAACACCCACATCCAGAGAATCAATAAAAAATAAGCAAGTACCTGAACTGCTGAATAAGACACACACACACACACACACACACACACACACACACACACACACACACACACACACACACACACACACACACACACACACACACACACACACACACACACACACACACACACACACACACACACACAAACTCCAGGATTTAAGCTTTTCCATGTTATTGCAACGCCTCCGCCGGCCACCCCTCTTTGTGTAAAATTAATTGTCTTTCTCTCACCTTCGGCATCCTCTGTGGTTTCGCCGTGTGGTGTTTTTTGCATAGAATCATAAGAGAATCTTTTTCACCTCCTTGTGGAATGTGTCTTTGCAAAGTTCTGGAGAGAGATGCAATGGTTTTTGTTGGGGTTCATCCCGAGCAGTTCTGTGACACAGGACTCTGTGCTCCAAGGGCTTTTCCCAGGGACTCACACTGAGACAAACATCAGCTGCAGCTGGAGAATCACCAACTCGATGAAAGCCGCTCTTTGCTCTGTCTGAAAGCTGCTGGTCCTCCAGTGAAAATACTTGTGCTTGAACGAAAGTTGCACACTGCCACATTCCAAGGTCCAGGACTACGTGCTGAGCGATGAAATCTATATTCTTGACAGATAAAAACAATGGAGATTGTTAGACTGCCAAAAGACAGGGAGTGAATGTGCTCTATCTTGCTATATTTTTAAAAAATTGTTCTCTTTGTCTACTTTATTATTGGCATGTATGTATTTGCACACTGGGTTGCTTTCACTCTCAAGCTCTCTAATTTATTGATTGTATTCCGCCTCTATTTGTACACTGGTTGCTGTCTCTGCATTTTATTAAACACATTCCCGCTCCATTTGCAGAATGTGTTTCTCTAATTGATTCATTACATTAATCCTCAATTTAGACAATAGACAATAGGTTTCACTCTGTCCCCTATAATTTAGTAATTAAATTCCTCCTGAATTTGGACACTGTGTTGCTCTGTCTTCCTCTCTCTCTCTAATTTATTAGTTACATTCCCCTTATATTTATGCACTGGGTTGCTTTCTCTCTCTCGCTATTCATTTGTACATCTCTATTAGCACGCTGCTTTGATCCCCCTCCCTGTCTCTAATTTATGAATTACATTCCTCCTATTTTTGCACACTGGGTTGCTGTCTCTGTCTCTATCTAATTCATTATTTGCATTTTTCCTTTACTTTCGCACTGAGTTCCTCTCTCGTTCTCCAATTCATTAATACGTTCCTCCAGTCTTTGCAATTTGGGTTACTCTCTCTAATTTATGAATTGCATTCCTCCTCTATTTGCACGCTGAGTACACTGTCGCTCTAATTTATTAATTAAATCCATCCTCCATTTTCACAATGGGCTGTTCCCTCCCTCTCTCTCGAATTTATTAATTGCATTCATCCTCTATTTTCACTCTGGGATGCTCTCTCTCTCTCTCTCCCTAAATTATTAATTAATTTCCTCCTGTATTTTCACACTGGGATGCTCTCTCTCTCTCTGTCCCTAAATTATTAATTAATTCCCTCCTCTATTTTCACACTAGGTTACTCTCTCTCTCTAATATATTAAGTACATTCCTCCTCTATTTTCACACTGGGTTTCTCTCTCTCATTTATTAATTGGACTTCTTCTCTATTTGCACTATTGGTTACTCTCTCTCTCCAAATTATTACTTAAATTCCTTACCTATTTTCATACTGGGTTCAGCTCTCTCTCTCTCTCCCTAATTTATTAAAGACCTTCCTCTTCTATATTCACACTGGGTTGCTCTCTCCCTAATTTATTAATCACATTCTTGCTCTACTTTCACACTGGGTTACTCATTCTCTCTCTCTAATTTATTAATTACCGTTTTCCTATATTTGCACAGTGGTTTCCTGTCTCTCTCTCTCTCTCCCTAATTTATTAAAGACATTCCTCTTGTATATTCACACTGAGTTGCTCTCTCCCTAATTTATTAATCACATTCTTGCTCTACTTTCACACTGGGTTACTCATTCTCTCTCTCTAATTTATTAATTACCGTTTTCCTATATTTGCACAATGGTTTCCTGTCTCTCACTCTCTCTCTTATTTATTACATTTCACCTCTAATTGTCCACTCAGCTGCTATCTCATTTGTTAATTACATCATCCTCTATTTGCACACTGGGCTGCTCTCTCATTTATTAATTACTTTTCCCCATTTGCAAACTGGGCTGTTCTCTCTAATTTATTAATTGCATTCCTCTTCTATTTGCACAATGGCTTTTTCTCGCTCTCATTTATTAATTACTTTCCTCCTCTATTTTCACTCTTGGTTGCTCTCTCTCTCTAATATATTAATTACTTTCCTCCTCTATTTTCATACTAACTTACTCTCTATCTCTAATTTACCAATTGCATTCATCCTCTATTTTCATGCTGTGTTCCTCTTTCACTCTCTCTCTCTTATGTATTAATTACAACCCTCCTATATTTTCACTCTGACTTTATCTCTTATTAATTAATTGCTTTCCTCCAGTGTGCTCACATTCGGTTGCTCCCCCTCCCTAATTTATTAATAATATTCTTCCCCTATTTTCACACCAGGTCTCTCTCTGTAGTTTAGTAATTACGTTCCTCCTCTATTTTCACACTGTGTTGCCCCTTCTCTCTCCAATCTATTAATTACATTCCTCCGCTATTTTCATGCTGTCTTTCTCTCTCTCTCTAATTTATAAATTACATTCTTCCTAGATAATCACATTGGGTCTATCTCTCTCTCTCTCTCGGTCAAACTTATTAAATGCACTCCACCTCTATTTTCACACTGGGTTTATCTCTAATTTGTCAAGTACATTCCGCCCCTATTTTCACACTGAGTTACTCTCTCTAACTTATTAATTAATTTCCCCCTCTATTTTCACACTGGGTTACTCTCTCTCTAGTTTATTAATTATATTCCTCCTCTGTTTTCACACTGGGTCTCTCACTCTCTAATTAATCACATCCCACCTATTTTCAGACTGGGTTGCTCTCTCTCTCGAATTTAATAATTACATTCCTCTATAATTTATTACAATCCTCATGTATTTGCAGACTGTTGCTCTCTCTCCCGTATTCATTTTGTACTATTCCTTTACTTCTACAATGGGTTCCTCTCTCTTTCTCTCTCCAATTTATTTATTCCATTCCTCCTCTATTTGCACAGTGGGTACCCTTTCTTATTTATTATTTATATTCCACTATTTGCACACTGGCTTGCCCTCTCGCTCTAATTTATTAATTAAATCCGTCCTTTATTTTCACACTGGGCTGTTCCCTCTTTCTCTCTCTCTCTAATTTATTAATTAATTTCCCCCTCTATATTCACACTGGGTTACTCTCTCTCTAATTTATTCATTAATTTTCTCGTCTATTTTCACACTGGGTTACTCTCTCTCTCTCTAATATATTAAGTACATTTCTGCTCTATTTTCACACTCGGTTAGTCTCTCTCTCATTTATTAATTGGATTTCTCCTCTATTTGCACAATTGGTTACTCTCTCTCTCCAACTTATAACTTACATTCATTATCTATTTTCACAGTGGGTTCAGCTCTCTCTCTCTCTCCCTAATTTATTAATGACATTCCCCTCTATATTCACATTGGTTTGCTCTCTCTCTCTCTAATGCAACACTTACATGATTCCTCTATTGTCACACTGGGTCTCTCTCTCTCTAATATATTAATCACATTCCTCCTCTATTTTCACACTCGGTTACTCTCTCTCCCAAATTAATTAATTGCATTCCTCCTCTATTTTCACAGTAATTTGCTCTCTCTCTCTCTAATATATTAATTAAATTTCTTCTCTCTTGTCACACTTGGTTTCTCTCTCCCTCTTTAATTTATTAATCACATCCCTCCTATTTGCACATTGGGTTACTCTCTGTTTCTCTCGAATATATTAATTGCATTCGTCCTCTATTTTCACACTGGGTCTCTCTCTCTCTCCCTAATGTAATAATCACATTCCTCCTCTATTTTCACACTGGGCTGCTCTCCCTAGCTCGCTTTCTAATTTATTATTCACATTCCTCCTCGATTTCACACTGGTTTGCTCTCTCTCCCTCATTTATTTATTATGTTCCTCCTCTATGTCCACACTGGATTACTCTCTCTAACTGATTTATAACATTCCTCTTGTATTTGCACACTATGCTGCTCTCTCTCTCCCTAACTCATTATTTCGACTATTCCTCTATTTGCACACGGGGTTACTCTCTCTCTCCAACTAATTTATTAATGACATTCTTCCTATATTTGCACAGTGGTGTCTCTCACTCTCTCACTTATTTATTATTTTTCACCTCTAATTGTCCACTCGGCTGCTCTCTCATTTCTTAATTACATCCTCCTCGATTTATTCATTAATTCCCTCCTCTATTTTCACACTGGGTTACTCTCTCTCTCTCTCTAATTTATTCATTAATTTCCTCCTCTATTTTCACACTGGGTTACTCTCTCTCTCTCTCTCTCTCTAATTTCTTCATTAATTTCCTCCTCTATTTTCACACTGGGTTACTCTCTCTCTCTCTCTCTCTCTCTCTCTCTAATTTATTAATTAATTCCCTCCTCTATTTTCACACTGGGTTACTCTCTCTCTCTCTCTAATTTATTAATTAATTTCCTCCTCTATTTTCACACTGGGTTACTCTCTCTCTCTCTCTAATTTATTAATTAATTTCCTCCTCTATTTTCACACTGGGTTACTCTCTCTCTCTCTCTAATTTATTAATTAATTTCCTCCTCTATTTTCACACTGGGTTACTCTCTCTCTCTCTAATTTATTAATTAATTTCCTCCTCTATTTTCACACTGGGTTACTCTCTCTCTCTCTAATTTATTAATGAGTTTCCTCCTCTATTTTCACACTGGGTTACTCTCTCTCTCTCTAATTTATTAATTAATTTCCTCCTCTATTTTCACACTGGGTTACTCTCTCTCTCTCTAATTTATTAATGAGTTTCCTCCTCTATTTTCACACTGGGTTACTCTCCCGTTCTCTCTCTCTAATTTATTAATTAATTTCCTCCTCTATTTTCACACTGGGTTACTCTCTCTCTCTCTCTAATTTATTAATTAATTTCCTCCTCTATTTTCATACTGGGTTACTCTCTCTCTCTCTCTAATTTATTAATTAATTTCCTCCTCTATTTTCACTCTGGGTTACTCTCTCTCTCTCTCTAATTTATTAATTAATTTCCTGCTCTATTCTCACTCTGGGATGTTCGCACCCTCTGGTGTCCATGAGCATCTTGACTGCGCGCGCAGCACCCTCCCTATTGTGATGCAGACGCAACAGACACTTGCCGTGACGTTGTGTCCGGCACAGGCCACGCCCTTTTCTGGCCTCTCCCTTGGAGGCTTGCTCTTCCGGTCCCAGCCTTACCTAAGATGGCGGCGGTGGTGATCTGCTTTGCAGCCGGGCGCCGCGGGCTGGGCGCGGCCTAACTCCCCCTGTCACCGTGTGGAGAGGCCGAGGCTCTTGGTGCGGCCTGGTCCCGGAGGCAGCCTCTGTCGGGGCCTCAGAGGGAGGATTATCCAATAAGTGATAGAAATTAACTGGAGGGCCATCGATAATCGTCAATTAACCTTTAACATCCCCTAAACTCAAATGGTCCAAAATACTAATTAATTCCCCCAAATATTAACATAATCCAACATTCAGCAATTTCCCTGCGGAATCCTGAGACTTTCTATCAGATAATTACCATTCAAAGCTTCAATTCACCATGTGGCGGCTTTAATTTCAGTATTAAATTCATATCAATTCAATATCTATTGGTTTTCAATCACATTTAAACACATTTAATGTTAATGTTTACATCAAACTTACATTATCCTCAACTGATCAGTTTTAATAATCACATTTAGTTTAAATTTCTGTTTGTTCAGTGAATTAACCTATTAATTTAACTGCAACATTTAAGGCTCATTGATCCGTTTGTCCAAACTCGTGTTTTATTTTCTGTGTCGATTGACACATTTAATCATCTTATTGAAACATGTTTGTTTGATCTGTCAATTGATCATTTTAATGTTTATATTTATTTCGTCTAATATTGTGTTAATATCAGTTCACACATTCAGCCTAAACTCGAGTTTGTTCAATCAGTTCGCATGTTAAATTATAAGATTTAATCTCGCTAAACTGGCATTTGTTCTGTCAGTTTGCATGTTTAATAACTGACTTTGATTCTGTTAGTGAACCTATTTCGCTTTTGCGTTCAAGTTGTCAAACGTGTGCCTCTTCTGCCAATTAATATAGTTAGTACTAGTATTAAATTCATCTAAACTCATTCAGTTTCCCCAAGATTAACACAGTCATTATATTTAAAACGTGTTTATTGTGTAACTTACCTAATCTTAATATATAATTTAACTAAACTTGCGTTTGAATCAATTGACAGATTTAACAATCATATTTCAAATAAACTTGCATTTGTTCTGTTCATTTAATTTAATATCTGTTGATAGGTTTTTTAATGTTCATAAATATAAAACTTTGTTGCCTCTCATGTGACACAGTCACATGAGGGGACAGGTTTAAATAATTTTTGAAACCTTTAGTTCATTAATTACAATAATTTCATTTTCAAAGTTAATATCTTGCGGCTGATTTAATTAATTTCATATTTCTGTCAATTTAAAAAAATAATAACTTTTACTTCTTAAAAACTTGTCGTTGTTCTGCCCCTTAACAAATGGTAATAATATTCAATTTGCCTGAACTTTTGTGCCTTCAGCCAGTTAATAATCTTTCAGCAGCTTTATTCAATTTTGATATTGAATTTAATATATTTTGCTAATGATCTATATTAATCAGTAAACAACAACTTATTCTAAATTTAAAAAAGGTTGCATTTAACAATAATTTGGCTTCATATTTAAAAACATTTAATTTTTCTAAACATGTGTTTGCTCTGTGAATCACAAATGCTCAATAAATAACTGATCTATTAGTATTGATCAGATTGTAATGGTTTGTAAGAATTAGCATAGCCTAAATAATAATTCGGCTACATTTCTAATAACCGTAGGTATGTAAATTTGTATTGATCCAATAAATCAGCAGAAGTCACTGTTTATTAGACTGGCAAAATCTTTAATAATCAGTAATCATTTGCAAAATCTATGGAATAACATAGCTTCATACTTAAGAATACTAATATTACGAATGTAAACTTGCCTTTTTTCTGACTAAATAATACGTCAGGGATTCAGCATTTGTAATTAATTTATCAAATTCGCGTTTGTTCTCTAAATCAACATATTCATTAAATTATCCAACCAATACTCTTTCCCAGTCTTTAAGTATCAATAGTCAAGCAGGAATCTAAGTATTTAATGCTTCATGTACATTTTTAAGCATCTTATTGAATACTTAATAATTTTATTAAACCTTTATTTTCAGGAGATACTTATTATTCTGCATAGACCTTTGCTAATCACTAAATCATCTGTAAATATTTGTGCAGTCTAAATAATAATTTCACTTGTAATTTAATAATCATAGTTAATTTATTGAAACTTGTGTTCCTTTCATATATTAACATGCAAATTATTTCTCTACTACATTGGTTACTTTGGAATAATTAATTGATCATCACCCGCACTAACTAAATATTCAATGTTTGGCCCATCGAACGTTTTTGGCTAAATATTTAATAATTAATCATCCTATTTCGGAATTAGGGTGTTCAATAAATTATTCCGAATTGATCAGTAATAATAATCTAACAAACAAAATACTTTATGCTTTCGGTGAACATTTAATAATTTAGCGAACTGTTTAAAAATCAATCTCCACCTTTGTTAAGGTATGTTTAAAAAATTGTCTTAATGATCCAGCAATGATGCGGAATATTTAATCTGTATTTACTTAAACTAGTTAATTCAGAAATGATTTATTACTGTCTTTATCGTTTAACATATGTCGGCAAACGAAATCCAATCACATTATAATTGTACCTTTTGATCATTAATTCCAATTACAGGATAATCTGTGAATAATCCAAGTATATTGAGAGATTATCTTGAATTAGTCAGTAATAACCAATGGTTAACCTAAATAACAAGGTTCCAATGAGCATCATTCCACCAAAACGTAATTAAAATTTGTTATTCTGAATCGGTAAGAAACTCATTTAATAAGCATCAATTAAAAGACATCGGCTTTTAATGTTAACACATAATTCCTGAATTGTAGAGACAATTATTGAGCGAATGATTAATTTTAAATGCTGCACTTCAGGCAAAGTCGAGAATTAAAGGCCTTCGTTCACCATTCGATCTGAAATTCATCTCAACGACATTGGCAGCGAAAGTCCTTCATTGCAAAGTGAGGCACAGGGCTTGGTCCAGTCCAAACGCGATTTGGTCCAGGCGATTACAGATATAGAACAATAAACCCCTCCTTTACTTTGGACGAATTTTTATTTATAACAAACAGGGAGTGTGGGTGAGGCAAAGAAAACTGGAGTGAAGAATGTGGAGCCAAATGTAACAGGAGCGCTGGGACAATCGGTCTGAACTGATTGGATAATCAGCCAGGAGGTGTTGCAGAGGAGGAGAGTTATCCCCACATGGCGGATGATGAGGGTTGGTACAGACGGAGGCAGCGGGAGGACGACAGCTCGCTGGAGCAGCGCTCACTGGGTCAGCCCAGAGGCAGGTTGAGGAGCAGCGACAGGAACACGCGGCCGGAGGTGGATGATGACCAGATGGGTGAGGAGGAGACCCCGGACTCGCTGACGGAGACCCAGGAAGGTATGGACACCAGTCCAGGCTGTGTGGCTTCACTCTGTATCTAAACCCGTGCTGTACATGTCCTGGGAGTGTTTGATGGGGACAGTGTAGAGGGAGATTTACTCTGTATTTAATCCCCTTGTAGTACTTGACCTGGGAATGTTTGATGGCGCTTGTGTAGAGGGAGCTTTATACAATATCGTACCATGTGCTGTACCTGTCCTGGGAGTGTTTGATGGGGACAGAGTAGATGGATCTTTACTCTGTACCTAACCCGGTGCTGTACCTGTCTTGAGAGTGTTTGATGCAGACAGTGTAGAGGGAGCTTTACTCTGTATCTCACCCCATGCTGTAACTGTCCTGGGAGTGTTTGATGGGGACAGTGTAGAGGGAGCTTTACTCTGTATCTCACCCCATGCGGTACCTGTCCTGGGAGTGTTGGATGGGGACAGTGTAGAGGGAGATTTACTCTGTATCTAACCCCGTGCTGTACCTGTCCTGGGAGTGTTTGAATGGGACAGTGTAGAGGGAGCTTTACTCTGTATCTAACCCCGTGCTGTACCTGTCCTGGGAGTGTTTGAATGGGACAGTGTAGAGGGAGATTTACTCTGTATCTAACCCCGTGCTGTACCTGTCCTGGGAGTGTTTGAATGGGACAGTGTAGAGGGAGCTTTACTCTGTATCTAACCCCGTGCTGTACCTGTCCTGGGAGTGTTTGATGGGGACAGTGTAGAGGGAGCTTTACTCTGTATCTAACCCCGTGCTGTGCATGTCCTGGGAGTGTTTGATGGGGACAGTGTAGAGGGAGATTTGCTCTGTATTTAACCCCCTTGTAGTACTTGACCTGGGAATGTTTGATGGCGCTTGTGTAGAGGGAGCTTTATACAATATCGTACCATGTGCTGTACCTGTCCTGGGAGTGTTTGATGGGGACAGAGTAGAGGGATCTTTACTCTGTACCTAACCCGGTGCTGTACCTGTCTTGGGAGTGTTTGATGGGGTCAGTGCAGAGCGAGCTTTACTCTGTATCTAACTCCGTGCTGTACCTGTCCTGGGAGTGTTTGATGGGGACAGTGTAGAGGGAGCTTCACTCTGTATCTAACCCCGTGCTGTACCTGTCCTGGGAGTGTTTGATGGGGACAGTGTAGAGGGAGCTTTACTCTGTATCTAATCCCGTGCTGTACCTGTCCTGAGAGTGTTTGATGCAGACAGTGTAGAGGGAGCTTTACTCTGTATCTCACCCCATGCTGTAACTGTCCTGGGAGTGTTTGATGGGGACAGTGTAGAGGGAGCTTTACTCTGTATCTCACCCCATGCTGTACCTGTCCTGGGAGTGTTGGATGGGGACAGTGTAGAGGGAGATTTACTCTGTATCTAACCCCGTGCTGTACCTGTCCTGGGAGTGTTTGAATGGGACAGTGTAGAGGGAGCTTTACTCTGTATCTAACCCCGTGCTGTACCTGTCCTGGGAGTGTTTGAATGGGACAGTGTAGAGGGAGATTTACTCTGTATCTAACCCCGTGCTGTACCTGTCCTGGGAGTGTTTGAATGGGACAGTGTAGAGGGAGCTTTACTCTGTATCTAACCCCGTGCTGTACCTGTCCTGGGAGTGTTTGATGGGGACAGTGTAGATCGCTGTTAGTTCTGTGTATTAATTCCATGGAGCAGTTGGCATTCCAACCCTTTCACATCCATCAGTGCTTCTCCCATTCCCATTCCTGGAATGAGCTTTCCTTTGACTGTGTCTTTGCAGAGACATCCTGGCAGCTGGTTTGTGGGAGCGGGTGGAAGAAACTTGCAATTGGTTCACTAGCTATCGCTGCTGTCTGTGCAATCATTGCCGGTATCTTGTACAGTGAAGGTAAGAGCAGCTATATCACTGATGCAATATAGAGTGAGCAGGGTGGAGCGAGGGTGCATGAGGCACAGGCACACACAGTGAGCTGGGCAGGGAGAGAGAACAGGGCTGAGATACCGTCAGTGCGCAGGACAGAGAGAGCAAACGGGACATACATGGTGAATGAATGGGTCAGAGATACAGATTAAGCAAGCGGGACACAGAGAGAGAGAGAGAGCTGGGTAGATATTTTCATCTTAATGTAATTATGGGATGTGGTTATCGCTGGCCAGATCCAGCATTTATTGCGCACCCCTAATTGCCCTAGAGAAGGTGGTGCTGAGCAGCCTTGTTGAACCATTGCAGTCCATGTTGTGTAGGTACACCCACAATACTGTTAGGGATTGAGTTCCAGGAATTTGACCCTGCGACAGTGAAGGAAGTACTGATATATTTCCAAGTCAGGATGGTGAGTGGCTTGGAGGGGAACTTCCAGTTGTTGGTGTTCCCATGTGTCTGCTGCCCTTGTCTTTCTAGATGGTTGTGGGTTTGGAAGGTGCTGTCTAAGGAGCCTCGGTGAGTTTCTGCAGTGCATCTTCTACATGGTACACACTGCTGCCACTGTGCGTCGGCAGTGGAGGGAGTGGATGTTTGTGGACGTGGTGCCAAACAATTGGGCTGTTTTGTCATGGACGATGTTTAGCTTCTTCTGTGTTGTGGGAGCTGCACACAGCCAGGCAAGTGGAGAGTATTCCATCACACCCCTGACTTGTGGCTTGTAGATGGTGGATAGGCTTCGGGGAGTCAGGAAATGAGTTATTTGCTGCAGGATTCCCAGCCTCTGACCTACACTTTTAACCACAGTGTTTATATGGCTAGTCCAACTCAGTTTCTGCTAAATCGTAGCCCCCAGGATGTTGTTAGTGGGGGATTCAGCAATGCTAAGCATACTGTCCGGGTCTTGCTGCATTTGGAGATGGACTGTTCATTATCTGTGCAGTCATGAATGGTTCTGAAGATTGTGCAATCATCAGTGAACATCCCCACTTCTGACCTGATGATGGAAGGAAGGTCATTGATGAAGCAGCTGAAGATGGTTGGACCGAGGACACGACCCTGAGGAACTCCTACAGTGCTGTCCTGGAGATGAGGTGACTGACCTCCAACAACCACAGCCATCTTCCTTTGTGCTTGGTATGGCTCCAACCAGCAGAACAATTCCCCCTGATTACAGTTCACTTCAGTTTTGCAAGGAGTCCTTGATACCAGACTGAGTCAAATGCTGTCTTGATATCAAATACAGTCACTCTCACATCACCTTGGGAGTTCAGCTCTTGGGTGTATGTCTGAACCAAGCTGTAATGAGGTCAGGAGCTGTGTGACCCTGTCAGAAACCTAACTGAGTGTCAGTGAGAAGGTTATTGCTAAGCAAGTGCCACTTGATAGCACTGCTGATGATCCCTTCCATCACTTTACTGATGATGGAGAGTAGACTAATGGGGCAGTAATTGTCCGGTTTGGATTTGTCCTGCTTTTTGTGTACTGGAAACATGTGGGCATGTTTCCACAAAGCTGGGTAGGAGCCAGCGTCATAGCTGAACTGGAACAGCTTGTCTAAGGGCACGGAGAGTTCTGGAGCACAAGCCTCCTGTACTAATGCCACAATGTTGTCTGGGCCCAGAGCCTTTGCAGTATCCATTTGCCTTCAGCCAGTCTTTATATCACATTGAGTGTATCGATTTGGCTGAAGAATGACATCTGTGATGGCTATGTGAGGCTATTGCTTGACTTGTCTGGGAGACAATTCCCCCAATGTTAGAACTTAGCCCCAGATGTCAGGAAGGAGGATTTTTCATGGTCCACAGGGCTGAGATTCCTTTTGTTGTTTCGAGTGCCTAGGTCAATCCAGTGGTCCATCCGCTTTCCTTCCCTATTTGTGACTTTGTAGTGGTTTGGTACAACTGAGTGGATTATGAGGTCATTTCTTAGAGTCGGTAAGAATCAGCCACTTTGCTGTGGGTCTGGAGTCACTTGTAGGCCAGAGTAGGTGAGGGCAGCAGATTTCCATCATTTGACTTTTAATTGCAGATTATATTTAATTATAATTCTACAATCCCCACCTGTGATTTGAGCCCTGCTCCCCTAAACATTACTTTGGGTCTTGAGGCTACCAGGGACAAGACCACTACACATGAGGCAGTGGTACAGAGACAGAGAGAGAATGGAGAAGAGGGTGTCAGCGGGAGATAGAATGGGGCAGAAACATAGCGGGGCTAATTGAGCCTGGTGGCAGTCCACGGTGCGAATACTATCACTAATGAGGGAGCGCAGCCCTGTCGGATGGTCGGCGCTGAGGGAGCGCGGCCCTCTCGGAGGGTCAGTTGTGAGGGAGTGTCGGTTTGTATATTAAACTAATGCTGGCATGTTCCTCCTGGGCTGGAATTGAATGATCCCAGGCCAACTCGTGCCACAACAGGGCGTGAGATCTCCCTGCCCGTCTTGAGGCCAACCATTATCCATCCAGCAGGTCAGAGACTGGGAATCCTGTGGCGAGTAACTCACCTCCTGGCTCCCCAAAGCCTGTCCACTATGTGCAAGGCACAATTCCGGAGTGTGATGGAATATTCTCCACTTGCCTGGATGAGTGCAAACCCCCACAACACTGAAGAAGCTCAGCACCACCCGGGACAAAGCAGCCCCGCTTGTTCAGCACTGCAGCAACTCACCAAGGCTCCTTCTACAGCGCCGCACAATCTAACAGCACTGTGGCTGTACCTACACCACATGGACCGCAGCGGTGGAAGGGAGCTCACCACCACATTCCCAAGGGGGCAATTAGGGACGGGTAATGAATGCTGACCCAGCCAGTGAAACCCACACTGATGGAGGGACGGAGCAAAGGGCCGGAGCAAACAGGTCGTCTTTTCCCGATCACCAAGCTGTTTTGGTGATTTTTGCCGTGCAGAAATTCTGCTTCCTCGCTGCCCCCTGTCCCAGCGCTGAACACGTTCCTGAAGCAGTTCGACAGGGCTGGGGGTTGGGGGTGGGGCCTGTATCCCGTGGTAGGGGGGAGGGGGTTCCTGGGTGGGGATGTGTGTGTTCCACGGGGTGGGGAGGGGTGTATAGTGCCCGGGGCTAGAGATACCTGCAGTCCTTTCATTCCCTCGGCTGCTCTGTCAACAGGTGAGCGGATGAAACAGGAGATCTTGTTGAAACAAACAGCCCTGGACTCTGCCCTCAGCAGGTACAGCGAGGTCAGAGACTCCATGCACCAGGAGCTCACACTCTCTGACTGTGCTCATTACCACGACACCTTCAGGAATTGGCTGCTCTCCTTCTGCAAGATTATCAGTAAGTTTTGGGCCTGTTGTTGCTCACAACCAGACAGCAGGAGGTTCCCTCCCTCTCTCCCTCTGCAACCATTTCACCCCCAGCCCATTTCCACAACCCCCACCGCTTTCCAAAGAAATGCCTCCTCACTCCCTCGGCTCCTGCTTCACATCCCACCCCCAGTTCTCTGTCTGTGCTGTTATTTTGGGGGGGGGGGGGGGGGTGGGGTGTGGGGTGAGTAACTCAACTGCACATCCTCTTCGGAGCTCATGCAACATGTGCAGCCCACAAACACTCTCACACCTCCACACACTCACATGCACACACAGATGCAGAGATGCACTCACACCTTCCCTCAAACTCACTCTCACACTCTCTCCCTTACTCCTCACACACACGAACACTCGCTCTCTGTCTCACGCTCACGTTGGACCCGCTCGCTCTCTGTCTCTCACTCACATTGGACACGCTCGATCTCTGTCTCTCACTCACATTGGACGCGCTCGCTCTCTGTCTCTCACTCACATTGGACCCGCTCGCTCTCTGTCTCTCATTCACGTTGGATCCGCTCGCTTTCTGTCTCTCACTCACACTGGACGCGCTCGCTCTTTGTCTCACACTCACGTTGGACGCGCTCGCTCTCTGTCTCACACTCACATTGGACGCGCTCGCTCTCTTCTCTCACTCACGTTGGACACGCTCGCTCTCTGTCTCTCACTCACATTGGACGCGCTCGCTCTCTGTCTCTCACTCACGTTGGACCCGCTCGCTCTCTGTCTCTCACTCACGTTGGACACGCTCGCTCTCTGTCTCTCACTCACGTTGGACACGCTCGCTCTCTGTCTCTCACTCACGTTGGACACGCTCGCTCTCTGTCTCTCACTCACGTTAGACCCGCTCGCTCTCTGTCTCCCACTCACATTGGACGTGCTCGCTCTCTGTCTCTCACTCACGTTGGACACGCTCGCTCTCTGTCTCTCACTCACGTTGGACACGCTCGCTCTCTGTCTCTCACTCACGTTGGACCAGCTCGCTCTCTGTCTCTCACTCACGTTGGACACGCTCGCTCTCTGTCTCTCACTCACGTTGGACACGCTCACTCTCTGTCTCTCACTCACGTTGGACCCGCTCGCTCTCTGTCTCTCACTCACGTTGGACACGCTCGCTCTCTGTCTCTCACTCACATTAGACGCGCTCGCTCTGTGTCTCTCACTCACATTAGACACGCTCGCTCTCTGTCTCTCACTCACGTTGGACGCGCTTCTGTCTCTCACTCACGTTGGACGCGCTCTCTGTCTCTCACTCACGTTGGACATGCTCGCTCTCTGTCTCACTCACGTTGGACGCGCTCGCTCTCTGTCTCACACTCACATTGGACGTGCTCGCTCTCTGTCTCTCACTCACGTTGGACGCGCTCGCTCTCTGTCTCCCACTCACATTGGACGCGCTCGTTCTCTGTCTCCCACTCACATTAGACGCGCTCACTCTCTGTGTCTCACTCACATTGGACGCGCTCTCTGTCTCCCACTCACATTGGACACGCTCGCTCTCTGTCTCTCAGTCACATTAGACGCGCTCGCTCTCTGTCTCCCAGTCACGTTGGACGCGCTCTCTGTCTCTCACTCACGTTGGACCCGCTCGCTCTCTGTCTCACACTCACGTTGGACGCGCTCGCTCTCTGTCTCTCACTCACGTTGGACGCGCTCTCTGTCTCTCACTCACGTTGGACGTGCTCGCTCTCTGTCTCACTCACGTTGGACGCGCTCGCTCTCTGTCTCACACTCACATTGGACGTGCTCGCTCTCTGGTCTCACTCACGTTGGACGCGCTCGCTCTCTGTCTCCCACTCACATTGGACGCGCTCGCTCTCTGTCTCTCACTCACATTAGACGCGCTCACTCTCTGTGTCTCACTCACATTGGACGCGCTCTCTGTCTCCCACTCACATTGGACACGCTCGCTCTCTGTCTCTCACTCACATTAGACGCGCTCGCTCTCTGTCTCCCAGTCACGTTGGACGCGCTCTCTGTCTCTCACTCACGTTGGACCCGCTCGCTCTCTGTCTCACACTCACATTGGACGTGCTCGCTCTGTGTCTCTCACTCACGTTGGACGCGCTTGCTCTGTGTCTCTCACTCACGTTGGACCCGCTCGCTCTCTGTCTCTCACTCACGTTGGACGCGTTCGCTCTCTGTCTCACACTCACGTTGGACGCGTTCGCTCTCTGTCTCACACTCACGTTGGACGCGCTCGCTCTCTGTCTCACACTCACATTGGACGTGCTCGCTCTCTGTCTCTCTCTCACGTTGGACACGCTTGCTCTCTGTCTCTCATTCACATTAGACACGCTCGCTCTCTGTCTCTCACTCACATTAGACGCGCTTGCTCTCTGTCTCACACTCACGTTGGACGCGCTCTCTGTCTCTCACTCACGTTGGACCCGCTCGCTCTGTCTCACACTCACACTGGACGTGCTCGCTCTCTGTCTCACACTCAATTTGGACGCGCTCGCTCCCTGTCTCTCAATCACGTTGGACGCGCTCGCTCTCTGTCTCACACTCACATTGGACGCGCTCGCTGTCTGTCTCTCACTCACATTGGACGCGCTCGCTCTCTGTCTCTCACTCACATTGGACCCGCTCGCTCTCTGTCTCACACTCACATTGGACCCACTCGCTCTCTGTCTCTGACTCACATTGGACCCGCTCGCTCTGTCTCACACTCACGTTGGACCCGCTCGCTCTCTGTCTCTCACTCACGTTGGACCCGCTCGCTCTGTCTCACACTCACGTTGGACGCGCTCGCTCTCTGTCTCACACTCACATTGGACGCGCTCGCTCTCTGTCTCTCACTCACGTTGGACCCGCTCGCTCTGTGTCTCTCACTCACAATGGACACGCTCGCTCTCTGTCTCTCACTCACGTTGGACGCGCTCGATCTCTGTCTCTCACTCACGTTGGACGCGCTCGCTCTCTGTCTCACACTCACATTGGACGTGCTCGCTCTCTGTCTCTCACTCACATTGGACGTGCTCGCTCTCTGTCTCACAATCACATTAGACGCGCTCGCTCTCTGTCTCTCACTCACATTAGACGTGCTCGCTCTCTGTCTCTCACTCACATTGGACCCGCTCGCTCTCTGTCTCTCACTCACATTGGACCCGCTCGCTCTCTGTCTCACACTCACATTGGACCCGCTCGCTCTCTGTCTCTCACTCACATTGGACCCGCTCGCTCTCTGTCTCTCACTCACATTGGACCCGCTCGCTCTCTGTCTCACACTCACATTGGACCCGCTCGCTCTCTGTCCCTCACTCACATTGGACCAGCTCGCTCTCTGTCTCTCACTCACATTAGACGCGCTCGCTCTCTGTCTCACACTCACATTGGACGCGCTCGCTCTCTGTCTCTCACTCACATTGGACCCGCTCTCTCTGTGTCCCTCACTCACATTGGACGCGCTCGCTCTCTGTCTCACACTCACGTTGGACGCGCTCGCTCTCTGTCTCACACACACGAACGCTCGATCTCTGTCTCTCACTCACATTGGACGCGCTCGCTCTGTCTCACACTCACATTAGACACGCTGGCTCTCTGTCTCTCACTCACATTGGACGCGCTCGCTCTCTGTCTCGCACTCACGTTGGACGCGCTCGCTCTGTCTCTCACTCACATTGGATGCGCTCGCTCTGTCTCACACTCACATTGGACCCGCTCGCTCTCTGTCTCTCACTCACATTGGACGCGCTCGCTCTCTGTCTCTCACTCACATTGGACCCGCTCGCTCTCTGTCTCTCACTCACATTGGACACGCTCGCTCTCTGTCTCTCACTCACATTGGACCCGCTCGCTCTCTGTCTCCCAGTCACGTTGGACGCGCTCTCTGTCTCTCACTCACGTTGGACACACTCGCTCTCTGTCTCTCACTCACATTGGACCCGCTCGCTCTCTGTCTCTCACTCACATTGGACACGCTCGCTCTCTGTCTCTCACTCACATTGGACCCGCTCGCTCTCTGTCTCCCAGTCACGTTGGACGCGCTCTCTGTCTCTCACTCACGTTGGACACAATCGCTCTCTGTCTCTCACTCACGTTGGACACGCTCGCTCTCTGTCTCACACACACGAACGCTCGCTCTCTGTCTCTCACTCACGTTGGACACGCTCGCTCTCTGTCTCACACACACGAACGCTCGCTCTCTGTCTCTCACTCACATTGGACCCACTCGCTCTCTGTCTCTCACTCACGTTGGACGCGCTCACTCTCTGTCTCTCACTCACATTGGACGCGATCGCTCTCTGTGTCTCACTCACATTGGACGCGCTCGCTCTCTGTCTCTCACTCACATTGGTCACGCTCGCTCTCTGTCTCTCACTCACGTTCTACGCGCTCGCTCTCTGTCTCTCACTCACGTTGGACGCGCTCGCTCTCTGTCTCTCACTCACATTGGAGCCGCTAGCTCTCTGTCTCTCACTCACATTGGACCCGCTCGCTCTCTGTCTCTCATTCACGTTGGACGCGCTCGCTCTCTGTCTCTCTCACACTGGAAGCGCTCGCTCTCTGTCTCACACTCACATTGGACCCGCTCGCTTTCTGTCTCTCACTCACACTGGACGCGCTCGGTCATGGTCTCACACTCACGTTGGACACGCTCGCTCTCTGTCTCAGACTCACATTGGACGCGCTCGCTCTCTTCTCTCACTCACGTTGGACACGCTCGCTCTCTGTCTCACACTCACATTGGACCCGCTCGCTCTCTGTCTCACTCACATTGGACGCGCTCGCTCTCTGTCTCACACTCACGTTGGACGTGCTTGCGCTCTGTCTCACACTCACATTGGACGCGCTCGCTCTCTGTCTCTCACTCACATTGGACGCGCTCGCTCTGTCTCTCACTCACATTGGACCCGCCCGCTCTCGGTCTCACACTCACATTGGACCCGCTCGCTCTCTGTCTCACTCACATTGGACGCGCTAGCTCTCTGTCTCTCAATCACATTGGACGCGCTCGCTCTCTGTCTCACTCACATTGGACGCGCTCGCTCTCTGTCTCTCACTCACGTTGGACCCGCTCGCTCTCTGTCTCTCACTCACGTTGGACACGCTCGCTCTCCGTCTCTCACTCACGTTGGACCCGCTCGCTCTCTGTCTCTCACTCACGTTGGACCCGCTCGCTCTCTGTCTCTCACTCACGTTGGACACGCTTGCTCTCTGTCTCTCACTCACGTTGGACCCGCTCGCACTCTGTCTCTCACTCACGTTGGTCACGCTCGCTCTCTGTCTCTCACTCACATTAGACGCGCTCGCTCTGTGTCTCTCACTCACATTAGACACGCTTGCTCTCGGTCTCTCACTCACGTTGGACGCGCTCGCTGTCTGTCTCACACTCACATTGGACGTGCTCCCTCTCTGTCTCTCACTCACGTTGGACGCTCTCGCTCTCTGTCTCCCACTCACATTGGAGGCGCTCGCTCTCTGTCTCTCACTCACATTAGACGCGCTCACTCTCTGTGTCTCACTCACATTGGACGCGCTCGCTCTCTGTCTCTCACTCACATTAGACGTGCTCGCTCTCTGTCTCCCAGTCACGTTGGACGCGCTCTCTGTCTCTCACTCAAGTTGGACCCGCTCGCTCTCTGTCTCACACTCACGTTGGACGCGTTCGCTCTCTGTCTCACACTCACCTTGGACGCGCTCGCTCTCTGTCTCACACTCACATTGGACGTGCTCACTCTCTGTCTCTCTCTCACGTTGGTCACGCTCGCTCTCTGTCTCTCACTCACATTAGACGCGCTCGCTCTCTGTCTCACACTCACGTTGGACGCGCTCTCTGTCTCTCACTCACGTTGGATCCACTCGCTCTCTGTCTCACACTCACGTTGGACACGCTCGCTCTCTGTCTCACACTCACATTAGACACGCTCGCTCTCTGTCTCTCACTCTCATTGGACGCCCTCGCTCTATGTCTCGCACTCACATTGGACGCGCTCGCTCTCTGTATCTCACTCACATTGGACCCGCTCGCTCTCTGTCTCTCACTCACATTGGACACGCTCGCTCTCTGTCTCTCACTCACATTGGACCCGCTCGCTCTCTGTCTCCCACTCACATTGGACGCGCACGCTCTCTGTCTCTCACTCACATTAGACGCGCTCACTCTCTGTGTCTAACTCACATTGGACGCGCTCTGTCTCTCACTCACATTGGACGCGCTCGCTCTCTGTCTCTCACTCACATTGGACGCGCTCGCTCTCTGTCTCTCACTCACATTGGTCGCGCTCGCTCTCTGTCTCTCACTCACGTTGTACGCGCTCGCTCTCTGTCTCTCACTCACGTTGGACGCGCTCGCTCTCTGTCTCTCACTCACGTTGGACGTGCTCGCTCTCTGTCTCTCACACACATTGGAGCCGCTAGCTCTCTGTCTCTCACTCACATTGGACCCGCTCGCTCTCTGTCTCTCACTCACGTTGGACCCGCTCGCTCTCTGTCTCACACTCACGTTGGAAGCGCTCGCTCTCTGTCTCACACTCACATTGGACGTGCTAGCTCTGTGTCTCTCACTCACGTTGGACGCGCTCGCTCTCTGTCTCTCACTCACATTGGACCCGCTCGCTCTCTGTCTCTCACTCACATTAGACGCGCTCGCTCTCTGTCTCTCACTCACGTTGGACCCGCTCGCTCTCTGTGTCTCACTCACGTTGGACCCGCTCGCTCTCTGTCTCTCACTCACGTTGGACGCGTTCGCTCTCTGTCTCACACTCACGTTGGACGCGCTCGCTCTCTGTCTCTCACTCACGTTGGACGTGCTCGCTCTCTGTCTCTCTCTCACGTTGGACACGCTCGCTCTCTGTCTCTCACTCACATTAGACGCGCTCGCTCTCTGTCTCTCATTCACATTAGACGCGCTCGCTCTCTGTCTCACACTCACGTTGGACGCGCTCTCTGTCTCTCACTCACGTTGGACCCGCTCGCTCTGTCTCACACTCACACTGGACGCGCTCGCTCTCTGTCTCACACTCAATTTGGACGCGCTCGCTCTCTGTCTCTCACTCACGTTGGACGCACTCGCTCTCTGTCTCACACTCACATTGGACGCGCTCGCTCTCTGTCTCTCACTCACATTAGACGCGCTCGCTCTCTGTCTCTCACTCACATTGGTCCCGCTCGCTCTCTGTCTCTCACTCACATTGGTCCCGCTCGCTCTCTGTCTCTCACTCACATTGGACCCGCTCGCTCTCTGTCTCACACTCACATTGGACCCGCTCGCTCTCTGTCTCTCACTCACATTGGACCCGCTCGCTCTGTGTCTCACACTCACGTAGGACCCGCTCGCTCTCTGTCTCTCACTCACGTTGGACCCGCTCGCTCTCTGTCTCTCACTCACGTTGGACGTGCTCGCTCTCTGTTTCACACTCACATTGGACGCGCTCGCTCTCTGTCTCTCACTCACGTTGGACCCGCTCGCTCTGTGTCTCTCACTCACATTGGACACGCTCGCTCTCTGTCTCACACTCACATTAGACGCGCTCGCTCTCTGTGTCTCACTCACGTTGGACGCGCTCGATCTCTGTCTCTCACTCACGTTGGACGCGCTCGCTCTCTGTCTCTCACTCACATTGGACGTGCTCGCTCTCTGTCTCTCACTCACATTGGACGTGCTCGCTCTCTGTCTCACACTCACATTGGACGTGCTCGCTCTCTGTCTCTCACTCACATTGGACGTGCTCGCTCTCTGTCTCTCACTCACATTGGACCCGCTCGCTCTCTGTCTCTCACTCACATTGGACCCGCTTGCTCTCTGTCTCACACTCACATTGGACGCGCTCGCTCTCTGTCTCTCACTCACATTGGACCCGCTCGCTCTCTGTCTCTCACTCACATTGGACCCGCTCGCTCTCTGTCTCACACTCACATTGGACCCGCTCGCTCTCTGTCTCTCACTCACATTGGACCAGCTCGCTCTCTGTCTCTCACTCACATTAGACGCGCTCGCTCTCTGTCTCACACTCACATTGGACGCGCTCGCTCTCTGTCTCTCACTCACATTGGACCCGCTCTCTCTGTGTCTCTCACTCACATTGGACGCGCTCGCTCTCTGTCTCTCACTCACGTTGGACGCGCTCGCTCTCTGTCTCACACTCACGTTGGACGCGCTCGCTCTCTGTCTCTCACTCACGTTGGACGCGCTCGCTCTCTGTCTCTCACTCACATTGGACCCGCTCGCTCTCTGTCTGCCAGTCACGTTGGACGCGCTCGCTCTCTGTCTCACACACACGAACGCTCGCTCTCTGTCTCTCACACACATTGGACGCGCTCGCTGTGCCTCACACTCACATTGGACCCGCTCGCTCTCTGTCTCTCGCTCATATTGGACGCGCTCGCTCTCTGTCTCTCACTCACGTTGGACGCGCTCTCTCTCTGTCTCTC
Organism: Isurus oxyrinchus; assembly: GCA_026770705.1. Classification (NCBI taxonomy): domain Eukaryota; kingdom Metazoa; phylum Chordata; class Chondrichthyes; order Lamniformes; family Lamnidae; genus Isurus; species Isurus oxyrinchus. The sequence continues at coordinate 363,992 of JANJGN010000153.1, read as the reverse complement.
ACTCACGTTGGACCCGCTCGCTCACTGTCTCCCAGTCACGTTGGACGCGCTCGCTCTCTGTCTCACACTCACGTTGGACGCGCTCGCTCTCTGTCTCTCACTCACGTTAGACGCGCTCGCTCTCTGTCTCTCACTCACATTGGACCCGCTCGCTCTCTGTCTGCCAGTCACGTTGGACGCGCTCGCTCTCTGTCTCACACACACGAACGCTTGCTCTCTGTCTCTCACTCACATTGGATGCGCTCGCTCTGTCTCACACTCACATTAGACCCGCTCGCTCTCTGTCTCTCACTCACATTGGACGCGCTCGCTCTCTGTCTCTCACTCACGTTGGACGCGCTCGCTCTGTCTCTCACTCACATTGGATGCGCTCGCTCTGTCTCACACTCACATTGGACCCGCTCGCTCTCTGACTCTCACTCACATTGGACGCGCTCGCTCTCTGTCTCTCTCTCACATTGGGCCCGCTCGCTCTCTGTCTCTCACCCACATTGGACATGCTCGCTCTCTGTCTCTCACTCACATTGGACCTGCTCGCTCTCTGTCTCCCAGTCACGTTGGACGCGCTCTCTGTCTCTCACTCACGTTGGACACACTCGCTCTCTGTCTCTCACTCACGTTGGACACGCTCGCTCTCTGTCTCACACACACGAACGCTCGCTCTCTGTCTCTCACTCACGTTGGACACACTCGCTCTCTGTCTCACACACACGAACGCTCGCTCTCTGTCTCTCACTCACATTGGACCCACTCGCTCTCTGTCTCTCACTCACGTTGGACGCGCTCACTCTCTGTCTCTCACTCACATTGGACGCGCTCGCTCTCTGTCTCTCACTCACATTGGACGCGCTCGCTCTCTGTCTCTCACTCACATTGGTCGTGCTAGCTCTCTGTCTCTCACTCACGTTGTACGCGCTCGCTCTCTGTCTCTCACTCACGTTGGACGCGCTCGCTCTCTGTCTCTCACTGACGTTGGACGCGCTCGCTCTCTGTCTCTCACTCACATTGGACCCGCTCGCTCTCTGTCTCTCATTCACGTTGGACGCGCTCGCTCTCTGTCTCTCTCACACTGGACGCGCTCGCTCTCTGTCTCACACTCACATTGGACCCGCTCGCTTTCTGTCTCTCACTCACACTGGACACGCTCGCTCATGGTCTCACACTCACGTTGGACGCGCTCGCTCTCTGTCTCACACTCACATTGGACGCGCTCGCTCTCTGTCTCTCACTCACGTTGGACGTGCTCGCTCTCTGTCTCTCACTCACGTTGGGCACGCTCGCTCTCTGTCTCTCACTCACATTGGACGCGCTCGCTCTCTGTCTCCCACTCACATTGGACGCGCTCGCTCTCTGTCTCCCACTCACATTGGACCCGCTCGCTCTCTGTCTCCCACTCACATTGGACCCGCTCGCTCTCTGTCTCACTCACATTGGACGCGCTCGCTCTCTGTCTCACACTCACGTTGGACGTGCTCGCGCTCTGTCTCACACTCACATTGGACGCGCTTGCTCTCTTCTCTCACTGACGTTGGACACGCTCGCTCTCTGTCTCTCACTCACATTGGACTCGCTCGCTCTGTCTCTCACTCACATTGGATCCGCTCGCTCTCTGTCTCACACTCACATTGGACCCGCTCGCTCTCTGTCTCACTCACATTGGACCCGCTCGCTCTCTGTCTCTCATTCACGTTGGACGCGCTCGCTCTCTGTCTCTCAATCACACTGGACGCGCTCGCTCAATGTCTCACTCACATTGGACGCGCTCGCTCTCTGTCTCTCACTCACGTTGGACCCGCTCGCTCTCTGTCTCTCACTCACGTTGGACCCGCTCGCTCTCTGTCTCTCACTCACGTTGGACACGCTCGCTCTCTGTCTCTCACTTACGTTGGACCCGCTCGCTCTCTGTCTCTCACTCATGTTGGACACGCTCGCTCTCTGTGTCTCACTCACATTAGACGCGCTCGCTCTGTGTCTCTCACTCACATTAGACACGCTCGCTCTATGTCTCTCACTCACGTTGGACGCGCTCTCTGTCTCTCACTCACATTGGACGTGCTCGCTCTCTGTCTCTCACTCACGTTGGACGCGCTCGCTGTCTGTCTCACACTCACATTGGACGTGCTCGCACTCTGTCTCTCACTCACGTTGGACGCTCCCGCTCTCTGTCTCCCACTCACATTGGACGCGCTCGCTCTCTGTCTCTCACTCACATTAGACGCGCTCACTCTCTGTGTCTCACTCACATTGGATGCGCTCTCTGTCTCCCACTCACATTGGACACGCTCGCTCTCTGTCTCTCACTCACATTAGACGCGCTCGCTCTCTGTCTCCCAGTCACGTTGGACGCGCTCTCTGTCTCTCACTCTAGTTGGACCCGCTAGCTCTGTCTCACACTCACGTTGGACGTGCTCGCTCTCTGTCTCACACTCACATTGGACGTGCTCGCTCTGTGTCTCTCACTCACGTTGGACGCGCTCGCTCTCTGTCTCTCACTCACATTGGACCCGCTCGCTCTCTGTCTCTCACTCACATTAGACGCGCTCGCTCTCTGTCTCTCACTCACATTAGACGCGCTCGCTCTCTGTCTCTCACTCACGTCGGACCCGCTTGCTCTCTGTGTCTCACTCACGTTTGTCCCGCTCGCTCCCTGTCTCACACTCACGTTGGACGCGTTCGCTCTCTGTCTCACACTCACGTTGGACGCGCTCGCTCTCTGTCTCACACTCACATTGGACGTGCTCGCTCTCTGTCTCTCTCTCACGTTGGACACGCTCGCTCTCTGTCTCTCACTCACATTAGACGCGCTCGCTCTCTGTCTCACACTCACTTTGGACGCGCTCTCTGTCTCTCACTCACGTTGGATCCGCTCGCTCTGTCTCACACTCACGTTGGACACGCTCGCTCTCTGTCTCACACTCACATTGGACGCGCTCGCTCTCTGTCTCTCACTCACGTTGGACGCGCTCGCTCTCTGTCTCACACTCACATTGGACGCGCTCGCTCTCTGTATCTCACTCACATTAGACGCGCTCGCTCTCTGTCTCTCACTCACATTGGACCCGCTCGCTCTATGTCTCACACTCACATTGGACGCGCTCGCTCTCTGTCTCTCACTCACATTGGACCCGCTCGCTCTCTGTCTCTCACTCACATTGGACACGCTCGCTCTCTGTCTCTCACTCACATTGGACCCGCTCGCTCTCTGTCTCCCAGTCACGTTGGACGCGCTCTCTGTCTCTCACTCACGTTGGACACCATCGCTATCTGTCTCTCACTCACGTTGGACACGCTCGCTCTCCGTCTCACACACACGAACGCTCGCTCTCTGTCTCTCACTCACGTTGGACACGCTCCCTCTCTGTCTCTCACACACGAACGCTCGCTCTCTGTCTCTCACTCACATTGGACCCACTCGCTCTCTGTCTCTCACTCACGTTGGACGCGCTCACTCTCTGTCTCTCACTCACATTGGACGCGCTCGCTCTCTGTCTCTCACTCACATTGGACGGGCTCGCTCTCTGTCTCTCACTCACGTTGGACACGCTCGCTCTCTGTCTCTCACTCACGTTGGACCCGCTCGCTCTCTGTCTCTCACTCACATTGGACGTGCTCGCTCTCTGTCTCTCACTCACGTTGGAGACGCTCGCTCTCTGTCTCTCACTCACGTTGGAGACGCTCGCTCTCTGTCTCTCACTCACGTTGGACCCGCTCGCTCTCTGTCTCTCACTCACGTTGGACACGCTCGCTCTCTGTCTCTCACTCACGTTGGACCCGCTCGCTCTCTGTCTCTCACTCACGTTGGACCCGCTCGCTCTCTGTCTCTCACTCACGTTGGACACGCTCGCTCTCTGTCTCTCACTCACATTAGACGCGCTCGCTCTGTGTCTCTCACTCACATTAGACACGCTCGCTCTCTGTCTCTCACTCACGGACGCGCTCTCTGTCTCTCACTCACGTTGGACGTGCTCGCTCTCTGTCTCACTCACGTTGGACGCGCTCGCTCTCTGTCTCACACTCACATTGGACCCGCTCGCTCTCTGTCTCACACTCACGTTGGACGCGCTCGCTCTCTGTCTCACACTCACATTGGACGCGCTCGCTCTGTGTCTCTCACTCACGTTGGACGCGCTCGCTCTCTGTCTCTCACTCACATTAGACGCGCTCGCTCTCTGTCTCTCAATCACGTTGGACGCGCTCGCTCTCTGTCTCACACTCACATTGGACGCGCTCGCTCTCTGTCTCTCACTCACATTGGACGCACTCGCTCTGTCTCACACTCACATTAGACCCGCTCGCTCTCTGTCTCTCACTCACATTGGACGCGCTCGCTCTCTGTCTCTCACTCACGTTGGACGCGTTCGCTCTGTCTCTCACTCACATTGGATGCGCTCGCTCTGTCTCACACTCACATTGGACCCGCTCGCTCTCTGACTCTCACTCACATTGGACGCGCTCGCTCTCTGTCTCTCACTCACATTGGACCCGCTCGCTCTCTGTCTCTCACTCACATTGGACACGCTCGCTCTCTGTCTCTCACTCACATTGGACCCGCTCGCTCTCTGTCTCCCAGTCACGTTGGACGCGCTATCTGTCTCTCACTCACGTTGGACACGCTCGCTCTCTGTCTCACAGACACGAACGCTCACTCTCTGTCTCTCACTCACGTTGGACACGCTCGCTCTCTGTCTCACACACACGAACGCTCGCTCTCTGTCTCTCACTCACATTGGACCCACTCGCTCTCTGTCTCTCACTCACGTTGGACGCGCTCACTCTCTGTCTCTCACTCACATTGGACGCACTCGCTCTCTGTCTCTCACTCACATTGGACGCGCTCGCTCTCTGTCTCTCACTCACATTGGTCGTGCTCGCTCTCTGTCTCTCACTCACGTTGTACGCGCTCGCTCTCTGTCTCTCACTCACGATGGACGTGCTCGCTCTCTGTCTCTCAGTGACGTTGGACGCGCTCGCTCTCTGTCTCTCACTCACATTGGACCCGCTCGCTCTCTGTCTCTCATTCACGTTGGACGCGCTCGCTCTCTGTCTCTCTCACACTGGACGCGCTCGCTCTCTGTCTCACACTCACATTGGACCCGCTCGCTTTCTGTCCCTCACTCACACTGGACACGCTCGCTCATGGTCTCACACTCACGTTGGACGCTCTCGCTCTCTGTCTCACACTCACATTGGACGCGCTCGCTCTCTGTCGCTCACTCACGTTGGACGTGCTCGCTCTCTGTCTCTCACTCACATTGGGCGCGCTCGCTCTCTGTCTCTCACTCACATTGGACGCGCTCGCTGTCTGTCTCCCACTCACATTGGACGCGCTCGCTCTCTGTGTCCCACTCACATTGGACCCGCTCGCTCTCTGTCTCACACTCACATTGGACCCGCTCGCTCTCTATCTCACTCACATTGGACGCGCTCGCTCTCTGTCTCACACTCACGTTGGACGTGCTCGCGCTCTGTCTCACACTCACATTGGACGTGCTCACTCTCTTCTCTCACTCACGTTGGACACGCTCGCTCTCTGTCTCTCACTCACATTGGACTCGCTCGCTCTGTCTCTCACTCACATTGGAACCGCTCGCTCTCTGTCTCACACTCACATTGGACGCGCTCGCTCTCTGTCTCACACTCACATTGGACCCGCTCGCTCTCTGTCTCACTCACATTGGACGCGCTCGCTCTCTGTCTCTCATTCACGTTGGACGCGCTCGCTCTCTGTCTCTCAATCACACTGGACGCGCTCGCTCTCTGTCTCACTCACATTGGACGCGCTCGCTCTCTGTCTCTCACTCACGTTGGACCCGCTCGCTCTGTCTCTCACTCACGTTGGACACGTTCGCTCTCCGTCTCTCACTCACGTTGGACACGCTCTCTCTCTGTCTCTCACTCACGTTGGACCCGCTCGCTCTCTGTCTCTCACTCATGTTGGACACGCTCGCTCTCTGTCTCTCACTCACATTAGACGCGCTCACTCTGTGTCTCTCACTCACATTAGACACGCTCGCTCTATGTCTCTCACTCACGTTGGACGCGCTCTCTGTCTCTCACTCACATTGGACGCGCTCGCTCTCTGTCTCTCACTCACGTTGGACGCGCTCGCTGTCTGTCTCACACTCACATTGGACGTGCTCGCACTCTGTCTCTCACTCACGTTGGACGCTCCCGCTCTCTGTCTCCCACTCACATTGGACGCGCTCGCTCTCTGTCTCTCACTCACATTAGACGCGCTCACTCTCTGTGTCTCAGTCACATTGGACGCGCTCTCTGTCTCCCACTCACATTGGACACGCTCGCTCTCTGTCTCTCACTCACATTAGACGCGCTCGCTCTCTGTCTCCCAGTCACGTTGGACGCGCTCTCTGTCTCTCACTCAAGTTGGACCCGCTCGCTCTCTGTCTCACACTCACGTTGGACGCGCTCGCTCTCTGTCTCACACTCACATTGGACGCGCTCGCTCTGTGTCTCTCACTCACATTGGACCCGCTCGCTCTCTGTCTCTCACTCACATTAGACGCGCTCGCTCTCTGTCCCTCACTCACATTAGACGCGCTCGCTCTCTGTCTCTCACTCACGTCGGACCCGCTCGCTCTCTGTGTCTCACTCACGTTTGTCCCGCTCGCTCGCTGTCTCACACTCACATTGGACGCGTTCGCTCTCTGTCTCACACTCATGTTGGACGCGCTCACTCTCTGTCTCGCACTCACATTGGACACGCTCGCTCTCTGTCTCACACTCACGTTGGACGCGCTCTCTGTCTCTCACTCACGTTGGATCCGCTCGCTCTGTCTCACACTCACGTTGGACACGCTCGCTCTCTGTCTCACACTCACATTGGACGCGCTCGCTCTCTGTCTCTCACTCACGTTGGACGCGCTCGTTCTCTGTCTCACACTCACATTGGACGCGCTCGCTCTCTGTCTCTCACTCACATTAGACGCGCTCGCTCTCTGTCTCTCACTCACATTGGACCCGCTCGCTCTATGTCTCACACTCACATTGGACGCGCTCGCTCTCTGTCTCTCACTCACATTGGACCCGCTCGCTCTCTGTCTCTCACTCACATTGGACACGCTCGCTCTCTGTCTCTCACTCACATTGGACCCACTCGCTCTCTGTCTCCCAGTCACGTTGGACGTGCTCTCTGTCTCTCACTCACGTTGGACCCGCTCGCTCTCTGTCTCTCACTCGCATTGGACACGCTCGCTCTCTGTCTCTCACTCACATTGGACCCGCTCGCTCTCTGTCTCCCAGTCACGTTGGACGCGCTCTCTGTCTCTCACTCACGTTGGACACACTCGCTCTCTGTCTCTCACTCACGTTGGACACGCTCGCTCTCTGTCTCACACACACGAACGCTCGCTCTCTGTCTCACACACACGAACGCTCGCTCTCTGTCTCTCACTCATGTTGGACACGCTCGCTCTCTGTCTCACACTCACGTTGGACCCGCTCGCTCTCTGTCTCTCACTCACGTTGGAGACGCTCGCTCTCTGTCTCTCACTCACGTTGGACCCGCTCGCTCTCTGTCTCTCACTCACGTTGGACACGCTCGCTCTCTGTCTCTCACTCACGTTGGACCCGCTCGCTCTCTGTCTCTCACTCACGTTGGACCCGCTCGCTCTCTGTCTCTCACTCACGTTGGACACGCTCGCTCTCTGTCTCTCACTCACATTAGACGCGCTCGCTCTGTGTCTCTCACTCACATTAGACACGCTCGCTCTCTGTCTCTCACTCACGGACGCGCTCTCTGTCTCTCACTCACGTTGGACGTGCTCGCTCTCTGTCTCACTCACGTTGGACGCGCTCGCTCTCTGTCTCACACTCACATTGGACCCGCTCGCTCTCTGTCTCACACTCACGTTGGACGCGCTCGCTCTCTGTCTCACACTCACATTGGACGCGCTCGCTCTGTGTCTCTCACTCACGTTGGACGCGCTCGCTCTCTGTCTCTCACTCACATTAGACGCGCTCGCTCTCTGTCTCTCAATCACGTTGGACGCGCTCGCTCTCTGTCTCACACTCACATTGGACGCGCTCGCTCTCTGTCTCTCACTCACATTGGACGCACTCGCTCTGTCTCACACTCACATTAGACCCGCTCGCTCTCTGTCTCTCACTCACATTGGACGCGCTCGCTCTCTGTCTCTCACTCACGTTGGACGCGTTCGCTCTGTCTCTCACTCACATTGGATGCGCTCGCTCTGTCTCACACTCACATTGGACCCGCTCGCTCTCTGACTCTCACTCACATTGGACGCGCTCGCTCTCTGTCTCTCACTCACATTGGACCCGCTCGCTCTCTGTCTCTCACTCACATTGGACACGCTCGCTCTCTGTCTCTCACTCACATTGGACCCGCTCGCTCTCTGTCTCCCAGTCACGTTGGACGCGCTATCTGTCTCTCACTCACGTTGGACACGCTCGCTCTCTGTCTCACAGACACGAACGCTCACTCTCTGTCTCTCACTCACGTTGGACACGCTCGCTCTCTGTCTCACACACACGAACGCTCGCTCTCTGTCTCTCACTCACATTGGACCCACTCGCTCTCTGTCTCTCACTCACGTTGGACGCGCTCACTCTCTGTCTCTCACTCACATTGGACGCGCTCGCTCTCTGTCTCTCACTCACATTGGACGCGCTCGCTCTCTGTCTCTCACTCACATTGGTCGTGCTCGCTCTCTGTCTCTCACTCACGTTGTACGCGCTCGCTCTCTGTCTCTCACTCACGATGGACGTGCTCGCTCTCTGTCTCTCAGTGACGTTGGACGCGCTCGCTCTCTGTCTCTCACTCACATTGGACCCGCTCGCTCTCTGTCTCTCATTCACGTTGGACGCGCTCGCTCTCTGTCTCTCTCACACTGGACGCGCTCGCTCTCTGTCTCACACTCACATTGGACCCGCTCGCTTTCTGTCCCTCACTCACACTGGACACGCTCGCTCATGGTCTCACACTCACGTTGGACGCTCTCGCTCTCTGTCTCACACTCACATTGGACGCGCTCGCTCTCTGTCGCTCACTCACGTTGGACGTGCTCGCTCTCTGTCTCTCACTCACGTTGGGCGCGCTCGCTCTCTGTCTCTCACTCACATTGGACGCGCTCGCTGTCTGTCTCCCACTCACATTGGACGCGCTCGCTCTCTGTGTCCCACTCACATTGGACCCGCTCGCTCTCTGTCTCACACTCACATTGGACCCGCTCGCTCTCTGTCTCACTCACATTGGACGCGCTCGCTCTCTGTCTCACACTCACGTTGGACGTGCTCGCGCTCTGTCTCACACTCACATTGGACGTGCTCACTCTCTTCTCTCACTCACGTTGGACACGCTCGCTCTCTGTCTCTCACTCACATTGGACTCGCTCGCTCTGTCTCTCACTCACATTGGAACCGCTCGCTCTCTGTCTCACACTCACATTGGACGCGCTCGCTCTCTGTCTCACACTCACATTGGACCCGCTCGCTCTCTGTCTCACTCACATTGGACGCGCTCGCTCTCTGTCTCTCATTCACGTTGGACGCGCTCGCTCTCTGTCTCTCAATCACACTGGACGCGCTCGCTCTCTGTCTCACTCACATTGGACGCGCTCGCTCTCTGTCTCTCACTCACGTTGGACCCGCTCGCTCTGTCTCTCACTCACGTTGGACACGTTCGCTCTCCGTCTCTCACTCACGTTGGACACGCTCTCTCTCTGTCTCTCACTCACGTTGGACCCGCTCGCTCTCTGTCTCTCACTCATGTTGGACACGCTCGCTCTCTGTCTCTCACTCACATTAGACGCGCTCGCTCTGTGTCTCTCACTCACATTAGACACGCTCGCTCTATGTCTCTCACTCACGTTGGACGCGCTCTCTGTCTCTCACTCACATTGGACGCGCTCGCTCTCTGTCTCTCACTCACGTTGGACGCGCTCGCTGTCTGTCTCACACTCACATTGGACGTGCACGCACTCTGTCTCTCACTCACGTTGGACGCTCCCGCTCTCTGTCTCCCACTCACATTGGACGCGCTCGCTCTCTGTCTCTCACTCACATTAGACGCGCTCACTCTCTGTGTCTCAGTCACATTGGACGCGCTCTCTGTCTCCCACTCACATTGGACACGCTCGCTCTCTGTCTCTCACTCACATTAGACGCGCTCGCTCTCTGTCTCCCAGTCACGTTGGACGCGCTCTCTGTCTCTCACTCAAGTTGGACCCGCTCGCTCTCTGTCTCACACTCACGTTGGACGCGCTCGCTCTCTGTCTCACACTCACATTGGACGCGCTCACTCTGTGTCTCTCACTCACATTGGACCCGCTCGCTCTCTGTCTCTCACTCACATTAGACGCGCTCGCTCTCTGTCCCTCACTCACATTAGACGCGCTCGCTCTCTGTCTCTCACTCACGTCGGACCCGCTCGCTCTCTGTGTCTCACTCACGTTTGTCCCGCTCGCTCGCTGTCTCACACTCACATTGGACGCGTTCGCTCTCTGTCTCACACTCATGTTGGACGCGCTCACTCTCTGTCTCGCACTCACATTGGACACGCTCGCTCTCTGTCTCACACTCACGTTGGACGCGCTCTCTGTCTCTCACTCACGTTGGATCCGCTCGCTCTGTCTCACACTCACGTTGGACACGCTCGCTCTCTGTCTCACACTCACATTGGACGCGCTCGCTCTCTGTCTCTCACTCACGTTGGACGCGCTCGTTCTCTGTCTCACACTCACATTGGACGCGCTCGCTCTCTGTCTCTCACTCACATTAGACGCGCTCGCTCTCTGTCTCTCACTCACATTGGACCCGCTCGCTCTATGTCTCACACTCACATTGGACGCGCTCGCTCTCTGTCTCTCACTCACATTGGACCCGCTCGCTCTCTGTCTCTCACTCACATTGGACACGCTCGCTCTCTGTCTCTCACTCACATTGGACCCACTCGCTCTCTGTCTCCCAGTCACGTTGGACGTGCTCTCTGTCTCTCACTCACGTTGGACCCGCTCGCTCTCTGTCTCTCACTCGCATTGGACACGCTCGCTCTCTGTCTCTCACTCACATTGGACCCGCTCGCTCTCTGTCTCCCAGTCACGTTGGACGCGCTCTCTGTCTCTCACTCACGTTGGACACACTCGCTCTCTGTCTCTCACTCACGTTGGACACGCTCGCTCTCTGTCTCACACACACGAACGCTCGCTCTCTGTCCCACACACACGAACGCTCGCTCTCTGTCTCTCACTCATGTTGGACACGCTCGCTCTCTGTCTCACACTCACGTTGGACCCGCTCGCTCTCTGTCTCTCACTCACGTTGGATACGCTCGCTCTCTGTCTCTCACTCACATTAGACGCGCTCGCTCTGTGTCTCTCACTCACATTAGACAAGCTCGCACTCTGTCTCTCACTCACGTTGGACGCGCTCTCTGTCTCTCACTCACGTTGGACGTGCTCGCTCTCTGTCTCACTCACGTTGGACGCGCTCGCTCTCTGTCTCACACTCACATTGGACCCGCTCGCTCTGTCTCACACTCACATTGGATGCGCTCGCTCTGTCTCACACTCACATTGGACCCGCTCGCTCTCTGACTCTCACTCACATGGGACGCGCTCGCTCTCTGTCTCTCACTCACATTGGACCGGCTCGCTCTCTGTCTCTCACTCACATTGGACACGCTCGCTCTCTGTCTCTCACTCACATTGGACCCGCTCGCTCTCTGTCTCCCAGTCACGAGGGACGCGCTCTCTGTCTCTCACTCATGTTGGACACACTCGCTCTCTGTCTCTCACTCACGTTGGACACGCTCGCTCTCTGTCTCACACACACGAACGCTCGCTCTCTGTCTCTCACTCACGTTGGACACGCTCGCTCTCTGTATCACACACACGAACGCTCGCTCTCTGTCTCTCACTCACATTGGACCCACTCGCTCTCTGTCTCTCACTCACGTTGGACGCGCTCACTCTCTGTCTCTCACTCACATTGGACGCGCTCGCTCTCTGTCTCTCACTCACATTGGACGCGCTCGCTCTCTGTCTCTCACTCACATTGGTCGTGCTCGCTCTCTGTCTCTCACTCACGTTGTACTCGCTCGCTCTCTGTCTCTCACTCACGTTGGATGTGCTCGCTCTCTGTCTCTCACTGACGTTGGACGCGCTCGCTCTCTGTCTCTCACTCACATTGGACCCGCTCGCTCTCTGTCTCTCATTCACGTTGGACGCGCTCGCTCTCTGTCTCTCTCACACTGGACACGCTCGCTCTCTGTCTCACACTCACATTGGACCCGCTCGCTTTCTGTCCCTCACTCACACTGGACACGCTCGCTCATGGTCTCACACTCACGTTGGACGCTCTCGCTTTCTGTCTCACACTCACATTGGACGCGCTCGCTCTCTGTCTCTCACTCACGTTGGACGTGCTCGCTCTCTGTCTCTCACTCACGTTGGGCACGCTCGCTCTCTGTCTCTCACTCACATTGGACGCGCTCGCTCTCTGTCTCCCACTCACATTGGACGCGCTCGCTCTCTGTCTCCCACTCACATTGGACCCGCTCGCTCTCTGTCTCACACTCACATTGGACCCGCTCGCTCTCTGTCTCACTCACATTGGACGCGCTCGCTCTCTGTCTCACACTCACGTTGGACGTGCTCGCGCTCTGTCTCACACTCACATTGGACGCGCTCGCTCTCTTCTCTCACTCACGTTGGACACGCTCGCTCTCTGTCTCTCACTCACATTGGACTCGCTCGCTCTGTCTCTCACTCACATTGGACCCGCTCGCTCTCTGTCTCACACTCACATTGGACCCGCTCGCTCTCTGTCTCACTCACATTGGACGCGCTCGCTCTCTGTCTCTCATTCACGTTGGACGCGCTCGCTCTCTGTCTCTCAATCACACTGGACGCGCTCGCTCTCTGTCTCACTCACATTGGACGCGCTCGCTCTCTGTCTCTCACTCACGTTGGACCCGCTCGCTCTCTGTCTCTCACTCACGTTGGACACGTTCGCTCTCCGTCTCTCACTCACGTTGGACACGCTCGCTCTCTGTCTCTCACTCACGTAGGACCCGCTCGCTCCCTGTCTCTCACTCATGTTGGACACGCTCGCTCTCTGTCCCTCACTCACATTAGACGCGCTCGCTCTGTGTCTCTCACTCACATTAGACACGCTCGCTCTATGTCTCTCACTCACGTTGGACGCGCTCTCTGTCTCTCACTCACATTGGACGCGCTCGCTCTCTGTCTCTCACTCACGTTGGACGCGCTCGCTCTCTGTCTCACACTCACATTGGACGTGCTCGCACTCTGTCTCTCACTCACGTTGGACGCTCCCGCTCTCTGTCTCCCACTCACATTGGACGCGCTCGCTCTCTGTCTCTCACTCACATTAGACGTGCTCACTCTCTGTGTCTCAGTCACATTGGACGCGCTCTCTGTCTCCCACTCACATTGGACACGCTCGCTCTCTGTCTCTCACTCACATTAGACGCGCTCGCTCTCTGTCTCCCAGTCACGTTGGACGCGCTCTCTGTCTCTCACTCAAGTTGGACCCGCTCGCTCTCTGTCTCACACTCACGTTGGACGCGCTCGCTCTCTGTCTCACACTCACATTGGACGTGCTCGCTCTGTGTCTCTCACTCACGTTGGACGCGCTCGCTCTCTGTCTCTCACTCACATTGGACCCGCTCGCTCTCTGTCTCTCACTCACATTAGACGCGCTCGCTCTCTGTCTCTCACTCACGTCGGACCCGCTCGCTCTCAGTGTCTCACTCACGTTTGTCCCGCTCGCTCCCTGTCTCACACTCACGTTGGACGCGTTCGCTCTCTGTCTCACACTCACATTAGACGTGCTCACTCTGTGTCTCTCACTCACATTAGACACGCTCGCTCTATGTCTCTCACTCACGTTGGACGCGCTCTCTGTCTCTCACTCACATTGGACGCGCTCGCTCTCTGTCTCTCACTCACGTTGGACGCGCTCGCTGTCTGTCTCACACTCACATTGGACGTGCTCGCACTCTGTCTCTCACTCACGTTGGACGCTCCCGCTCTCTGTCTCCCACTCACATTGGACGCGCTCGCTCTCTGTCTCTCACTCACATTAGACGTGCTCACTCTCTGTGTCTCAGTCACATTGGACGCGCTCTCTGTCTCCCACTCACATTGGACACGCTCGCTCTCTGTCTCTCACTCACATTAGACGCGCTCGCTCTCTGTCTCCCAGTCACGTTGGACGCGCTCTCTGTCTCTCACTCAAGTTGGACCCGCTCGCTCTCTGTCTCACACTCACGTTGGACGCGCTCGCTCTCTGTCTCACACTCACATTGGACGTGCTCGCTCTGTGTCTCTCACTCACGTTGGACGCGCTCGCTCTCTGTCTCTCACTCACATTGGACCCGCTCGCTCTCTGTCTCTCACTCACATTAGACGCGCTCGCTCTCTGTCTCTCACTCACATTAGACGCGCTCGCTCTCTGTCTCTCACTCACGTCGGACCCGCTCGCTCTCTGTGTCTCACTCACGTTTGTCCCGCTCGCTCCCTGTCTCACACTCACGTTGGACGCGTTCGCTCTCTGTCTCACACTCACGTTGGACGCGCTCGCTCTCTGTCTCACACTCACATTGGACGTGCTCGCTCTCTGTCTCTCTCTCACGTTGGACACGCTCGCATTCTGTCTCTCACTCACATTAGACGCGCTCGCTCTCTGTCTCTCACTCACATTGGACGCGCTCTCTGTCTCACACTCACGTTGGACGCGCTCGCTGTCTCTCACTCACGTTGGATCCGCTCGCTCTCTGTCTCACACTCACATTGGACGCGCTCGCTCTCTGTCTCTCACTCACGTTGGACGCGCTCGCTCTCTGTCTCACACTCACATTGGACGCGCTCGCTCTCTGTCTCACACTCACATTGGACGCGCTCGCTCTCTGTCTCTCACTCACATTAGACGCGCTCGCTCTATGTCTCTCAGTCACATTGGACCCGCTCGCTCTATGTCTCACACTCACATTGGACGCGCTCGCTCTCTGTCTCTCACTCACATTGGACCCGCTCGCTCTCTGTCTCTCACTCACATTGGACACGCTCGCTCTCTGTCTCTCACTCACATTGGACCCATTCGCTCTCTGTCTCGCAGTCACGTTGGACGCGCTCTCTGTCTCTCACTCACGTTGGACCCGCTCGCTCTCTGTCTCTCACTCACATTGGACACGCTCGCTCTCTGTCTCTCACTCACATTGGACCCGCTCGCTCTCTGTCTCCCAGTCACGTTGGACGCGCTCTCTGTCTCTCACTCACGTTGGACACACTCGCTCTCTGTCTCTCACTCACGTTGGACACGCTCGCTCTCTGTCTCACACACACGAACGCTCGCTCTCTGTCTCTCACTCACGTTGGACACGCTCGCTCTCTGTCTCACACTCACGTTGGACCCGCTCGCTCTCTGTCTCTCACTCACGTTGGACACGCTCGCTCTCTGTCTCTCACTCACATTAGACGCGCTCGCTCTGTGTCTCTCACTCACATTAGACACGCTCTCTCTCTGTCTCTCACTCACGTTGGACGCGCTCTCTGTCTCTCACTCACGTTGGACGTGCTCGCTCTCTGTCTCACACTCACATTGGACGTGCTCGCTCTCTGTCTCTCACTCACGTTGGACGCGCTCGCTCTCTGTCTCCCACTCACATTGGACGCGCTCGCTCTCTGTCTCTCACTCACATTAGACGCGCTCACTCTCTGTGTCTCACTCAGATTGGACGCGCTCTCTGTCTCTCACTCACATTGGACGCGCTCGCTCTCTGTCTCTCACTCACATTGGACGCGCTCGCTCTCTGTCTCTCACTCACGTTGTACGCGCTCGCTCTCTGTCTCTCACTCACGTTGGACGCGCTCGCTCTCTGTCTCTCACTCACGTTGGACGCGCTCGCTCTCTGTCTCTCACTCACGTTGGACGCGCTCGCTCTCTGTCTCTCACTCACGTTGGACGCGCTCGCTCTCTGTCTCTCACTCACGTTGGACGCGCTCGCTCTCTGTCTCACACTCACATTGGACGCGCTCGCTCTCTGTCTCTCACACACATTAGACGCGCTCGCTCTCTGTCTCTCACACACATTAGACGCGCTCGCTCTCTGTCTCACACTCACATTGGACGCGCTCGCTCTGTCTCACACTCACATTAGACCCGCTCGCTCTCTGTCTCTCACTCACATTGGACGCGCTCGCTCTCTGTCTCTCACTCACGTTGGACGCGCTCGCTCTGTCTCTCACTCACATTGGATGCGCTCGCTCTGTCTCACACTCACATTGGACCCGCTCGCTCTCTGACTCTCACTCACATTGGACGCGCTCGCTCTCTGTCTCTCACTCACATTGGACCCGCTCGCTCTCTGTCTCTCACTCACATTGGACACGCTCGCTCTCTGTCTCTCACTCACATTGGACCCGCTCGCTCTCTGTCTCCCAGTCACGTTGGACGCGCTCGCTCTCTGTCTCACACACACGAACGCTCGCTCTCTGTCTCTCACTCACGTTGGACACGCTCGCTCTCTGTCTCACACACACGAACGCTCGCTCTCTGTCTCTCACTCACATTGGACCCACTCGCTCTCTGTCTCTCACTCACGTTGGACGCGCTCACTCTCTGTCTCTCACTCACATTGGACGCGCTCGCTCTCTGTCTCTCACTCACATTGGACGCGCTCGCTCTCTGTCTCTCACTCACGTTGGACGTGCTCGCTCTCTGTCTCTCACTCACATTGGACGCGCTCGCTCTCTGTCTCCCACTCACGTTGGACCCGCTCGCTCTCTGTCTCTCACTCACGTTGGACCCGCTCGCTCTCTGTCTCTCACTCATGTTGGACACGCTCGCTCTCTGTCTCTCACTCACATTAGACGCGCTCGCTCTGTGTCTCTCACTCACATTAGACACGCTCGCTCTATGTCTCTCACTCACGTTGGACGCGCTCTCTGTCTCTCACTCACATTGGACGCGCTCGCTCTCTGTCTCTCACTCACGTTGGACGCGCTCGCTGTCTGTCTCACACTCACATTGGACGTGCTCGCACTCTGTCTCTCACTCACGTTGGACGCTCCCGCTCTCTGTCTCCCACTCACATTGGACACGCTCGCTCTCTGTCTCTCACTCACATTAGACGCGCTCGCTCTCTGTCTCCCAGTCACGTTGGACGCGCTCTCTGTCTCTCACTCAAGTTGGACCCGCTCGCTCTCTGTCTCACACTCACGTTGTACGCGCTCGCTCTCTGTCTCTCACTCACGTTGGACGCGCTCGCTCTCTGTCTCTCACTCACGTTGGACGCGCTCGCTCTCTGTCTCACACTCACGTTGGACGCGCTCGCTCTCTGTCTCACACTCACATTGGACGTGCTCGCTCTCTGTCTCTCTCTCACGTTGGACACGCTCGCTCTCTGTCTCTCACTCACATTAGACGCGCTCGCTCTCTGTCTCACACTCACGTTGGACGCGCTCTCTGTCTCTCACTCACGTTGGATCCGCTCGCTCTGTCTCACACTCACGTTGGACACGCTCGCTCTCTGTCTCACACTCACATTGGACGCGCTCGCTCTCTGTCTCTCACTCACGTTGGACGCGCTGGCTCTCTGTCTCTCACTCACATTAGACGCGCTCGCTCTCTGTCTCTCACTCACATTAGACGCGCTCGCTCTCTGTCTCACACTCACGTTGGACGCGCTCTCTGTCTCTCACTCACGTTGGATCCGCTCGCTCTGTCTCACACTCACGTTGGACACGCTCGCTCTCTGTCTCACACTCACATTGGACGCGCTCGCTCTCTGTCTCACACTCACGTTGGACGCGCTCGCTCTCTGTCTCTCACTCACATTAGACGCGCTCGCTCTCTGTCTCTCACTCACATTGGACCCGCTCGCTCTATGTCGCACACTCACATTGGACGCGCTCGCTCTCTGTCTCTCACTCACATTGGACCCGCTCGCTCTCTGTCTCTCACTCACATTGGACACGCTCGCTCTCTGTCTCACACTCACATTGGACCCACTCGCTCTCTGTCTCCCAGTCACGTTGGACGCGCTCTCTGTCTCTCACTCACGTTGGACCCGCTCGCTCTCTGTCTCTCACTCGCATTGGACACGCTCGCTCTCTGTCTCTCACTCACATTGGACCCGCTCGCTCTCTGTCTCTCACTCACGTTGGACGCGCTCTCTGTCTCTCACACACGAACGCTCGCTCTCTGTCTCACACACACGAACGCTCGCTCTCTGTCTCTCACTCACGTTGGACACGCTCGCTCTCTGTCTCACACTCACGTTGGACCCGCTCGCTCTCTGTCTCTCACTCACGTTGGATACGCTCGCTCTCTGTCTGTCACTCACATTAGACGCGCTCGCTCTGTGTCTCTCACTCACATTAGACACGCTCGCTCTCTGTCTCTCACTCACGTTGGACGCGCTCTCTGTCTCTCACTCACGTTGGACGTGCTCGCTCTCTGTCTCACTCACGTTGGACGCGCTCGCTCTCTGTCTCACACTCACATTGGACCCGCTCGCTCTGTCTCACACTCACATTGGATGCGCTCGCTCTGTCTCACACTCACATTGGACCCGCTCGCTCTCTGACTCTCACTCATATTGGACGCGCTCGCTCTCTGTCTCTCACTCACATTGGTCGTGCTCGCTCTCTGTCTCTCACTCACGTTGTACTCGCTCGCTCTCTGTCTCTCACTCACGTTGGACGTGCTCGCTCTCTGTCTCTCACTGACGTTGGACGCGCTCGCTCTCTGTCTCTCACTCACATTGGACCCGCTCGCTCTCTGTCTCTCATTCACGTTGGACACGCTCGCTCTCTGTCTCTCTCACACTGGACGCGCTCGCTCTCTGTCTCACACTCACATTGGACCCGCTCGCTTTCTGTCTCTCACTCACGTTGGACGTGCTCGCTCTCTGTCTCTCACTCACGTTGGGCACGCTCGCTCTCTGTCTCTCACTCACATTGGACGCGCTCGCTCTCTGTCTCCCACTCACATTGGACGCGCTCGCTCTCTGTCTCCCACTCACATTGGACCCGCTCGCTCTCTGTCTCACACTCACATTGGACCCGCTCGCTCTCTGTCTCACTCACATTGGACGCGCTCGCTCTCTGTCTCACACTCACGTTGGACGTGCTCGCGCTCTGTCTCACACTCACATTGGATGCGCTCGCTCTCTTCTCTCACTCACGTTGGACACGCTCGCTCTCTGTCTCTCACTCACATTGGACTCGCTCGCTCTGTCTCTCACTCACATTGGACCCGCTCGCTCTCTGTCTCACACGCACATTGGACCCGCTCGCTCTCTGTCTCACTCACATTGGACGCGCTCGCTCTCTGTCTCTCATTCACGTTGGACGCGCTCGCTCTCTGTCTCTCAATCACACTGGACGCGCTCGCTCTCTGTCTCACTCACATTGGACGCGCTCGCTCTCTGTCTCTCACTCACGTTGGACCCGCTCGCTCTCTGTCTCTCACTCACGTTGGACACGTTCGCTCTCCGTCTCTCACTCACGTTGGACACGCTCGCTCTCTGTCTCTCACTCACGTTGGACCCTCTCGCTCTCTGTCTCTCACTCATGTTGGACACGCTCGCTCTCTGTCCCTCACTCACATTAGACGCGCTCGCTCTGTGTCTCTCACTCACATTAGACACGCTCGCTCTATGTCTCTCACTCACGTTGGACGCGCTCTCTGTCTCTCACTCACATTGGACGTGCTCGCTCTCTGTCTCTCACTCACGTTGGACGCGCTCGCTGTCTGTCTCACACTCACATTGGACGTGCTCGCACTCTGTCTCTCACTCACGTTGGACGCTCCCGCTCTCTGTCTCTCACTCACATTAGACGCGCTCACTCTCTGTGTCTCAGTCACATTGGACGCGCTCTCTGTCTCCCACTCACATTGGACACGCTCGCTCTCTGTCTCTCACTCACATTAGACGCGCTCGCTCTCTGTCTCCCAGTCACGTTGGACGCGCTCTCTGTCTCTCACTCAAGTTGGACCCGCTCGCTCTCTGTCTCACACTCACGTTGGACGCGCTCGCTCTCTGTCTCACACTCACATTGGACGTGCTCGCTCTGTGTCTCTCACTCACATTGGACGCGCTCGCTCTCTGTCTCTCACTCACATTGGACCCGCTCGCTCTCTGTCTCTCCCTCACATTAGACGCGCTCGCTCTCTGTCTCTCACTCACATTAGACGCGCTCGCTCTCTGTCTCTCACTCACGTCGGACCCGCTCGCTCTCTGTGTCTCACTCACGTTTGTCCCGCTTGCTCCCTGTCTCACACTCACGTTGGACGCGTTCGCTCTCTGTCTCACACTCACGTTGGACGCGCTCGCTCTCTGTCTCACACTCACATTGGACGTGCTCGCTCTCTGTCTCTCACTCACATTAGACGCGCTCGCTCTCTGTCTCACACTCACGTTGGACGCGCTCTCTGTCTCTCACTCACGTTGGATCCGCTCGCTCTGTCTCACACTCACGTTGGACACGCTCGCTCTCTGTCTCACACTCACATTGGACGCTCTCGCTCTCTGTCTCTCACTCACGTTGGACGCGCTCGCTCTCTGTCTCACACTCACGTTGGACGCGCTCGCTCTCTGTCTCTCACTCACATTAGACGCGCTCGCTCTCTGTCTCTCACTCACATTGGACCCGCTCGCTCTATGTCTCACACTCACATTGGACGTGCTCGCTCTCTGTCTCTCACTCACATTGGACCCGCTCGCTCTCTGTCTCTCACTCACATTGGACACGCTCGCTCTCTGTCTCTCACTCACATTGGACCCACTCGCTCTCTGTCTCCCAGTCACGTTGGACGCGCTCTCTGTCTCTCACTCACGTTGGACCCGCTCGTTCTCTGTCTCTCACTCGCATTGGACACGCTCGCTCTCTGTCTCTCACTCACATTGGACCCGCTCGCTCTCTGTCTCCCAGTCACGTTGGACGCGCTCTCTGTCTCTCACTCACGTTGGACACACTCGCTCTCTGTGTCTCACTCACGTTGGACACGCTCGCTCTCTGTCTCACACACACGAACGCTCGCTCTCTGTCTCACACACACGAACGCTCGCTCTCTGTCTCTCACTCACGTTGGACACGCTCGCTCTCTGTCTCACACTCACGTTGGACCCGCTCGCTCTCTGTCTCTCACTCACGTTGGATAGGCTCGCTCTCTGTCTCTCACTCACATTAGACGCGCTCGCTCTGTGTCTCTCACTCACATTAGACACGCTCGCTCTCTGTCTCTCACTCACGTTGGACGCGCTCTCTGTCTCTCACTCACGTTGGACGTGCTCGCTCTCTGTCTCACTCACGTTGGACGCGCTCGCTCTCTGTCTCACACTCATATTGGACCCGCTCGCTCTGTCTCACACTCACATTGGATGCGCTCGCTCTGTCTCACACTCACATTGGACCCGCTCGCTCTCTGACTCTCACTCACATTGGACGCGCTCGCTCTCTGTCTCTCACTCACATTGGTCGTGCTCGCTCTCTGTCTCTCACTCACGTTGTACTCGCTCGCTCTCTGTCTCTCACTCACGTTGGACGTTCTCGCTCTCTGTCTCTCACTGACGTTGGACGCGCTCGCTCTCTGTCTCTCACTCACATTGGACCCGCTCGCTCTCTGTCTCTCATTCACGTTGGACGCGCTCGCTCTCTGTCTCTCTCACACTGGACGCGCTCGCTCTCTGTCTCACACTCACATTGGACCCGCTCGCTTTCTGTCCCTCACTCACACTGGACACGCTCGCTCATGGTCTCACACTCACGTTGGACGCTCTCGCTCTCTGTCTCACACTCACATTGGACGCGCTCGCTCTCTGTCTCTCACTCACGTTGGACGTGCTCGCGCTCTGTCTCACACTCACATTGGACGCGCTCGCTCTCTTCTCTCACTCACGTTGGACACGCTCGCTCTCTGTCTCTCACTCACATTGGACTCGCTCGCTCTGTCTCTCACTCACATTGGACCCGCTCGCTCTCTGTCTCACACGCACATTGGACCCGCTCGCTCTCTGTCTCACTCACATTGGCGCGCTCGCTCTCTGTCTCTCATTCACGTTGGACGCGCTCGCTCTCTGTCTCTCAATCACACTGGACGCGCTCGCTCTCTGTCTCACTCACATTGGACGCGCTCGCTCTCTGTCTCTCACTCACGTTGGACCCGCTCGCTCTCTGTCTCTCACTCACGTTGGACACGTTCGCTCTCCGTCTCTCACTCACGTTGGACACGCTCGCTCTCTGTCTCTCACTCACGTTGGACCCGCTCGCTCTCTGTCTCTCACTCATGTTGGACACGCTCGCTCTCTGTCCCTCACTCACATTGGACGCGCTCGCTCTGTGTCTCTCACTCACATTAGACACGCTCGCTCTATGTCTCTCACTCACGTTGGACGCGCTCTCTGTCTCTCACTCACATTGGACGTGCTCGCTCTCTGTCTCTCACTCACGTTGGACGCGCTCGCTGTCTGTCTCACACTCACATTGGACGTGCTCGCACTCTGTCTCTCACTCACGTTGGACGCTCCCGCTCTCTGTCTCTCACTCACATTAGACGCGCTCACTCTCTGTGTCTCAGTCACATTGGACGCGCCCTCTGTCTCCCACTCACATTGGACACGCTCGCTCTCTGTCTCTCACTCACATTAGACGCGCTCGCTCTCTGTCTCCCAGTCACGTTGGACGCGCTCTCTGTCTCTCACTCAAGTTGGACCCGCTCGCTCTCTGTCTCACACTCACGTTGATCGCGCTCGCTCTCTGTCTCACACTCACATTGGACGTGCTCGCTCTGTGTCTCTCACTCACGTTGGACGCGCTCGCTCTCTGTCTCTCACTCACATTGGACCCGCTCGCTCTCTGTCTCTCACTCACATTAGACGCGCTCGCTCTCTGTCTCTCACTCACATTAGACGCGCTCGCTCTCTGTCTCTCACTCACGTCGGACCCGCTCGCTCTCTGTGTCTCACTCACGTTTGTCCCGCTCGCTCCCTGTCTCACACTCACGTTGGACGCGTTCGCTCTCTGTCTCACAATCACGTTGGACGCGCTCGCTCTCTGTCTCACACTCACGTTGGACGTGCTCGCTCTCTGTCTCTCTCTCACGTTGGACACGCTCGCTCTCTGTCTCTCACTCACATTAGACGTGCTCGCTCTCTGTCTCACACTCACGTTGGAAGCGCTCTCTGTCTCACACTCACGTTGGACGCGCTCTCTGTCTCTCACTCACGTTGGATCCGCTCGCTCTCTGTCTCACACTCACATTGGACGCGCTCGCTCTCTGTCTCCCACTCACGTTGGACGCGCTCGCTCTCTGTCTCACACTCACATTGGACGCGCTCGCTCTCTGTCTCTCACTCACATTAGACGCGCTCGCTCTCTGTCTCTCACTCACATTGGACCCGCTCGCTCTATGTCTCACACTCACATTGCACGCGCTCGCTCTCTGTCTCTCACTCACATTGGACCCGCTCGCTCTCTGTCTCTCACTCACATTGGACACGCTCGCTCTCTGTCTCTCACTCACATTGGACCCACTCGCTCTCTGTCTCCCAGTCACGTTGGACGCGCTCTCTGTCTCTCACTCACGTTGGACCCGCTCGCTCTCTGTCTCTCACTCACATTGGACACGCTCGCTCTCTGTCTCTCACTCACATTGGACCCGCTCGCTCTCTGTCTCCCAGTCACGTTGGACGCGCTCTCTGTCTCTCACTCACGTTGGACACACTCGCTCTCTGTCTCTCACTCATGTTGGACACGCTCGCTCTCTGTCTCACACGCACGAACGCTCGCTCTCTGTCTCTCACTCACGTTGGACACGCTCGCTCTCTGTCTCACACTCACGTTGGACCCGCTCGCTCTCTGTCTCTCACTCACGTTGGACACGCTCGCTCTCTGTCTCTCACTCACATTAGACGCGCTCGCTCTGTGTCTCTCACTCACATTAGACACGCTCGCTCTCTGTCTCTCACTCACGTTGGACGCGCTCTCTGTCTCTCACTCACGTTGGACGTGCTCGCTCTCTGTCTCACTCACGTTGGACGCGCTCGCTCTCTGTCTCACACTCACGTTGTACGCGCTCGCTCTCTGTCTCTCACTCACGTTGGACGCGCTCGCTCTCTGTCTCTCACTCACGTTGGACGCGCTCGCTCTCTGTCTCTCACTCACGTTGGACGCGCTCGCTCTCTGTCTCACACTCACATTGGACGCGCTCGCTCTCTGTCTCTCACACACATTAGACGCGCTCGCTCTCTGTCTCACACTCACATTGGACGCGCTCGCTCTGTCTCACACTCACATTAGACCCGCTCGCTCTCTGTCTCTCACTCACATTGGACGCGCTCGCTCTCTGTCTCTCACTCACGTTGGACGCGCTCGCTCTGTCTCTCACTCACATTGGACCCGCTCGCTCTATGTCTCACACTCACATTGGACGCGCTCGCTCTCTGTCTCTCACTCACGTTGGACGCGCTCGCTCTCTGTCTCACACTCACATTGGACACGCTCGCTCTCTGTCTCTCACTCACATTGGACCCGCTCGCTCTCTGTCTCCCAGTCACGTTGGACGCGCTCTCTGTCTCTCACTCACGTTGGACACACTCGCTCTCTGTCTCTCACTCACGTTGGACACGCTCGCTCTCTGTCTCACACGCACGAACGCTCGCTCTCTGTCTCTCACTCACGTTGGACACGCTCGCTCTCTGTCTCACACTCACGTTGGACCCGCTCGCTCTCTGTCTCTCACTCACGTTGGACACGCTCGCTCTCTGTCTCTCACTCACATTAGGCGCGCTCGCTCTGTGTCTCTCACTCACATTAGACACGCTCGCTCTCTGTCTCTCACTCACGTTGGACGCGCTCTCTGTCTCTCACTCACGTTGGACGTGCTCGCTCTCTGTCTCACTCACGTTGGACGCGCTCGCTCTCTGTCTCACACTCACATTGGACGTGCTCGCTCTCTGTCTCTCACTCACGTTGGACGCGCTCGCTCTCTGTCTCCCACTCACATTGGACGCGCTCGCTCTCTGTCTCTCACTCACATTAGACGCGCTCACTCTCTGTGTCTCACTCAGATTGGACGCGCTCTCTGTCTCTCACTCACATTGGACGCGCTCGCTCTCTGTCTCTCACTCACATTGGACGCGCTCGCTCTCTGTCTCTCACTCACGTTGTACGCGCTCGCTCTCTGTCTCTCACTCACGTTGGACGCGCTCGCTCTCTGTCTCTCACTCACGTTGGACGCGCTCGCTCTCTGTCTCTCACTCACGTTGGACGCCCTCGCTCTCTGTCTCACACTCACATTGGACGCGCTCGCTCTCTGTCTCTCACACACATTAGACGCGCTCGCTCTCTGTCTCACACTCACATTGGACGCGCTCGCTCTGTCTCACACTCACATTAGACCCGCTCGCTCTCTGTCTCTCACTCACATTGGACGCGCTCGCTGTATGTCTCTCACTCACGTTGGACGCGCTCGCTCTGTCTCTCACTCACATTGGATGCGCTCGCTCTGTCTCACACTCACATTGGACCCGCTCGCTCTCTGACTCTCACTCACATTGGACGCGCTCGCTCTCTGTCTCTCACTCACATTGGACCCGCTCGCTCTCTGTCTCCCAGTCACGTTGGACGCGCTCTCTGTCTCTCACTCACGTTGGACACACTCGCTCTCTGTGTCTCACTCACGTTGGACACGCTCGCTCTCTGTCTCACACACACGAACGCTCGCTCTCTGTCTCACACACACGAACGCTCGCTCTCTGTCTCTCACTCACATTGGACCCACTCGCTCTCTGTCTCTCACTCACGTTGGACGCGCTCACTCTCTGTCTATCACTCACATTGGACGCGCTCGCTCTCTGTCTCTCACTCACATTGGACGCGCTCGCTCTCTGTCTCTCACTCACATTGGTCGTGCCCGCTCTCTGTCTCTCACTCACGTTGTACGCGCTCGCTCTCTGTCTCTCACTCACGTTGGACGTGCTCGCTCTCTGTCTCTCTCTCACGTTGGACACGCTCGCTCTCTGTCTCTCACTCACATTAGACGTGCTCGCTCTCTGTCTCACACTCACGTTGGAAGCGCTCTCTGTCTCTCACTCACGTTGGACCCGCTCGCTCTCTGTCTCTCACTCACATTGGACACGCTCGCTCTCTGTCTCTCACTCACATTGGACCCGCTCGCTCTCTGTCTCCCAGTCACGTTGGACGCGCTCTCTGTCTCTCACTCACGTTGGACACACTCGCTCTCTGTCTCTCACTCACGTTGGACACGCTCGCTCTCTGTCTCACACGCACGAACACTCGCTCTCTGTCTCTCACTCACGTTGGACACGCTCGCTCTCTGTCTCACACTCACGTTGGACCCGCTCGCTCTCTGTCTCTCACTCACGTTGGACACGCTCGCTCTCTGTCTCTCACTCACATTAGACGCGCTCGCTCTGTGTCTCTCACTCACATTAGACACGCTCGCTCTCTGTCTCTCACTCACGTTGGACGCGCTCTCTGTCTCTCACTCACGTTGGACGTGCTCGCTCTCTGTCTCACTCACGTTGGACGCGCTCGCTCTCTGTCTCACACTCACATTGGACGTGCTCGCTCTCTGTCTCTCACTCACGTTGGACGCGCTCGCTCTCTGTCTCGCACTCACATTGGACGCGCTCGCTCTCTGTCTCTCACTCACATTAGACGCGCTCACTCTCTGTGTCTCACTCAGATTGGACGCGCTCTCTGTCTCTCACTCACATTGGACGCGCTCGCTCTCTGTCTCTCACTCACATTGGACGCGCTCGCTCTCTGTCTCTCACTCACGTTGTACGCGCTCGCTCTCTGTCTCTCACTCACGTTGGACGCGCTCGCTCTCTGTCTCTCACTCACGTTGGACGCGCTCGCTCTCTGTCTCTCACTCACGTTGGACGCGCTCGCTCTCTGTCTCACACTCACATTGGACGCGCTCGCTCTCTGTCTCTCACACACATTAGACGCGCTCGCTCTCTGTCTCACACTCACATTGGACGCGCTCGCTCTGTCTCACACTCACATTAGACCCGCTCGCTCTCTGTCTCTCACTCACATTGGACGCGCTCGCTCTCTGTCTCTCACTCACGTTGGACGCGCTCGCTCTGTCTCTCACTCACATTGGATGCGCTCGCTCTGTCTCACACTCACATTGGACCCGCTCGCTCTCTGACTCTCACTCACATTGGACGCGCTCGCTCCTTGTCTCTCACTCACATTGGACCCGCTCGCTCTCTGTCTCTCACTCACATTGGACACGCTCGCTCTCTGTCTCTCACTCACATTGGACCCGCTCGCTCTCTGTCTCCCAGTCACGTTGGACGCGCTCGGTCTCTGTCTCACACACACGAACGCTCGCTCTCTGTCTCTCACTCACGTTGGACACGCTCGCTCTCTGTCTCACACACACGAACGCTCGCTCTCTGTCTCTCACTCACATTGGACCCACTCGCTCTCTGTCTCTCACTCACGTTGGACGCGCTCACTCTCTGTCTCTCACTCACATTGGACGCGCTCGCTCTCTGTCTCTCACTCACATTGGACGCGCTCGCTCTCTGTCTCTCACTCACATTGGTCGTGCTGGCTCTCTGTCTCTCACTCACGTTGTACGCGCTCGCTCTCTGTCTCTCACTCACGTTGGACGTGCTCGCTCTCTGTCTCTCACTGACGTTGGACGCGCTCGCTCTCTGTCTCTCACTCACTTTGGACCCGCTCGCTCTCTGTCTCTCATTCACGTTGGACGCGCTCGCTCTCTGTCTCTCTCACACTGGACGCGCTCGCTCTCTGTCTCACACTCACATTGGACCCGCTCGCTTTCTGTCCCTCACTCACACTGGACACGCTCGCTCATGGTCTCACACTCACATTGGACGCGCTCGCTCTCTGTCTCTCACTCACGTTGGACGTGCTCGCTCTCTGTCTCTCACTCACGTTGGGCACGCTCGCTCTCTGTCTCTCACTCACATTGGACGCGCTCGCTCTCTGTCTCCCACTCACATTGGACGCGCTCGCTCTCTGTCTCCCACTCACATTGGACGCGCTCGCTCTCTGTCTCCCACTCACATTGGACCCGCTCGCTCTCTGTCTCACTCACATTGGACGCGCTCGCTCTCTGTCTCACACTCACGTTGGACGCGCTCGCGCTCTGTCTCACACTCACATTGGACGCGCTCGCTCTCTTCTCTCACTCACGTTGGACACGCTCGCTCTCTGTCTCTCACTCACATTGGACTCGCTCGCTCTGTCTCTCACTCACATTGGACGCGCTCGCTCTCTGTCTCTCAGTCACATTAGACGCGCTCGCTCTCTGTCTCTCACTCACATTGGACCCGCTCGCTCTATGTCTCACACTCACATTGGACGCGCTCGCTCTCTGTCTCTCACTCACATTGGACCCGCTCGCTCTCTGTCTCTCACTCACATTGGACACGCTCGCTCTCTGTCTCTCACTCACATTGGACCCACTCGCTCTCTGTCTCCCAGTCACGTTGGATGCGCTCTCTGTCTCTCACTCACGTTGGACCCGCTCGCTCTCTGTCTCTCACTCACATTGGACACGCTCGCTCTCTGTCTCTCACTCACATTGGACCCTCTCGCTCTCTGTCTCCCAGTCACGTTGGACGCGCTCTCTGTCTCCCAGTCACGTTGGACGCGCTCTCTGTCTCTCACTCACGTTGGACACACTTGCTCTCTGTCTCTCACTCACGTTGGACACGCTCGCTCTCTGTCTCACGCACACGAACGCTCGCTCTCTGTCTCTCACTCACGTTGGACACGCTCGCTCTCTGTCTCACACTCACGTTGGACCCGCTCGCTCTCTGTCTCTCACTCACGTTGGACACGCTCGCTCTCTGTCTCTCACTCACATTAGACGCGCTCGCTCTGTGTCTCTCACTCACATTAGACTCGCTCGCTCTCTGTCTCTCACTCACGTCGGACCCGCTCGCTCTCTGTCTCTCACTCACGTCGGACCCGCTCGCTCCCTGTCTCACACTCACGTTGGACGCGTTCGCTCTCTGTCTCACACTCACGTTGGACGCGCTCGCTCTCTGTCTCACACTCACATTGGACGTGCTCGCTCTCTGTCTCTCTCTCACGTTGGGCACGCTCGCTCTCTGTCTCTCACTCACATTAGACGCGCTCGCTCTCTGTCTCACACTCACGTTGGACGCGCTCTCTGTCTCTCACTCACGTTGGATTCACTCGCTCTGTCTCACACTCACGTTGGACACGCTCGCTCTCTGTCTCACACTCACATTGGACCCGCTCGCTCTCTGACTCTCACTCACATTGGACGCGCTCGCTCTCTGTCTCTCACTCACATTGGACCCGCTCGCTCTCTGTCTCTCACTCACATTGGACACGCTCGCTCTCTGTCTCTCACTCACATTGGACCCGCTCGCTCTCTGTCTCCCAGTCACGTTGGACGCGCTCGGTCTCTGTCTCACACACACGAACGCTCGCTCTCTGTCTCTCACTCACGTTGGACACGCTCGCTCTCTGTCTCACACACACGAACGCTCGCTCTCTGTCTCTCACTCACATTGGACCCACTCGCTCTCTGTCTCTCACTCACGTTGGACGCGCTCACTCTCTGTCTCTCACTCACATTGGACGCGCTCGCTCTCTGTCTCTCACTCACATTGGACGCGCTCGCTCTCTGTCTCTCACTCACATTGGTCGTGCTCGCTCTCTGTCTCTCACTCACGTTGTACGCGCTCGCTCTCTGTCTCTCACTCACGTTGGACGTGCTCGCTCTCTGTCTCTCACTGACGTTGGACGCGCTCGCTCTCTGTCTCTCACTCACATTGGACCCGCTCGCTCTCTGTCTCTCATTCACGTTGGACGCGCTCGCTCTCTGTCTCTCTCACACTGGACGCGCTCGCTCTCTGTCTCACACTCACATTGGACCCGCTCGCTTTCTGTCCCTCACTCACACTGGACACGCTCGCTCATGGTCTCATACTCACATTGGACGCGCTCGCTCTCTGTCTCTCACTCACGTTGGACGTGCTCGCTCTCTGTCTCTCACTCACGTTGGGCACGCTCGCTCTCTGTCTCTCACTCACATTGGACGCGCTCGCTCTCTGTCTCCCACTCACATTGGACGCGCTCGCTCTCTGTCTCCCACTCACATTGGACGCGCTCGCTCTCTGTCTCCCACTCACATTGGACGCGCTCGCTCTCTGTCTCACTCACATTGGACGCGCTCGCTCTCTGTCTCACACTCACGTTGGACGCGCTCGCGCTCTGTCTCACACTCACATTGGACGCGCTCGCTCTCTTCTCTCACTCACATTGGACACGCTCGCTCTCTGTCTCTCACTCACATTGGACTCGCTCGCTCTGTCTCTCACTCACATTGGACGCGCTCGCTCTCTGTCTCTCAGTCACATTAGACGCGCTCGCTCTCTGTCTCTCACTCACATTGGACCCGCTCGCTCTATGTCTCACACTCACATTGGACGCGCTCGCTCTCTGTCTCTCACTCACATTGGACCCGCTCGCTCTCTGTCTCTCACTCACATTGGACACGCTCGCTCTCTGTCTCTCACTCACATTGGAACCACTCGCTCTCTGTCTCCCAGTCACGTTGGACGCGCTCTCTGCCTCTCACTCACGTTGGACCCGCTCGCTCTCTGTCTCTCACTCACATTGGACACGCTCGCTCTCTGTCTCTCACTCACGTTGGACCCGCTCGCTCTCTGTCTCCCAGTCACGTTGGACGCGCTCTCTGTCTCCCAGTCACGTTGGACGCGCTCTCTGTCTCTCACTCACGTTGGACACACTTGCTCTCTGTCTCTCACTCACGTTGGACACGCTCGCTCTCTGACTCACGCACACGAACGCTCGCTCTCTGTCTCTCACTCACGTTGGACACGCTCGCTCTCTGTCTCACACTCACGTTGGACCCGCTCGCTCTCTGTCTCTCACTCACGTTGGACACGCTCGCTCTCTGTCTCTCACTCACATTAGACGCGCTCGCTCTGTGTCTCTCACTCACATTAGACTCGCTCGCTCTCTGTCTCTCACTCACGTCGGACCCGCTCGCTCTCTGTCTCTCACTCACGTCGGACCCGCTCGCTCCCTGTCTCACACTCACGTTGGACGCGTTCGCTCTCTGTCTCACACTCACGTTGGACGCGCTCGCTCTCTGTCTCACACTCACATTGGACGTGCTCGCTCTCTGTCTCTCTCTCACGTTGGACACGCTCGCTCTCTGTCTCTCACTCACATTAGACGCGCTCGCTCTCTGTCTCACACTCACGTTGGACGCGCTCTCTGTCTCTCACTCACGTTGGATCCACTCGCTCTGTCTCACACTAACGTTGGACACGCTCGCTCTCTGTCTCACACTCACATTGGACGCGCTCGCTCTCTGTCTCTCACTCACGTAAGACGCGCTCGCTCTCTGTCTCACACTCACATTGGACGCGCTCGCTCTCTGTCTCTCACTCACATTAGACGCGCTCGCTCTCTGTCTCTCACTCACATTGGACCCGCTCGCTCTATGTCTCACACTCACATTGGACGCGCTCGCTCTCTGTCTCTCACTCAAATTGGACCCGCTCGCTCTCTGTCTCTCACTCACATTGGACACGCTCGCTCTCTGTCTCTCACTCACATTGGACCCACTCGCTCTCTGTCTCCCAGTCACGTTGGACGCGCTCTCTGTCTCTCACTCACATTGGACCCGCTCGCTCTCTGTCTCTCACTCACATTGGACACGCTCGCTCTCTGTCTCTCACTCACATTGGACCCGCTCGCTCTCTGTCTCCCAGTCACGTTGGACGCGCTCTCTGTCTCTCACTCACGTTGGACACACTCGCTCTCTGTCTCTCACTCACGTTGGACACGCTCGCTCTCTGTCTCACACACACGAACGCTCGCTCTCTGTCTCTCACTCACGTTGGACACGCTCGCTCTCTGTCTCACACTCACGTTGGACCCGCTCGCTCTCTGTCTCTCACTCACGTTGGACACGCTCGCTCTCTGTCTCTCACTCACATTAGACGCGCTCGCTCTGTGTCTCTCACTCACATTAGACACGCTCGCTCTCTGTCTCTCACTCACGTTGGACGCGCTCTCTGTCTCTCACTCACGTTGGACGTGCTCGCTCTCTGTCTCACTCACGTTGGACGCGCTCGCTCTCTGTCTCACACTCACATTGGACGTGCTCGCTCTCTGTCTCTCACTCACGTTGGACGCGCTCGCTCTCTGTCTCCCACTCACATTGGACGCGCTCGCTCTCTGTCTCTCACTCACATTAGACGCGCTCACTCTCTGTGTCTCACTCAGATTGGACGCGCTCTCTGTCTCTCACTCACATTGGACGCACTCGCTCTCTGTCTCTCACTCACATTGGACGCGCTCGCTCTCTGTCTCTCACTCACGTTGTACGCGCTCGCTCTCTGTCTCTCACTCACGTTGGACGCGCTCGCTCTCTGTCTCTCACTCACGTTGGACGCGCTCGCTCTCTGTCTCTCACTCACGTTGGACGCGCTCGCTCTCTATCTCACACTCACATTGGACGCGCTCGCTCTCTGTCTCTCACACACATTAGACGCGCTCGCTCTCTGTCTCACACTCACATTGGACGCGCTCGCTCTGTCTCACACTCACATTAGACCCGCTCGCTCTTTGTCTCTCACTCACATTGGACGCGCTCGCTCTCTGTCTCTCACTCACGTTGGAAGCGCTCGCTCTGTCTCTCACTCACATTGGATGCGCTCGCTCTGTCTCACACTCACATTGGACCCGCTACCTCTCTGTCTATCACTCACGTTGGACACGCTCGCTCTCTGTCTCACACACACGAACGCTCGCTCTCTGTCTCTCACTCACATTGGACGCGCTCGCTCTCTGTCTCTCACTCACATTGGTCGTGCTCGCTCTCTGTCTCTCACTCACGTTGTACGCGCTCGCTCTCTGTCTCTCACTCACGTTGGACGTGCTCGCTCTCTGTCTCTCACTGACGTTGGACGCGCTCGCTCTCTGTCTCTCACTCACATTGGACCCGCTCGCTCTCTGTCTCTCATTCACGTTGGACGCGCTCGCTCTCTGTCTCTCTCACACTGGACGCGCTCGCTCTCTGTCTCACACTCACATTGGACCCGCTCGCTTTCTGTCCCTCACTCACACTGGACACGCTCGCTCATGGTCTCACACTCACATTGGACGCGCTCGCTCTCTGTCTCTCACTCACGTTGGACGTGCTCGCTCTCTGTCTCTCACTCACATTGGACGCGCTCGCTCTCTGTCTCCCACTCACATTGGACGCGCTCGCTCTCTGTCTCCCACTCACATTGGACCCGCTCGCTCTCTGTCTCACACTCACATTGGACCCGCTCGCTTTCTGTCTCACTCACATTGGACGCGCTCGCTCTCTGTCTCACACTCACGTTGGACGTGCTCGCGCTCTGTCTCACACTCACATTGGACGCGCTCACTCTCTTCTTTCACTCACGTTGGACACGCTCGCTCTCTGTCTCTCACTCACATTGGACTCGCTCGCTCTGTCTCTCACTCACATTGGACGCGCTCGCTCTCTGTCTCTCACTCACATTAGACGCGCTCGCTCTCTGTCTCACACTCACATTGGACGCGCTCGCTCTCTGTCTCTCACTCACATTGGACCCGCTCGCTCTCTGTCTCTCACTCACATTGGACACGCTCGCTCTCTGTCTCTCACTCACATTGGACCCACTCGCTCTCTGTCTCGCAGTCACGCTGGACGCGCTCTCTGTCTCTCACTCACGTTGGACCGCTCGCTCTCTGTCTCTCACTCACATTGGACACGCTCGCTCTCTGTCTCTCACTCACATTGGACCCGCTCGCTCTCTGTCTCCCAGTCACGTTGGACGCGCTCTCTGTCTCTCACTCACGTTGGACACACTCGCTCTCTGTCTCTCACTCACGTTGGACACGCTCGCTCTCTGTCTCACACACACGAACGCTCGCTCTCTGTCTCTCACTCACGTTGGACACGCTCGCTCTCTGTCTCACACTCACATTAGACGCGCTCGCTCTGTGTCTCTCACTCACATTAGACACGCTCTCTCTCTGTCTCTCACTCACGTTGGACGCGCTCTCTGTCTCTCACTCACGTTGGACGTGCTCGCTCTCTGTCTCACTCACGTTGGACGCGCTCGCTCTCTGTCTCACACGCACATTGGACGTGCTCGCTCTCTGTCTCTCACTCACGTTGGACGCGCTCGCTCTCTGTCTCCCACTCACATTGGACGCGCTCGCTCTCTGTCTCTCACTCACATTGGACGCGCTCACTCTCTGTGTCTCACTCAGATTGGACGCGCTCTCTGTCTCTCACTCACGTTGGACGCGCTCGCTCTCTGTCTCTCACTCACATTGGACGCGCTCGCTCTCTGTCTCTCACTCACGTTGTACGCGCTCGCTCTCTGTCTCTCACTCACGTTGGACGCGCTCGCTCTCTGTCTCTCACTCACGTTGGACGCGCTCGCTCTCTGTCTCTCACTCACATTGGAGCCGCTAGCTCTCTGTCTCTCACTCACATTGGAGCCGCTAGCCCTCTGTCTCTCACTCACATTGGACCCGCTAGCTCTCTGTCTCTCACTCATGTTGGACCCGCTCGCTCTCTGTCTCACACTCACGTTGGACGCGCTCGCTCTCTGTCTCACACTCACATTGGACGCGCTCGCTCTGTGTCTCTCACTCACATTAGACGCGCTCGCTCTCTGTCTCTCACTCACGTTGGACGCGCTCGCTCTCTGTCTCACACTCACATTGGACGCGCTCGCTCTCTGTCTCTCACACACATTAGACGCGCTCGCTCTCTGTCTCTCACTCACATTGGACCCGCTCGCTCTATGTCTCACACTCACATTGGACGCGCTCGCTCTCTGTCTCTCACTCACATTGGACCCGCTCGCTCTCTGTCTCTCACTCACATTGGACCCGCTCGCTCTCTGTCTCTCACTCACATTGGACCCGCTTGCTCTCTGTCTCACACTCACATTGGACCCGCTCGCTCTCTGTCTCTCACTCACATTGGACCCGTTCGCTCTCTGTCTCTCACTCACATTGGACCCGCTCGCTCTCTGTCTCCCAGTCACGTTGGACGCGCTCGGTCTCTGTCTCACACACACGAACGCTCGCTCTCTGTCTCTCACTCACGTTGGACATGCTCGCTCTCTGTCTCACACACACGAACGCTCGCTCTCTGTCTCTCACTCACATTGGACCCACTCGCTCTCTGTCTCTCACTCACGTTGGACGCGCTCACTCTCTGTCTCTCACTCACATTGGACGCGCTCGCTCTCTGTCTCTCACTCACATTGGACGCGCTCGCTCTCTGTCTCTCACTCACATTGGTCGTGCTGGCTCTCTGTCTCTCACTCACGTTGTACGCGCTCGCTCTCTGTCTCTCACTCACGTTGGACGTGCTCACTCTCTGTCTCTCACTGACGTTGGACGCGCTCGCTCTCTGTCTCTCACTCACATTGGACCCGCTCGCTCTCTGTCTCTCATTCACGTTGGACGCGCTCGCTCTCTGTCTCTCTCACACTGGACGCGCTCGCTCTCTGTCTCACACTCACATTGGACCCGCTCGCTTTCTGGCCCTCACTCACACTGGACACGCTCGCTCATGGTCTCACACTCACATTGGACGCGCTCGCTCTCTGTCTCTCACTCACGTTGGACGTGCTCGCTCTCTGTCTCTCACTCACGTTGGGCACGCTCGCTCTCTGTCTCTCACTCACATTGGACGCGCTCGCTCTCTGTCTCACTCACATTGGACGCGCTCGCGCTCTGTCTCACACTCACATTGGACGCGCTCGCTCTCTTCTCTCACTCACGTTGGACACGCTCGCTCTCTGTCTCTCACTCACATTGGACTCGCTCGCTCTGTCTCTCACTCACATTGGACGCGCTCGCTCTCTGTCTCTCAGTCACATTAGACGCGCTCGCTCTCTGTCTCTCACTCACATTGGACCCGCTCGCTCTATGTCTCACACTCACATTGGACGCGCTCGCTCTCTGTCTCTCACTCACATTGGACCCGCTCGCTCTCTGTCTCTCACTCACATTGGACACGCTCGCTCTCTGTCTCTCACTCACATTGGACCCACTCGCTCTCTGTCTCCCAGTCACGTTGGATGCGCTCTCTGTCTCTCACTCACGTTGGACCCGCTCGCTCTCTGTCTCTCACTCACATTGGACACGCTCGCTCTCTGTCTCTCACTCACATTGGACCCTCTCGCTCTCTGTCTCCCAGTCACGTTGGACGCGCTCTCTGTCTCCCAGTCACGTTGGACGCGCTCTGTCTCTCACTCACGTTGGACACACTTGCTCTCTGTCTCTCACTCACGTTGGACACGCTCGCTCTCTGTCTCACGCACACGAACGCTCGCTCTCTGTCTCTCACTCACGTTGGACACGCTCGCTCTCTGTCTCACACTCACGTTGGACCCGCTCGCTCTCTGTCTCTCACTCACGTTGGACACGCTCGCTCTCTGTCTCTCACTCACATTAGACGCGCTCGCTCTGTGTCTCTCACTCACATTAGACTCGCTCGCTCTCTGTCTCTCACTCACGTCGGACCCGCTCGCTCTCTGTCTCTCACTCACGTCGGACCCGCTCGCTCCCTGTCTCACACTCACGTTGGACGCGTTCGCTCTCTGTCTCACACTCACGTTGGACGCGCTCGCTCTCTGTCTCACACTCACATTGGACGTGCTCGCTCTCTGTCTCTCTCTCACGTTGGGCACGCTCGCTCTCTGTCTCTCACTCACATTAGACGCGCTCGCTCTCTGTCTCACACTCACGTTGGACGCGCTCTCTGTCTCTCACTCACGTTGGATTCACTCGCTCTGTCTCACACTCACGTTGGACACGCTCGCTCTCTGTCTCACACTCACATTGGACCCGCTCGCTCTCTGACTCTCACTCACATTGGACGCGCTCGCTCTCTGTCTCTCACTCACATTGGACCCGCTCGCTCTCTGTCTCTCACTCACATTGGACACGCTCGCTCTCTGTCTCTCACTCACATTGGACCCGCTCGCTCTCTGTCTCCCAGTCACGTTGGACGCGCTCGGTCTCTGTCTCACACACATGAACGCTCGCTCTCTGTCTCTCACTCACGTTGGACACGCTCGCTCTCTGTCTCACACACACGAACGCTCGCTCTCTGTCTCTCACTCACATTGGACCCACTCGCTCTCTGTCTCTCACTCACGTTGGACGCGCTCACTCTCTGTCTCTCACTCACATTGGACGCGCTCGCTCTCTGTCTCTCACTCACATTGGACGCGCTCGCTCTCTGTCTCTCACTCACATTGGTCGTGCTCGCTCTCTGTCTCTCACTCACGTTGTACGCGCTCGCTCTCTGTCTCTCACTCACGTTGGACGTGCTCGCTCTCTGTCTCTCACTGACGTTGGACGCCCTCGCTCTCTGTCTCTCACTCACATTGGACCCGCTCGCTCTCTGTCTCTCATTCACGTTTGACGCGCTCGCTCTCTGTCTCTCTCACACTGGACGCGCTCGCTCTCTGTCTCACACTCACATTGGACCCGCTCGCTTTCTGTCCCTCACTCACACTGGACACGCTCGCTCATGGTCTCACACTCACATTGGACGCGCTCGCTCTCTGTCTCTCACTCACGTTGGACGTGCTCGCTCTCTGTCTCTCACTCACGTTGGGCACGCTCGCTCTCTGTCTCTCACTCACATTGGACGCGCTCGCTCTCTGTCTCCCACTCACATTGGACGCGCTCGCTCTCTGTCTCCCACTCACATTGGACGCGCTCGCTCTCTGTCTCCCACTCACATTGGACGCGCTCGCTCTCTGTCTCACTCACATTGGACGCGCTCGCTCTCTGTCTCACACTCACGTTGGACGCGCTCGCGCTCTGTCTCACACTCACATTGGACGCGCTCGCTCTCTTCTCTCACTCACATTGGACACGCTCGCTCTCTGTCTCTCACTCACATTGGACTCGCTCGCTCTGTCTCTCACTCACATTGGACGCGCTCGCTCTCTGTCTCTCAGTCACATTAGACGCGCTCGCTCTCTGTCTCTCACTCACATTGGACCCGCTCGCTCTATGTCTCACACTCACATTGGACGCGCTCGCTCTCTGTCTCTCACTCACATTGGACCCGCTCGCTCTCTGTCTCTCACTCACATTGGACACGCTCGCTCTCTGTCTCTCACTCACATTGGAACCACTCGCTCTCTGTCTCCCAGTCACGTTGGACGCGCTCTCTGTCTCTCACTCACGTTGGACCCGCTCGCTCTCTGTCTCTCACTCACATTGGACACGCTCGCTCTCTGTCTCTCACTCACGTTGGACCCGCTCGCTCTCTGTCTCCCAGTCACGTTGGACGCGCTCTCTGTCTCCCAGTCACGTTGGACGCGCTCTCTGTCTCTCACTCACGTTGGACACACTTGCTCTCTGTCTCTCACTCACGTTGGACACGCTCGCTCTCTGTCTCACGCACACGAACGCTCGCTCTCTGTCTCTCACTCACGTTGGACACGCTCGCTCTCTGTCTCACACTCACGTTGGACCCGCTCGCTCTCTGTCTCTCACTCACGTTGGACACGCTCGCTCTCTGTCTCTCACTCACATTAGACGCGCTCGCTCTGTGTCTCTCACTCACATTAGACTCGCTCGCTCTCTGTCTCTCACTCACGTCGGACCCGCTCGCTCTCTGTCTCTCACTCACGTCGGACCCGCTCGCTCCCTGTCTCACACTCACGTTGGACGCGTTCGCTCTCTGTCTCACACTCACGTTGGACGCGCTCGCTCTCTGTCTCACACTCACATTGGACGTGCTCGCTCTCTGTCTCTCTCTCACGTTGGACACGCTCGCTCTCTGTCTCTCACTCACATTAGACGCGCTCGCTCTCTGTCTCACACTCACGTTGGACGCGCTCTCTGTCTCTCACTCACGTTGGATCCACTCGCTCTGTCTCACACTCACGTTGGACACGCTCGCTCTCTGTCTCACACTCACATTGGACGCACTCGCTCTCTGTCTCTCACTCACGTAAGACGCGCTCGCTCTCTGTCTCACACTCACATTGGACGCGCTCGCTCTCTGTCTCTCACTCACATTAGACGCGCTCGCTCTCTGTCTCTCACTCACATTGGACCCGCTCGCTCTATGTCTCACACTCACATTGGACGCGCTCGCTCTCTGTCTCTCACTCAAATTGGACCCGCTCGCTCTCTGTCTCTCACTCACATTGGACACGCTCGCTCTCTGTCTCTCACTCACATTGGACCCACTCGCTCTCTGTCTCCCAGTCACGTTGGACGCGCTCTCTGTCTCTCACTCACATTGGACCCGCTCGCTCTCTGTCTCTCACTCACATTGGACACGCTCGCTCTCTGTCTCTCACTCACATTGGACCCGCTCGCTCTCTGTCTCCCAGTCACGTTGGACGCGCTCTCTGTCTCTCACTCACGTTGGACACACTCGCTCTCTGTCTCTCACTCACGTTGGACACGCTCGCTCTCTGTCTCACACACACGAACGCTCGCTCTCTGTCTCTCACTCACGTTGGACACGCTCGCTCTCTGTCTCACACTCACGTTGGACCCGCTCGCTCTCTGTCTCTCACTCACGTTGGACACGCTCGCTCTCTGTCTCTCACTCACATTAGACGCGCTCGCTCTGTGTCTCTCACTCACATTAGACACGCTCGCTCTCTGTCTCTCACTCACGTTGGACGCGCTCTCTGTCTCTCACTCACGTTGGACGTGCTCGCTCTCTGTCTCACTCACGTTGGACGCGCTCGCTCTCTGTCTCACACTCACATTGGACGTGCTCGCTCTCTGTCTCTCACTCACGTTGGACGCGCTCGCTCTCTGTCTCCCACTCACATTGGACGCGCTCGCTCTCTGTCTCTCACTCACATTAGACGCGCTCACTCTCTGTGTCTCACTCAGATTGGACGCGCTCTCTGTCTCACACTCACATTGGACGCGCTCGCTCTCTGTCTCTCACTCACATTGGACGCGCTCGCTCTCTGTCTCTCACTCACGTTGTACGCGCTCGCTCTCTGTCTCTCACTCACGTTGGACGCGCTCGCTCTCTGTCTCTCACTCACGTTGGACGCGCTCGCTCTCTGTCTCTCACTCACGTTGGACGCGCTCGCTCTCTATCTCACACTCACATTGGACGCGCTCGCTCTCTGTCTCTCACACACATTAGACGCGCTCGCTCTCTGTCTCACACTCACATTGGACGCGCTCGCTCTGTCTCACACTCACAATAGACCCGCTCGCTCTTTGTCTCTCACTCACATTGGACGCGCTCGCTCTCTGTCTCTCACTCACGTTGGAAGCGCTCGCTCTGTCTCTCACTCACATTGGATGCGCTCGCTCTGTCTCACACTCACATTGGACCCGCTACCTCTCTGACTCTCACTCACTTTGGACGCGCTCGCTCTCTGTCTCTCACTCACATTGGACCCGCTCGCTCTCTGTCTCTCACTCACATTGGACACACTCGCTCTCTGTCTCTCACTCACATTGGTCGTGCTCGCTCTCTGTCTCTCACTCACGTTGTACGCGCTCGCTCTCTGTCTCTCACTCACGTTGGACGTGCTCGCTCTCTGTCTCTCACTGACGTTGGACGCGCTCGCTCTCTGTCTCTCACTCACATTGGACCCGCTCGCTCTCTGTCTCTCATTCACGTTGGACGCGCTCGCTCTCTGTCTCTCTCACACTGGACGCGCTCGCTCTCTGTCTCACACTCACATTGGACCCGCTCGCTTTCTGTCCCTCACTCACACTGGACACGCTCGCTCATGGTCTCACACTCACATTGGACGCGCTCGCTCTCTGTCTCTCAATCACGTTGGACGTGCTCGCTCTCTGTCTCTCACTCACGTTGGGCACGCTCGCTCTCTGTCTCTCACTCACATTGGACGCGCTCGCTCTCTGTCTCCCACTCACATTGGACGCGCTCGCTCTCTGTCTCCCACTCACATTGGACGCGCTCGCTCTCTGTCTCCCACTCACATTGGACGCGCTCGCTCTCTGTCTCACTCACATTGGACGCGCTCGCTCTCTGTCTCACACTCACGTTGGACGCGCTCGCGCTCTGTCTCACACTCACATTGGACGCGCTCGCTCTCTTCTCTCACTCACGTTGGACACGCTCGCTCTCTGTCTCTCACTCACATTGGACTCGCTCGCTCTGTCTCTCACTCACATTGGACGCGCTCGCTCTCTGTCTCTCAGTCACATTAGACGCGCTCGCTCTCTGTCTCTCACTCACATTGGACCCGCTCGCTCTATGTCTCACACTCACATTGGACGCGCTCGCTCTCTGTCTCTCACTCACATTGGACCCGCTCGCTCTCTGTCTCTCACTCACATTGGACACGCTCGCTCTCTGTCTCTCACTCACATTGGACACGCTCGCTCTCTGTCTCTCACTCACATTGGACACGCTCGCTCTCTGTCTCACACACACGAACGCTCGCTCTCTGTCTATCACTCACGTTGGACACGCTCGCTCTCTGTCTCACACACACGAACGCTCGCTCTCTGTCTCTCACTCACATTGGACGCGCTCGCTCTCTGTCTCTCACTCACATTGGTCGTGCTCGCTCTCTGTCTCTCACTCACGTTGTACGCGCTCGCTCTCTGTCTCTCACTCACGTTGGACGTGCTCGCTCTCTGTCTCTCACTGACGTTGGACGCGCTCGCTCTCTGTCTCTCACTCACATTGGACCCGCTCGCTCTCTGTCTCTCATTCACGTTGGACGCGCTCGCTCTCTGTCTCTCTCACACTGGACGCGCTCGCTCTCTGTCTCACACTCACATTGGACCCGCTCGCTTTCTGTCCCTCACTCACACTGGACACGCTCGCTCATGGTCTCACACTCACATTGGACGCGCTCGCTCTCTGTCTCTCACTCACGTTGGACGTGCTCGCTCTCTGTCTCTCACTCACATTGGACGCGCTCGCTCTCTGTCTCCCACTCACATTGGACGCGCTCGCTCTCTGTCTCCCACTCACATTGGACCCGCTCGCTCTCTGTCTCACACTCACATTGGACCCGCTCGCTTTCTGTCTCACTCACATTGGACGCGCTCGCTCTCTGTCTCACACTCACGTTGGACGTGCTCGCGCTCTGTCTCACACTCACATTGGACGCGCTCACTCTCTTCTTTCACTCACGTTGGACACGCTCGCTCTCTGTCTCTCACTCACATTGGACTCGCTCGCTCTGTCTCTCACTCACATTGGACGCGCTCGCTCTCTGTCTCTCACTCACATTAGACGCGCTCGCTCTCTGTCTCACACTCACATTGGACGCGCTCGCTCTCTGTCTCTCACTCACATTGGACCCGCTCGCTCTCTGTCTCTCACTCACATTGGACACGCTCGCTCTCTGTCTCTCACTCACATTGGACCCACTCGCTCTCTGTCTCGCAGTCACGCTGGACGCGCTCTCTGTCTCTCACTCACGTTGGACCGCTCGCTCTCTGTCTCTCACTCACATTGGACACGCTCGCTCTCTGTCTCTCACTCACATTGGACCCGCTCGCTCTCTGTCTCCCAGTCACGTTGGACGCGCTCTCTGTCTCTCACTCACGTTGGACACACTCGCTCTCTGTCTCTCACTCACGTTGGACACGCTCGCTCTCTGTCTCACACACACGAACGCTCGCTCTCTGTCTCTCACTCACGTTGGACACGCTCGCTCTCTGTCTCACACTCACATTAGACGCGCTCGCTCTGTGTCTCTCACTCACATTAGACACGCTCGCTCTCTGTCTCTCACTCACGTTGGACGCGCTCTCTGTCTCTCACTCACGTTGGACGTGCTCGCTCTCTGTCTCACTCACGTTGGACGCGCTCGCTCTCTGTCTCACACGCACATTGGACGTGCTCGCTCTCTGTCTCTCACTCACGTTGGACGCGCTCGCTCTCTGTCTCCCACTCACATTGGACGCGCTCGCTCTCTGTCTCTCACTCACATTGGACGCGCTCACTCTCTGTGTCTCACACAGATTGGACGCGCTCTCTGTCTCTCACTCACGTTGGACGCGCTCGCTCTCTGTCTCTCACTCACATTGGACGCGCTCGCTCTCTGTCTCTCACTCACGTTGTACGCGCTCGCTCTCTGTCTCTCACTCACGTTGGACGCGCTCGCTCTCTGTCTCTCACTCACGTTGGACGCGCTCGCTCTCTGTCTCTCACTCACATTGGAGCCGCTAGCTCTCTGTCTCTCACTCACATTGGAGCCGCTAGCCCTCTGTCTCTCACTCACATTGGACCCGCTAGCTCTCTGTCTCTCACT
The DNA here is from genome assembly GCA_026770705.1 of Isurus oxyrinchus. NCBI lineage: Eukaryota > Metazoa > Chordata > Chondrichthyes > Lamniformes > Lamnidae > Isurus > Isurus oxyrinchus. The sequence goes on along the minus strand of JANJGN010000153.1, from coordinate 320,662 downwards.
CATGTTGGACCCGCTCGCTCTCTGTCTCACACTCACGTTGGACGCGCTCGCTCTCTGTCTCACACTCACATTGGACGCGCTCGCTCTGTGTCTCTCACTCACATTAGACGCGCTCGCTCTCTGTCTCTCACTCACGTTGGACGCGCTCGCTCTCTGTCTCACACTCACATTAGACGCGCTCGCTCTCTGTCTCTCACACACATTAGACGCGCTCGCTCTCTGTCTCTCACTCACATTGGACCCGCTCGCTCTATGTCTCACACTCACATTGGACGCGCTCGCTCTCTGTCTCTCACTCACATTGGACCCGCTCGCTCTCTGTCTCTCACTCACATTGGACCCGCTCGCTCTCTGTCTCTCACTCACATTGGACCCGCTTGCTCTCTGTCTCACACTCACATTGGACCCGCTCGCTCTCTGTCTCTCACTCACATTGGACCCGTTCGCTCTCTGTCTCTCACTCACATTGGACCCGCTCGCTCTCTGTCTCACACTCACATTGGACCCGCTCGCTCTCTGTCTCTCACTTGCTTTGGACCAGCTCGCTCTCTGTCTCTCACTCACATTAGACGCGCTCGCTCTCTGTCTCACTCTCACATTGGACGCGCTCGCTCTCTGTCTCTCACTCACATTCTACCCGCTCTCTCTGTGTCTCTCACTCACATTGGACGCGCTCGCTCTCTGTCTCACACTCACGTTGGACGCGCTCGCTCTCTGTCTCTCACTCACGTTGGACGCGCTCACTCTCTGTCTCTCAATCACATTGGACGCGCTCACTCTCTGTCTCTCAATCACATTGGACGCGCTCGCTCTCTGTCTCTCACTCACATTGGACCCGCTCGCTCTCTGTCTCTCATTCACGTTGGACGCGCTCGCTCTCTGTCTCTCACTGACATTGGAGCCGCTAGCTCTCTGTCTCTCACTCACATTGGACCTGCTCGCTCTGTGTCTCTCACTCATGTTGGACCCGCTCGCTCTCTGTCTCACACTCACGTTGGACGCGCACGCTCTCTGTCTCACACTCACATTGGACGCGCTCGCTCTGTGTCTCTCACTCACGTTGGACGCGCTCGCTCTCTGTCTCTCACTCACATTGGACCCGCTCGCTCTCTGTCTCACACTCACATTGGACCCGCTCGCTCTCTGTCTCTCACTCACATTGGACCCGTTCGCTCTCTGTCTCTCACTCACATTGGACCCGCTCGCTCTCTGTCTCACACTCACATTGGACCCGCTCGCTCTCTGTCTCTCACTCGCTTTGGACCAGCTCGCTCTCTGTCTCTCACTCACATTAGACGCGCTCGCTCTCTGTCTCACACTCACATTGGACGCGCTCGCTCTCTGTCTCTCACTCACATTGGACCCGCTCTCTCTGTGTCTCTCACTCACATTGGACGCGCTCGCTCTCTGTCTCACACTCACGTTGGACGCGCTCGCTCTCTGTCTCTCACTCACGTTGGACGCGCTCACTCTCTGTCTCTCAATCACATTGGACGCGCTCGCTCTCTGTCTCTCACTCACATTGGACTCGCTCGCTCTCTGTCTCTCACTCACATTGGTCGTGCTCGCTCTCTGTCTCTCACTCACGTTGTACGCGCTCGCTCTCTGTCTCTCACTCACGTTGGACGTGCTCGCTCTCTGTCTCTCACTGACGTTGGACGCGCTCTCTCTCTGTCTCTCACTCACATTGGACCCGCTAGCTCTCTGTCTCTCATTCACGTTGGACGCGCTCGCTCTCTGTCTCTCACTGACATTGGAGCCGCTAGCTCTCTGTCTCTCACTCACATTGGACCCGCTCGCTCTCTGTCTCTCACTCATGTTGGACCCGCTCGCTCTCTGTCTCACACTCTCGTTGGACGCGCTCGCTCTCTGTCTCACACTCACATTGGACGCGCTCGCTCTGTGTCTCTCACTCACGTTGGACGCGCTCGCTCTCTGTCTCTCACTCACATTGGACACGCTCGCTCTCTGTCTCTCACTCACGTTGGACGCGCTCGCTCTCTGTCTCACACTCACATTGGACGCGCTCGCTCTCTGTCTCTCACACACATTAGACGCGCTCGCTCTCTGTCTCTCACTCACATTGGACCCGCTCGCTCTACGTCTCACACTCACATTGGACGCGCTCGCTCTCTGTCTCTCACTCACGTTGGACCCGCTCGCTCTCTGTCTCTCACTCACATTGGACCCGCTTGCTCTCTGTCTCACACTCACCTTGGACCCGCTCGCTTTCTGTCCCTCACTCACACTGGACACGCTCGCTCATGGTCTCACACTCACGTTGGACGCTCTCGCTCTTTGTCTCACACTCACATTGGACGCGCTCGCTCTCTGTCTCTCACTCACGTTGGACATGCTCGCTCTCTGTGTCACACACACGAACGCTCGCTCTCTGCCTCTCACTCACGTTGGACACGCTCGCTCTCTGTCTCACACACACGAACGCTCGCTCTCTGTCTCTCACTCACATTGGACCCACTCGCTCTCTGTCTCTCACTCACGTTGGACGCGCTCACTCTCTGTCTCTCACTCACATTGGACGCGCTCGCTCTCTGTCTCTCACTCACATTGGACGCGCTCGCTCTCTGTCTCTCACTCACATTGGACGCGCTCGCTCTCTGTCTCCCACTCACATTGGACGCGCTCGCTCTCTGTCTCCCACTCACATTGGACCCGCTCGCTCTCTGTCTCCCACTCACATTGGACCCGCTCGCTCTCTGTCTCACTCACATTGGACGCGCTCGCTCTCTGTCTCACACTCACGTTGGACGTGCTCGCGCTCTGTCTCACACTCACATTGGACGCGCTCGCTCTCTGTCTCTCACTCACATTGGACTCGCTCGCTCTCTGTCTCTCACTCACATTGGACGCGCTCGCTCTCTGTCTCTCAGTCACATTAGACGCGCTCGCTCTCTGTCTCTCACTCACATTGGACCCGCTCGCTCTATGTCTCACACTCACATTGGACGCGCTCGCTCTCTGTCTCTCACTCACATTGGACCCGCTCGCTCTCTGTCTCTCACTCACATTGGACACGCTCGCTCTCTGTCTCTCACTCACATTGGACCCACTCGCTCTCTGTCTCCCAGTCACGTTGGACGCGCTCTCTGTCTCTCACTGACGTTGGACCCGCTCGCTCTCTGTCTCTCACTCACATTGGACACGCTCGCTCTCTGTCTCTCACTCACATTGGACCCGCTCGCTCTCTGTCTCCCAGTCACGTTGGACGCGCTCTCTGTCTCCCAGTCACGTTGGACGCGCTCTCTGTCTCTCACTCACGTTGGACACACTCGTTCTCTGTCTCTCACTCACGTTGGACACGCTCGCTCTCTGTCTCACACACACGAACGCTCGCTCTCTGTCTCTCACTCACGTTGGACACGCTCGCTCTCTGTCTCACTCTCACGTTGGACCCGCTCGCTCTCTGTCTCTCACTCACGTTGGACACGCTCGCTCTCTGTCTCTCACTCACATTAGACGCGCTCGCTCTGTGTCTCTCACTCACATTAGACGCGCTCGCTCTCTGTCTCTCACTTACGTCGGACCCGCTCGCTCTCTGTGTCTCACTCACGTTTGTCCCGCTCGCTCCCTGTCTCACACTCACGTTGGACGCGTTCGCTCTCTGTCTCACACTCACGTTGGACGCGCTCGCTCTCTGTCTCACACTCACATTGGACGTGCTCGCTCTCTGTCTCTCTCTCACGTTGGACACGCTCGCTCTCTGTCTCTCACTCACATTAGACGCGCTCGCTCTCTGTCTCACACTCACGTTGGACGCGCTCTCTGTCTCTCACTCACGTTGGATCCACTCGCTCTGTCTCACACTCACGTTGGACACGCTCGCTCTCTGTCTCACACTCACATTGGACGTGCTCGCTCTCTGTCTCTCACTCACGTTGGACGTGCTCGCTCTCTGTCTCACACTCACATTGGACGCGCTCGCTCTCTGTCTCTCACTCACATTAGACGCGCTCGCTCTCTGTCTCTCACTCACATTGGACCCGCTCGCTCTATGTCTCACACTCACATTGGACGCGCTCGCTCTCTGTCTCTCACTCACGTTGGACGCGCTCGCTCTCTGTCTCTCAATCACGTTGGACGCGCTCGCTCTCTGTCTCTCACTCACGTTGGACGCGCTCGCTCTCTGTCTCACACTCACATTGGACGCGCTCGCTCTCTGTCTCTCACACACATTAGACGCGCTCGCTCTCTGTCTCACACTCACATTGGACGCGCTCGCTCTGTCTCACACTCACATTAGACCCGCTCGCTCTCTGTCTCTCACTCACATTGGACGCGCTCGCTCTCTGTCTCTCACTCACGTTGGAAGCGCTCGCTCTGTCTCTCACTCACATTGGATGCGCTCGCTCTGTCTCACACTCACATTGGACCCGCTCGCTCTCTGACTCTCACTCACATTGGACGCGCTCGCTCTGTCTCTCACTCACATTGGACCCGCTCGCTCTCTGTCTCTCACTCACATTGGACACGCTCGCTCTCTGTCTCTCACTCACATTGGACCCGCTCGCTCTCTGTCTCCCAGTCACGTTGGACGCGCTCTCTGTCTCTCACTCACGTTGGACGCGCTCGCTCTCTGTCTCTCACTCACGTTGGACACGCTCGCTCTCTGTCTCACACACACGAACGCTCCCTCTCTGTCTATCACTCACGTTGGACACGCTCGCTCTCTGTCTCACACACACGAACGCTCGCTCTCTGTCTCTCACTCACATTGGACCCACTCGCTCTCTGTCTCTCACTCACGTTGGACGCGCTCGCTCTGTCTCTCACTCACATTGGACGCGCTCGCTCTCTGTCTCTCACTCACATTAGACGCGCTCGCTCTCTGTCTCACACTCACATTGGACGCGCTCGACCTCTGTCTCTCACTCACATTGGACCCGCTCGCTCTCTGTCTCTCACTCACATTGGACCCACTCGCTCTCTGTCTCTCACTCACATTGGACCCACTCGCTCTCTGTCTCGCAGTCACGTTGGACGCGCTCTCTGTCTCTCACTCACGTTGGACCCGCTCGCTCTCTGTCTCACACTCACATTGGACACGCTCGCTCTCTGTCTCTCACTCACATTGGACCCGCTCGCTCTCTGTCTCCCAGTCACGTTGGACGCGCTCTCTGTCTCTCACTCACGTTGGACACACTCGCTCTCTGTCTCTCACTCACGTTGGACACGCTCGCTCTCTGTCTCACACACACGAACGCTCGCTCTCTGTCTCTCACTCACGTTGGACACGCTCGCTCTCTGTCTCACACTCACGTTGGACCCGCTCGCTCTCTGTCTCTCACTCACGTTGGACACGCTCGCTCTCTGTCTCTCACTCACATTAGACGCGCTCGCTCTGTGTCTCTCACTCACATTAGACACGCTCGCTCTCTGTCTCTCACTCACGTTGGACGCGCTCTCTGTCTCTCACTCACGTTGGACGTGCTCGCTCTCTGTCTCACTCACGTTGGACGCGCTCGCTCTCTGTCTCACACTCACATTGGACGCGCTCGCTCTGTGTCTCTCACTCACATTAGACGCGCTCGCTCTCTGTCTCTCACTCACGTCGGACCCGCTCGCTCTCTGTGTCTCACTCACGTTTGTCCCGCTCGTTCCCTGTCTCACACTCACGTTGGACGCGTTCGCTCTCTGTCTCACACTCACGTTGGACGCGCTCGCTCTCTGTCTCACACACACGAACGCTCGCTCTCTGTCTCTCACTCACATTGGACCCACTCGCTCTCTGTCTCACACTCACATTGGACGTGCTCGCTCTCTGTCTCTCTCTCACGTTGGACACGCTCGCTCTCTCTCTCTCACTCACATTAGACGCGCTCGCTCTCTGTCTCACACTCACGTTGGAAGCGCTCTCTGTCTCTCACTCACGTTGGATCCACTCGCTCTGTCTCACACTCACGTTGGACACGCGCGCTCTCTGTCTCACACTCACATTGGACGCGCTCGCTCTCTGTCTCTCACTCACGTTGGACGCGCTCGCTCTCTGTCTCACACTCACATTGGACGCGCTCGCTCTCTGTCTCTCACTCACATTAGACGCGCTCGCTCTCTGTCTCTCACTCACATTGGACCCGCTCGCTCTATGTCTCACACTCACATTGGACGCGCTCGCTCTCTGTCTCTCACTCACATTGGACCCGCTCGCTCTCTGTCTCTCACTCACATTGGACACGCTCGCTCTCTGTCTCTCACTCACATTGGACCCACTCGCTCTCTGTCTCCCAGTCACGTTGGACGCGCTCTCTGTCTCTCACTCACGTTGGACCCGCTCGCTCTCTGTCTCTCACTCACATTGGACACGCTCGCTCTCTGTCTCTCACTCACATTGGACCCGCTCGCTCTCTGTCTCCCAGTCACGTTGGACGCGCTCTCTGTCTCTCACTCACGTTGGACACACTCGCTCTCTGTCTCTCACTCACGTTGGACACGCTCGCTCTCTGTCTCACACACACGAACGCTCGCTCTCTGTCTCTCACTCACGTTGGACACGCTCGCTCTCTGTCTCACACTCACGTTGGACCCGCTCGCTCTCTGTCTCTCACTCACGTTGGACACGCTCGCTCTCTGTCTCTCACTCACATTAGACGCGCTCGCTCTGTGTCTCTCACTCACATTAGACACGCTCGCTCTCTGTCTCTCACTCACGTTGGACGCGCTCTCTGTCTCTCACTCACGTTGGACGTGCTCGCTCTCTGTCTCACTCACGTTGGACGCGCTCGCTCTCTGTCTCACACTCACATTGGACGTGCTCGCTCTCTGTCTCTCACTCACGTTGGACGCGCTCGCTCTCTGTCTCCCACTCACATTGGACGCGCTCGCTCTCTGTCTCTCACTCACATTAGACGCGCTCACTCTCTGTGTCTCACTCAGATTGGACGCGCTCTCTGTCTCTCACTCACATTGGACGCGCTCGCTCTCTGTCTCTCACTCACATTGGACGCGCTCGCTCTCTGTCTCTCACTCACGTTGTACGCGCTCGCTCTCTGTCTCTCACTCACGTTGGACGCGCTCGCTCTCTGTCTCTCACTCACGTTGGACGCGCTCGCTCTCTGTCTCTCACTCACGTTGGACGCGCTCGCTCTCTGTCTCACACTCACATTGGACGCGCTCGCTCTCTGTCTCTCACACACATTAGACGCACTCGCTCTCTGTCTCACACTCACATTGGACGCGCTCGCTCTGTCTCACACTGACATTAGACCCGCTCGCTCTCTGTCTCTCACTCACATTGGACGCGCTCGCTCTCTGTCTCTCACTCACGTTGGAAGCGCTCGCTCTGTCTCTCACTCACATTGGATGCGCTCGCTCTGTCTCACACTCACATTGGACCCGCTCGCTCTCTGACTCTCACTCACATTGGACGCGCTCGCTCTCTGTCTCTCACTCACATTGGACCCGCTCGCTCTCTGTCTCTCACTCACATTGGACACGCTCGCTCTCTGTCTCTCACTCACATTGGACCCGCTCGCTCTCTGTCTCCCAGTCACGTTGGACGCGCTCTCTGTCTCTCACTCACGTTGGACACACTCGCTCTCTGTCTCTCACTCACGTTGGACACGCTCACTCTCTGTCTCACACACACGAACGCTCGCTCTCTGTCTATCACTCACGTTGGACACGCTCGCTCTCTGTCTCACACACACGAACGCTCGCTCTCTGTCTCTCACTCACATTGGACCCACTCGCTCTCTGTCTCTCACTCACGTTGGACGCGCTCACTCTCTGTCTCTCAGCCACATTGGACGCGCTCGCTCTCTGTCTCTCACTCACATTGGACGCGCTCGCTCTCTGTCTCTCACTCACATTGGTCGTGCTCGCTCTCTGTCTCTCACTCACGTTGTACGCGCTCGCTCTCTGTCTCTCACTCACGTTGGACGTGCTCGCTCTCTGTCTCTCACTGACGTTGGACGCGCTCGCTCTCTGTCTCTCACTCACATTGGACCCGCTCGCTCTCTGTCTCTCATTCACGTTGGACGCGCTCGCTCGCTGTCTCTCTCACACTGGACGCGCTCGCTCTCTGTCTCACACTCACATTGCACATGCTCGCTTTCTGTCCCTCACTCACACTGGACACGCTCGCTCATGGTCTCACACTCACATTGGACGCGCTCGCTCTCTGTCTCTCACTCACGTTGGACGTGCTCGCTCTCTGTCTCTCACTCACATTGGACGCGCTCGCTCTCTGTCTCCCACTCACATTGGACGCGCTCGCTCTCTGTCTCCCACTCACATTGGACCCGCTCGCTCTCTGTCTCACACTCACATTGGACCCGCTCGCTCTCTGTCTCACTCACATTGGACGCGCTCGCTCTCTGTCTCACACTCACGTTGGACGTGCTCGCGCTCTGTCTCACACTCACATTGGACGCGCTCGCTCTCTTCTCTCACTCACGTTGGACACGCTCGCTCTCTGTCTCTCACTCACATTGGACTCGCTCGCTCTGTCTCTCACTCACACTGGACGCGCTCGCTCTCTGTCTCTCACTCACATTAGACGCGCTCGCTCTCTGTCTCACACTCACATTGGACGCGCTCGCTCTCTGTCTCTCACTCACATTGGACCCGCTCGCTCTCTGTCTCTCACTCACATTGGACACGCTCGCTCTCTGTCTCTCACTCACATTGGACCCACTCGCTCTCTGTCTCGCAGTCACGTTGGACGCGCTCTCTGTCTCTCACTCACGTTGGACCCGCTCGCTCTCTGTCTCTCACTCACATTGGACACGCTCGCTCTCTGTCTCTCACTCACATTGGACCCGCTCGCTCTCTGTCTCCCAGTCACGTTGGACGCGCTCTCTGTCTCTCACTCACGTTGGACACACTCGCTCTCTGTCTCTCACTCACGTTGGACACGCTCGCTCTCTGTCTCACACACACGAACGCTCGCTCTCTGTCTCTCACTCACGTTGGACACGCTCGCTCTCTGTCTCACACTCACGTTGGACCCGCTCGCTCTCTGTCTCTCACTCACGTTGGACACGCTCGCTCTCTGTCTCTCACTCACATTAGACGCGCTCGCTCTGTGTCTCTCACTCACATTAGACACGCTCGCTCTCTTTGTCTCACTCACGTTGGACGCGCTCTCTTTCTCTCACTCACGTTGGAGGTGCTCGCTCTCTGTCTCACTCACGTTGGACGCGCTTGCTCTCTGTCTCACACTCACATTGGACGTGCTCGCTCTCTGTCTCTCACTCACATTGGACGCGCTCGCTCTCTGTCTCCCACTCACATTGGACGCGCTCGCTCTCTGTCTCTCACTCACATTAGACGCGCTCACTCTCTGTGTCTCACTCAGATTGGACGCGCTCTCTGTCTCTCACTCACATTGGACGCGCTCGCTCTCTGTCTCTCACTCACATTGGACGCGCTCGCTCTCTGTCTCTCACTCACGTTGTACGCGCTCGCTCTCTGTCTCTCACTCATGTTGGACGCGCTCGCTCTCTGTCTCTCACTCACGTTGGACGCGCTCGCTCTCTGTCTCTCACTCACATTGGAGCCGCTAGCTCTCTGTCTCTCACTCACATTGGAGCCGCTAGCCCTCTGTCTCTCACTCACATTGGACCCGCTAGCTCTCTGTCTCTCACTCATGTTGGACCCGCTCGCTCTCTGTCTCACACTCACGTTGGACGCGCTCGCTCTGTGTCTCTCACTCACGTTGGACGCGCTCGCTCTCTGTCTCTCACTCACATTGGACCCGCTCGCTCTCTGTCTCTCACTCACATTAGACGCGCTCGCTCTCTGTCTCTCACTCACGTTGGACGCGCTCGCTCTCTGTCTCACACTCACATTGGACCCGCTCGCTCTCTGACTCTCACTCACATTGGACGCGCTCGCTCTCTGTCTCTCACTCACATTGGACCCGCTCGCTCTCTGTCTCTCACTCACATTGGACACGCTCGCTCTCTGTCTCTCACTCACATTGGACCCGCTCGCTCTCTGTCTCCCAGTCACGTTGGACGCGCTCTCTGTCTCTCACTCACGTTGGACACACTCGCTCTCTGTCTCTCACTCACGTTGGACACGCTCGCTCTCTGTCTCACACACACGAACGCTCGCTCTCTGTCTATCACTCACGTTGGACACGCTCGCTCTCTGTCTCACACACACGAACGCTCGCTCTCTGTCTCTCACTCACATTGGACCCACTCGCTCTCTGTCTCTCACTCACGTTGGACGCGCTCGCTCTGTCTCTCACTCACATTGGACGCGCTCGCTCTCTGTCTCTCACTCACATTAGACGCGCTCGCTCTCTGTCTCACACTCACATTGGACGCGCTCGACCTCTGTCTCTCACTCACATTGGACCCGCTCGCTCTCTGTCTCTCACTCACATTGGACCCACTCGCTCTCTGTCTCTCACTCACATTGGACCCACTCGCTCTCTGTCTCGCAGTCACTTTGGACGCGCTCTCTGTCTCTCACTCACGTTGGACCCACTCGCTCTCTGTCTCACACTCACATTGGACACGCTCGCTCTCTGTCTCTCACTCACATTGGACCCGCTCGCTCTCTGTCTCCCAGTCACGTTGGACGCGCTCTCTGTCTCTCACTCACGTTGGACACACTCGCTCTCTGTCTCTCACTCACGTTGGACACGCTCGCTCTCTGTCTCACACACACGAACGCTCGCTCTCTGTCTCTCACTCACGTTGGACACGCTCGCTCTCTGTCTCACACTCACGTTGGACCCGCTCGCTCTCTGTCTCTCACTCACGTTGGACACGCTCGCTCTCTGTCTCTCACTCACATTAGACGCGCTCGCTCTGTGTCTCTCACTCACATTAGACACGCTCGCTCTCTGTCTCTCACTCACGTTGGACGCGCTCTCTGTCTCTCACTCACGTTGGACGTGCTCGCTCTCTGTCTCACTCACGTTGGACGCGCTCGCTCTCTGTCTCACACTCACATTGGACGCGCTCGCTCTGTGTCTCTCACTCACATTAGACGCGCTCGCTCTCTGTCTCTCACTCACGTCGGACCCGCTCGCTCTCTGTGTCTCACTCGCGTTTGTCCCTCTCGTTCCCTGTCTCACACTCACGTTGGACGCGTTCGCTCTCTGTCTCACACTCACGTTGGACGCGCTCGCTCTCTGTCTCACACACACGAACGCTCGCTCTCTGTCTCTCACTCACATTGGACCCACTCGCTCTCTGTCTCACACTCACATTGGACGTGCTCGCTCTCTGTCTCTCTCTCACGTTGGACACGCTCGCTCTCTCTCTCTCACTCACATTAGACGCGCTCGCTCTCTGTCTCACACTCACGTTGGAAGCGCTCTCTGTCTCTCACTCACGTTGGATCCACTCGCTCTGTCTCACACTCACGTTGGACACGCGCGCTCTCTGTCTCACACTCACTTTGGACGCGCTCGCTCTCTGTCTCTCACTCACGTTGGACGCGCTCGCTCTCTGTCTCACACTCACATTGGACGCGCTCGCTCTCTGTCTCTCACTCACATTAGACGCGCTCGCTCTCTGTCTCTCACTCACATTGGACCCGCTCGCTCTATGTCTCACACTCACATTGGACGCGCTCGCTCTCTGTCTCTCACTCACATTGGACCCGCTCGCTCTCTGTCTCTCACTCACATTGGACACGCTCGCTCTCTGTCTCTCACTCACATTGGACCCACTCGCTCTCTGTCTCCCAGTCACGTTGGACGCGCTCTCTGTCTCTCACTCACGTTGGACCCGCTCGCTCTCTGTCTCTCACTCACATTGGACACGCTCGCTCTCTGTCTCTCACTCACATTGGACCCGCTCGCTCTCTGTCTCCCAGTCACGTTGGACGCGCTCTCTGTCTCTCACTCACGTTGGACACACTCGCTCTCTGTCTCTCACTCACGTTGGACACGCTCGCTCTCTGTCTCACACACACGAACGCTCGCTCTCTGTCTCTCACTCACGTTGGACACGCTCGCTCTCTGTCTCACACTCACGTTGGACCCGCTCGCTCTCTGTCTCTCACTCACGTTGGACACGCTCGCTCTCTGTCTCTCACTCACATTAGACGCGCTCGCTCTGTGTCTCTCACTCACATTAGACACGCTCGCTCTCTGTCTCTCACTCACGTTGGACGCGCTCTCTGTCTCTCACTCACGTTGGACGTGCTCGCTCTCTGTCTCACTCACGTTGGACGCGCTCGCTCTCTGTCTCACACTCACATTGGACGTGCTCGCTCTCTGTCTCTCACTCACGTTGGACGCGCTCGCTCTCTGTCTCCCACTCACATTGGACGCGCTCGCTCTCTGTCTCTCACTCACATTAGACGCGCTCACTCTCTGTGTCTCACTCAGATTGGACGCGCTCTCTGTCTCTCACTCACATTGGACGCGCTCGCTCTCTGTCTCTCACTCACATTGGACGCGCTCGCTCTCTGTCTCTCACTCACGTTGTACGCGCTCGCTCTCTGTCTCTCACTCACGTTGGACGCGCTCGCTCTCTGTCTCTCACTCACGTTGGACGCGCTCGCTCTCTGTCTCTCACTCACGTTGGACGCGCTCGCTCTCTGTCTCACACTCACATTGGACGCGCTCGCTCTCTGTCTCTCACACACATTAGACGCACTCGCTCTCTGTCTCACACTCACATTGGACGCGCTCGCTCTGTCTCACACTGACATTAGACCCGCTCGCTCTCTGTCTCTCACTCACATTGGACGCGCTCGCTCTCTGTCTCTCACTCACGTTGGAAGCGCTCGCTCTGTCTCTCACTCACATTGGATGCGCTCGCTCTGTCTCACACTCACATTGGACCCGCTCGCTCTCTGACTCTCACTCACATTGGACGCGCTCGCTCTCTGTCTCTCACTCACATTGGACCCGCTCGCTCTCTGTCTCTCACTCACATTGGACACGCTCGCTCTCTGTCTCTCACTCACATTGGACCCGCTCGCTCTCTGTCTCCCAGTCACGTTGGACGCGCTCTCTGTCTCTCACTCACGTTGGACACACTCGCTCTCTGTCTCTCACTCACGTTGGACACGCTCACTCTCTGTCTCACACACACGAACGCTCGCTCTCTGTCTATCACTCACGTTGGACACGCTCGCTCTCTGTCTCACACACACGAACGCTCGCTCTCTGTCTCTCACTCACATTGGACCCACTCGCTCTCTGTCTCTCACTCACGTTGGACGCGCTCACTCTCTGTCTCTCAGCCACATTGGACGCGCTCGCTCTCTGTCTCTCACTCACATTGGACGCGCTCGCTCTCTGTCTCTCACTCACATTGGTCGTGCTCGCTCTCTGTCTCTCACTCACGTTGTACGCGCTCGCTCTCTGTCTCTCACTCACGTTGGACGTGCTCGCTCTCTGTCTCTCACTGACGTTGGACGCGCTCGCTCTCTGTCTCTCACTCACATTGGACCCGCTCGCTCTCTGTCTCTCATTCACGTTGGACGCGCTCGCTCTCTGTCTCTCTCACACTGGACGCGCTCGCTCTCTGTCTCACACTCACATTGCACATGCTCGCTTTCTGTCCCTCACTCACACTGGACACGCTCGCTCATGGTCTCACACTCACATTGGACGCGCTCGCTCTCTGTCTCTCACTCACGTTGGACGTGCTCGCTCTCTGTCTCCCACTCACATTGGACGCGCTCGCTCTCTGTCTCCCACTCACATTGGACCCGCTCGCTCTCTGTCTCACACTCACATTGGACCCGCTCGCTCTCTGTCTCACTCACATTGGACGCGCTCGCTCTCTGTCTCACACTCACGTTGGACGTGCTCGCGCTCTGTCTCACACTCACATTGGACGCGCTCGCTCTCTTCTCTCACTCACGTTGGACACGCTCGCTCTCTGTCTCTCACTCACATTGGACTCGCTCGCTCTGTCTCTCACTCACATTGGACGCGCTCGCTCTCTGTCTCTCACTCACATTAGACGCGCTCGCTCTCTGTCTCACACTCACATTGGACGCGCTCGCTCTCTGTCTCTCACTCACATTGGACCCGCTCGCTCTCTGTCTCTCACTCACATTGGACACGCTCGCTCTCTGTCTCTCACTCACATTGGACCCACTCGCTCTCTGTCTCGCAGTCACGTTGGACGCGCTCTCTGTCTCTCACTCACGTTGGACCCGCTCGCTCTCTGTCTCTCACTCACATTGGACACGCTCGCTCTCTGTCTCTCACTGACATTGGACCCGCTCGCTCTCTGTCTCCCAGTCACGTTGGACGCGCTCTCTGTCTCTCACTCACGTTGGACACACTCGCTCTCTGTCTCTCACTCACGTTGGACACGCTCGCTCTCTGTCTCACACACACGAACGCTCGCTCTCTGTCTCTCACTCACGTTGGACACGCTCGCTCTCTGTCTCACACTCACGTTGGACCCGCTCGCTCTCTGTCTCTCACTCACGTTGGACACGCTCGCTCTCTGTCTCTCACTCACATTAGACGCGCTCGCTCTGTGTCTCTCACTCACATTAGACACGCTCGCTCTCTTTGTCTCACTCACATTGGACGCGCTCTCTTTCTCTCACTCACGTTGGAGGTGCTCGCTCTCTGTCTCACTCACGTTGGACGCGCTTGCTCTCTGTCTCACACTCACATTGGACGTGCTCGCTCTCTGTCTCTCACTCACATTGGACGCGCTCGCTCTCTGTCTCCCACTCACATTGGACGCGCTCGCTCTCTGTCTCTCACTCACATTAGACGCGCTCACTCTCTGTGTCTCACTCAGATTGGACGCGCTCTCTGTCTCTCACTCACATTGGACGCGCTCGCTCTCTGTCTCTCACTCACATTGGACGCGCTCGCTCTCTGTCTCTCACTCACGTTGTACGCGCTCGCTCTCTGTCTCTCACTCATGTTGGACGCGCTCGCTCTCTGTCTCTCACTCACGTTGGACGCGCTCGCTCTCTGTCTCTCACTCACATTGGAGCCGCTAGCTCTCTGTCTCTCACTCACATTGGAGCCGCTAGCCCTCTGTCTCTCACTCACATTGGACCCGCTAGCTCTCTGTCTCTCACTCATGTTGGACCCGCTCGCTCTCTGTCTCACACTCACGTTGGACGCGCTCGCTCTGTGTCTCTCACTCACGTTGGACGCGCTCGCTCTCTGTCTCTCACTCACATTGGACCCGCTCGCTCTCTGTCTCTCACTCACATTAGACGCGCTCGCTCTCTGTCTCTCACTCACGTTGGACGCGCTCGCTCTCTGTCTCACACTCACATTGGACGTGCTCGCTCTCTGTCTCTCACACACATTAGACGCGCTCGCTCTCTGTCTCTCACTCACATTGGACCCGCTCGCTCTATGTCTCACGCTCACATTGGACGCGCTCGCTCTCTGTCTCTCACTCACATTGGACCCGCTCGCTCTCTGTCTCTCACTCACATTGGACCCGCTCGCTCTCTGTCTCTCACTCACATTGGACCCGCTCGCTCTCTGTCTCACACTCACATTGGACCCGCTCGCTCTCTGTCCTTCACTCACATTGGACCCGTTCGCTCTCTGTCTCTCACTCACATTGGACCCGCTCGCTCTCTGTCTCACACTCACATTGGACCCGCTTGCTCTCTGTCTCTCACTCGCTTTGGACCAGCTCGCTCTCTGTCTCTCACTCACATTAGACGCGCTCGCTCTCTGTCTCACACTCACATTGGACGCGCTCGCTCTCTGTCTCTCACTCACATTGGACCCGCTCTCTCTGTGTCTCTCACTCACATTGGACGCGCTCGCTCTCTGTCTCACACTCACGTTGGACGCGCTCGCTCTCTGTCTCACACTCACGTTGGACGCGCTCGCTCTCTGTCTCTCACTCACGTTGGACGCGCTCGCTCTCTGTCTCTCACTCACATTGGACCCGCTCGCTCTCTGTCTCACTCACGTTGGACGCGCTCGCTCTCTGTCTCACACCCACATTGGACGTGCTCGCTCTCTGTCTCTCACTCACGTTGGACGCGCTCGCTCTCTGTCTCCCACTCACATTGGACACGCTCGCTCTCTGTCTCTCACTCACATTAGACGCGCTCACTCTCTGTGTCTCATTCAGATTGGATGCGCTCTCTGTCTCTCACTCACATTGGACGCGCTCGCTCTCTGTCTCTCACTCACATTGGACGCGTACGCTCTCTGTCTCTCACTCACGTTGTACGCGCTCGCTCTCTGTCTCTCACTCATGTTGGACGCGCTCGCTCTCTGTCTCTCACTCACGTTGGACGCGCTCGCTCTCATTCTCTCACTCACATTGGAGCCGCTAGCTCTCTGTCTCTCACTCACATTGGAGCCGCTAGCCCTCTGTCTCTCACTCACATTGGACCCGCTAGCTCTCTGTCTCTCACTCATGTTGGACCCGCTCGCTCTCTGTCTCACACTCACGTTGGACGCGCTCGCTCTCTGTCTCACACTCACATTGGACGCGCTCGCTCTGTGTCTCTCACTCACGTTGGACGCGCTCGCTCTCTGTCTCTCACTCACATTGGACCCGCTCGCTCTCTGTCTCTCACTCACATTAGACGCGCTCGCTCTCTGTCTCTCACTCACGTTGGACGCGCTCGCTCTCTGTCTCACACTCACATTGGACGCGCTCGCTCTCTGTCTCTCACACACATTAGACGCGCTCGCTCTCTGTCTCTCACTCACATTGGACCCGCTCGCTCTATGTCTCACGCTCACATTGGACGCGCTCGCTCTCTGTCTCTCACTCACGTTGGACCCGCTCGCTCTCTGTCTCTCACTCACATTGGACCCGCTCGCTCTCTGTCTCTCACTCACATTGGACCCGCTCGCTCTCTGTCTCACACTCACATTGGACCCGCTCGCTCTCTGTCTCTCACTCACATTGGACCCGTTCGCTCTCTGTCTCTCACTCACATTGGACCCGCTCGCTCTCTGTCTCACACTCACATTGGACCCGCTCGCTCTCTGTCTCTCACTCGCTTTGGACCAGCTCGCTCTCTGTCTCTCACTCACATTAGACGCGCTCGCTCTCTGTCTCACACTCACATTGGACGCGCTCGCTCTCTGTCTCTCACTCACATTGGACCCGCTCTCTCTGTGTCTCTCACTCACATTGGACGCGCACGCTCTCTGTCTCACACTCACGTTGGACGCGCTCGCTCTCTGTCTCACACTCACGTTGGACGTGCTCGCTCTCTGTCTCTCACTCACGTTGGACGCGCTCGCTCTCTGTCTCTCACTCACATTGGAACCGCTCGCTCTCTGTCTGCCAGTCACGTTGCACGCGCTCGCTCTCTGTCTCACACACACGAACGCTCGCTCTCTGTCTCTCACTCACGTTGGACGCGCTCACTCTCTGTCTCTCAATCACATTGGACGCGCTCGCTCTCTGTCTCTCACTCACATTGGACTCGCTCGCTCTCTGTCTCTCACTCACATTGGTCGTGCTCGCTCTCTGTCTCTCACTCACGTTGTACGCGCTCGCTCTCTGTCTCTCACTCACGCTGGACGTGCTCGCTCTCTGTCTCTCACTGACGTTGGACGCGCTCGCTCTCTGCCTCTCACTCACATTGGACCCGCTCGCTCTCTGTCTCTCATTCACGTTGGACGCGCTCGCTCTCTGTCTCTCACTGACATTGGAGCCGCTAGCTCTCTGTCTCTCACTCACATTGGACCCGCTCGCTCTCTGTCTCTCACTCATGTTGGACCCGCTCGCTCTCTGTCTCACACTCACGTTGGACGCGCTCGCTCTCTGTCTCACACTCACATTGGACGCGCTCGCTCTGTGTCTCTCACTCACGTTGGACGCGCTCGCTCTCTGTCTCTCACTCACATTGGACCCGCTCGCTCTCTGTCTCTCACTCACATTAGACGCGCTCGCTCTCTGTCTCTCACTCACGTTGGATGCGCTCGCTCTCTGTCTCACACTCACATTGGACGCGCTCGCTCTCTGTCTCTCACACACATTAGACGCGCTCGCTCTCTGTCTCTCACTCACATTGGACCCGCTAGCTCTATGTCTCACACTCACATTGGACGCGCTCGCTCTCTGTCTCTCACTCACATTGGACCCGCTCGCTCTCTGTCTCTCACTCACATTGGACCCGCTTGCTCTCTGTCTCACACTCACCTTGGACCCGCTCGCTTTCTGTCCCTCACTCACACTGGACACGCTCGCTCACGGTCTCACACTCACGTTGGACGCTCTCGCTCTCTGTCTCACACTCACATTGGACGCGCTCGCTCTCTGTCTCTCACTCACGTTGGACATGCTCGCTCTCTGTCTCACACACACGAACGCTCGCTCTCTGTCTCTCACTCACGTTGGACACGCTCGCTCTCTGTCTCACACACACGAACGCTCGCTCTCTGTCTCTCACTCACATTGGACCCACTCGCTCTCTGTCTCTCACTCACGTTGGACGCGCTCACTCTCTGTCTCTCACTCACATTGGACGCGTTCGCTCTCTGTCTCTCACTCACATTGGACGCGCTCGCTCTCTGTCTCTCACTCACATTGGTCGTGCTCGCTCTCTGTCTCTCACTCACGTTGTACGCGCTCGCTCTCTGTCTCTCACTCACGTTGGACGTGCTCGCTCTCTGTCTCTCACTGACGTTGGACGCGCTCGCTCTCTGTCTCTCACTCACATTGGACCCGCTCGCTCTCTGTCTCTCATTCACGTTGGACGCGCTCGCTCTCTGTCTCTCTCACACTGGACGCGCTCGCTCTCTGTCTCACACTCACATTGGACCCGCTCGCTTTCTGTCCCTCACTCACACTGGACACGCTCGCTCATGGTCTCACACTCACATTGGACGCGCTCGCTCTCTGTCTCTCACTCACGTTGGACGTGCTCGCTCTCTGTCTCTCACTCACGTTGGGCACGCTCGCTCTCTGTCTCTCACTCACATTGGACGTGCTCGCTCTCTGTCTCCCACTCACATTGGACGCGCTCGCTCTCTGTCTCCCACTCACATTGGACCCGCTCGCTCTCTGTCTCCCACTCACATTGGACCCGCTCGCTCTCTTCTCACTCACATTGGACGCGCTCGCTCTCTGTCTCACACTCACGTTGGACGTGCTCGCGCTCTGTCTCACACTCACATTGGACGCGCTCGCTCTCTTCTCTCACTCACGTTGGACACGCTCGCTCTCTGTCTCTCACTCACATTGGACTCGCTCGCTCTGTCTCTCACTCACATTGGACGCGCTCGCTCTCTGTCTCTCAGTCACATTAGACGCGCTCGCTCTCTGTCTCTCACTCACATTGGACCCGTTCGCTCTATGTCTCACACTCACATTGGACGCGCTCGCTCTCTGTCTCTCAGTCTCATTGGACCCGCTCGCTCTCTGTCTCTCACTCACATTGGACACGCTCGCTCTCTGTCTCTCACTCACATTGGACCCACTCGCTCTCTGTCTCCCAGTCACGTTGGACGCGCTCTCTGTCTCTCACTCACGTTGGACCCCATCGCTCTCTGTCTCTCACTCACATTGGACACGCTCTCTCTCTGTCTCTCACTCACATTGGACCCGCTCGCTCTCTGTCTCCCAGTCACGTTGGACACGCTCGCTCTCTGTCTCACACTCACGTTGGACCCGCTCGCTCTCTGTCTCTCACCCACGTTGGACACGCTCGCTCTCTGTCTCTCACTCACATTAGACGCGCTCGCTCTGTGTCTCTCACTCACATTAGACGCGCTCGCTCTCTGTCTCTCACTCACGTCGGACCCGCTCGCTCTCTGTGTCTCACTCACGTTTGTCCCGCTCGCTCCCTGTCTCACACTCACGTTGGACGCGTTCGCTCTCTGTCTCACACTCACGTTGGACGCGCTCGCTCTCTGTCTCACACTCACATTGGACGTGCTCGCTCTCTGTCTCTCTCTCACGTTGGACACGCTCGCTCTCTGTCTCTCACTCACATTAGACGCGCTCGCTCTCTGTCTCACACTCACGTTGGACGCGCTCTCTGTCTCTCACTCACGTTGGATCCACTCGCTCTGTCTCACACTCACGTTGGACAC
This sequence comes from Isurus oxyrinchus, assembly GCA_026770705.1. Taxonomy (NCBI): domain Eukaryota; kingdom Metazoa; phylum Chordata; class Chondrichthyes; order Lamniformes; family Lamnidae; genus Isurus; species Isurus oxyrinchus. Next base: position 300,708 of record JANJGN010000153.1, on the reverse strand, counting down.
GCTCGCTCTCTGTCTCACACTCACATTGGACGTGCTCGCTCTCTGTCTCTCACTCACGTTGGACGCGCTCGCTCTCTGTCTCACACACACGAACGCTCGCTCTCTGTCTCTCACTCACGTTGGACACGCTCGCTCTCTGTCTCACACTCACGTTGGACCCGCTCGCTCTCTGTCTCTCACTGACGTTGGACACGCTCGCTCTCTGTCTCTCACTCACATTAGACGCGCTCGCTCTGTGTCTCTCACTCACATTAGACACGCTCGCTCTCTGTCTCTCACTCACATTGGACGCGCTCGCTCTCTGTCTCTCACTCACATTGGACGCGCTCACTCTCTGTCTCTCAATCACATTGGACGCGCTCGCTCTCTGTCTCTCACTCACATTGGACTCGCTCGCTCTCTGTCTCTCACTCACATTGGTCGTGCTCGCTCTCTGTCTCTCACTCACGTTGTACGCGCTCGCTCTCTGTCTCTCACTCACGTTGGACGTGCTCGCTCTCTGTCTCTCACTGACGTTGGACGCGCTCGCTCTCTGTCTCTCACTCACATTGGGCCCGCTCGCTCTCTGTCTCTCATTCACGTTGGACGCGCTCGCTCTCTGTCTCTCACTGACATTGGAGCCGCTAGCTCTCTGTCTCTCACTCACATTGGACCCGCTCGCTCTCTGTCTCTCACTCATGTTGGACCCGCTCGCTCTCTGTCTCACACTGACGTTGGACGCGCTTGCTCTCTGTCTCACACTCACATTGGACGCGCTCGCTCTGTGTCTCTCACTCACGTTGGACGCGCTCGCTCTCTGTCTCTCACTCACATTGGACCCGCTCGCTCTCTGTCTCTCACTCACATTAGACGCGCTCGCTCTCTGTCTCTCACTCACGTTGGACGTGCTCGCTCTCTGTCTCACACTCACATTGGACGCGCTCGCTCTCTGTCTCTCACACACATTAGACGCGCTCGCTCTCTGTCTCTCACTCACATTGGACCCGCTAGCTCTATGTCTCACACTCACATTGGACGCGCTCGCTCTCTGTCTCTCACTCACATTGGACCCGCTCGCTCTCTGTCTCTCACTCAAATTGGACCCGCTCGCTCTCTGTCTCTCACTCACCTTGGACCCGCTCGCTTTCTGTCCCTCACTCACACTGGACACGCTCGCTCATGGTCTCACACTCACGTTGGACGCTCTCGCTCTCTGTCTCACACTCACATTGGACGCGCTCGCTCTCTGTCTCTCACTCACGTTGGACATGCTCGCTCTCTGTCTCACACACACGAACGCTCGCTCTCTGTCTCTCACTCACGTTGGACACGCTCGCTCTCTGTCTCACACACACGAACGCTCGCTCTCTGTCTCTCACTCACATTGGACCCACTCGCTCTCTGTCTCTCACTCACGTTGGACGCGCTCACTCTCTGTCTCTCACTCACAATTGACGCGCTCGCTCTCTGTCTCTCACTCACATTGGACGCGCTCGCTCTCTGTCTCTCACTCACATTGTTCGTGCTCGCTCTCTGTCTCTCACTCACGTTGTACGCGCTCGCTCTCTGTCTCTCACTCACGTTGGACGTGCTCGCTCTCTGTCTCTCACTGACGTTGGACGCGCTCGCTCTCTGTCTCTCACTCACATTGGATCCGCTCGCTCTCTGTCTCTCATTCACGTTGGACGCGCTCGCTCTCTGTCTCTCTCACACTGGACGCGCTCGCTCTCTGTCTCACACTCACATTGGACCCGCTCGCTTTCTGTCCCTCACTCACACTGGACACGCTCGCTCATGGTCTCACACTCACATTGGACGCGCTCGCTCTCTGTCTCTCACTCACGTTGGACGTGCTCGCTCTCTGTCTCTCACTCACGTTGGTCACGCTCGCTCTCTGTCTCTCACTCACATTGGACGCGCTCGCTCTCTGTCTCCCACTCACATTGGACGCGCTCGCTCTCTGTCTCCCACTCACATTGGACCCGCTCGCTCTCTGTCTCCCACTCACATTGGACCCGCTCGCTCTCTGTCTCACTCACATTGGACGCGCTCGCTCTCTGTCTCACACTCACGTTGGACGTGCTCGCGCTCTGTCTCACACTCACATTGGACGCGCTCGCTCTCTTCTCTCACTCACGTTGGACACGCTCGCTCTCTGTCTCTCACTCACATTGGACTCGCTCGCTCTGTCTCTCACTCACATTGGACGCGCTCGCTCTCTGTCTCTCAGTCACATTAGACGCGCTCGCTCTCTGTCTCTCACTCACATTGGACCCGCTCGCTCTATGTCTCACACTCACATTGGACGCGCTCACTCTCTGTCTCTCACTCACATTGGACCCGCTCGCTCTCTTGTTCTCTCACTCACATTGGACACGCTCGCTCTCTGTCTCTCACTCACATTGGACCCACTCGCTCTCTGTCTCCCAGTCACGTTGGACGCGCTCTCTGTCTCTCACTCACATTGGACCCGCTCGCTCTCTGTCTCTCACTCACATTGGACACGCACGCTCTCTGTCTCTCACTCACATTGGACCCGCTCGCTCTCTGTCTCCCAGTCACGTTGGACGCGCTCTCTGTCTCCCAGTCACGTTGGACGCGCTCTCTGTCTCTCACTCACGTTGGACACACTCGCTCTCTGTCTCTCACTCACGTTGGACACGCTCGCTCTCTGTCTCACACACACGAACGCTCGCTCTCTGTCTCTCACTCACGTTGGACACGCTCGCTCTCTGTCTCACACTCACGTTGGACCCGCTCGCTCTCTGTCTCTCACTCACGTTGGACACGCTCGCTCTCTGTCTCTCACTCACATTAGACGCGCTCGCTCTGTGTCTCTCACTCACATTAGACGCGCTCGCTCTCTGTCTCTCACTCACGTCGGACCCGCTCGCTCTCTGTGTCTCACTCACGTTTGTCCCGCTCGCTCCCTGTCTCACACTCACGTTGGACGCGTTCGCTCTCTGTCTCACACTCACGTTGGACGCGCTCGCTCTCTGTCTCACACTCACATTGGACGTGCTCGCTCTCTGTCTCTCTCTCACGTTGGACACGCTCGCTCTCTGTCTCTCACTCACATTGGACCCGCTCGCTCTATGTCTCACACTCACATTGGACGCGCTCGCTCTCTGTCTCTCACTCACATTGGACCCGCTCGCTCTCTGTCTCTCACTCACATTGGACACGCTCGCTCTCTGTCTCTCACTCACATTGGACCCGCTCGCTCTCTGTCTCCCAGTCACGTTGGACGCGCTCTCTGTCTCTCACTCACGTTGGACACACTAGCTCTCTGTCTCTCACTCACGTTGGACACGCTCGCTCTCTGTCTCACACACACGAACGCTCGCTCTCTGTCTCTCACTCACGTTGGACACGCTCGCTCTCTGTCTCACACTCACGTTGGACCCGCTCGCTCTCTGTCTCTCACTCACGTTGGACACGCTCGCTCTCTGTCTCTCACTCACATTAGACGCGCTCGCTCTGTGTCTCTCACTCACATTAGACACGCTCGCTCTCTGTCTCTCACTCACGTTGGACGCGCTCTCTGTCTCTCACTCACGTTGGACGTGCTCGCTCTCTGTCTCACTCACGTTGGACGCGCTCGCTCTCTGTCTCACACTCACATTGGACGTGCTCGCTCTCTGTCTCTCACTCACGTTGGACGCGCTCGCTCTCTGTCTCCCACTCACATTGGACGCGCTCGCTCTCTGTCTCTCACTCACATTAGACGCGCTCACTCTCTGTGTCTCACTCAGATTGGACGCGCTCTCTGTCTCTCACTCACATTGGACGCGCTCGCTCTCTGTCTCTCACTCACATTGGACGCGCTCGCTCTCTGTCTCTCACTCACGTTGTACGCGCTCGCTTTCTGTCTCTCACTCACGTTGGACGCGCTCGCTCTCTGTCTCTCACTCACGTTGGACCCGCTCGCTCTCTGTCTCTCACTCACGTTGGACGCGCTCGCTCTCTGTCTCACACTCACATTGGATGCGCTCGCTCTCTGTCTCTCACACACATTAGACGCGCTCGCTCTCTGTCTCACACTCACATTGGACGCGCTCGCTCTGTCTCACACTCACATTAGACCCGCTCGCTCTCTGTCTCTCACTCACATTGGACGCGCTCGCTCTCTGTATCTCACTCACGTTGGAAGCGCTCGCTCTGTCTCTCACTCACATTGGATGCGCTCGCTCTGTCTCACACTCACATTGGACCCGCTCGCTCTCTGACTCTCACTCACATTGGACGCGCTCGCTCTCTGTCTCTCACTCACATTGGACCCGCTCGCTCTCTGTCTCTCACTCACATTGGACACGCTCGCTCTCTGTCTCTCACTCACATTGGACCCGCTCGCTCTCTGTCTCCCAGTCACGTTGGACGCGCTCTCTGTCTCTCACTCACGTTGGACACACTCGCTCTCTGTCTCTCACTCACGTTGGACACGCTCGCTCTCTGTCTCACACACACGAACGCTCGCTCTCTGTCTATCACTCACGTTGGACACGCTCGCTCTCTGTCTCACACACACGAACGCTCGCTCTCTGTCTCTCACTCACATTGGACCCACTCGCTCTCTGTCTCTCACTCACGTTGGACGCGCTCACTCTCTGTCTCTCACTCACATTGGACGCGCTCGCTCTCTGTCTCTCACTCACATTGGACGCGCTCGCTCTCTGTCTCTCAATGACATTGGTCCTGCTCGCTCTCTGTCTCTCACTCACGTTGTACGCGCTCGCTCTCTGTCTCTCACTCACGTTGGACGTGCTCGCTCTCTGTCTCTCACTGACGTTGGACGCGCTCGCTCTCTGTCTCCCACTCACATTGGACGCGCTCGCTCTCTGTCTCCCACTCACATTGGACCCGCTCGCTCTCTGTCTCACACTCACATTGGACCCGCTCGCTCTCTGTCTCACTCACATTGGACGCGCTCGCTCTCTGTCTCACACTCACATTGGACCCGCTCGCTCTCTGTCTCACTCACATTGGACACGCTCGCTCTCTGTCTCACACACACGAACGCTCGCTCTCTGTCTCTCACTCACATTGGACCCACTCGCTCTCTGTCTCTCACTCACGTTGGACGCGCTCACTCTCTGTCTCTCACTCACATTGGACGCGCTCGCTCTCTGTCTCTCACTCACATTGGACGCGCTCGCTCTCTGTCTCTCACTCACATTGTTCGTGCTCGCTCTCTGTCTCTCACTCACGTTGTACGCGCTCGCTCTCTGTCTCTCACTCACGTTGGACGTGCTCGCTCTCTGTCTCTCACTGACGTTGGACGCGCTCGCTCTCTGTCTCTCACTCACATTGGATCCGCTCGCTCTCTGTCTCTCATTCACGTTGGACGCGCTCGCTCTCTGTCTCTCTCACACTGGACGCGCTCGCTCTCTGTCTCACACTCACATTGGACCCGCTCGCTTTCTGTCCCTCACTCACACTGGACACGCTCGCTCATGGTCTCACACTCACATTGGACGCGCTCGCTCTCTGTCTCTCACTCACGTTGGACGTGCTCGCTCTCTGTCTCTCACTCACGTTGGGCACGCTCGCTCTCTGTCTCTCACTCACATTGGACGCGCTCGCTCTCTGTCTCCCACTCACATTGGACGCGCTCGCTCTCTGTCTCCCACTCACATTGGACCCGCTCGCTCTCTGTCTCCCACTCACATTGGACCCGCTCGCTCTCTGTCTCACTCACATTGGACGCGCTCGCTCTCTGTCTCACACTCACGTTGGACGTGCTCGCGCTCTGTCTCACACTCACATTGGACGCGCTCGCTCTCTTCTCTCACTCACGTTGGACACGCTCGTTCTCTGTCTCTCACTCACATTGGACTCGCTCGCTCTGTCTCTCACTCACATTGGACGCGCTCGCTCTCTGTCTCTCAGTCACATTAGACGCGCTCGCTCTCTGTCTCTCACTCACATTGGACCCGCTCGCTCTATGTCTCACACTCACATTGGATGCGCTCACTCTCTGTCTCTCACTCACATTGGACCCGCTCGCTCTCTGTCTCTCACTCACATTGGACACGCTCGCTCTCTGTCTCTCACTCACATTGGACCCACTCGCTCTCTGTCTCCCAGTCACGTTGGACGCGCTCTCTGTCTCTCACTCACGTTGGACCCGCTCGCTCTCTGTCTCTCACTCACATTGGACACGCACGCTCTCTGTCTCTCACTCACATTGGACCCGCTCGCTCTCTGTCTCCCAGTCACGTTGGACGCGCTCTCTGTCTCCCAGTCACGTTGGACGCGCTCTCTGTCTCTCACTCACGTTGGACACACTCGCTCTCTGTCTCTCACTCACGTTGGACACGCTCGCTCTCTGTCTCACACACACGAACGCTCGCTCTCTGTCTCTCACTCACGTTGGACACGCTCGCTCTCTGTCTCACACTCACGTTGGACCCGCTCGCTCTCTGTCTCTCACTCACGTTGGACACGCTCGCTCTCTGTCTCTCACTCACATTAGACGCGCTCGCTCTGTGTCTCTCACTCACATTAGACGCGCTCGCTCTCTGTCTCTCACTCACGTCGGACCCGCTCGCTCTCTGTGTCTCACTCACGTTTGTCCCGCTCGCTCCCTGTCTCACACTCACGTTGGACGCGTTCACTCTCTGTCTCACACTCACGTTGGACGCGCTCGCTCTCTGTCTCACACTCACATTGGACGTGCTCGCTATCTGTCTCTCTCTCACGTTGGACACGCTCGCTCTCTGTCTCTCACTCACATTGGACCCGCTCGCTCTATGTCTCACACTCACATTGGACGCGCTCGCTCTCTGTCTCTCACTCACATTGGACCCGCTCGCTCTCTGTCTCTCACTCACATTGGACACGCTCGCTCTCTGTCTCTCACTCACATTGGACCCGCTCGCTCTCTGTCTCCCAGTCACGTTGGACGCGCTCTCTGTCTCTCACTCACGTTGGACACACTCGCTCTCTGTCTCTCACTCACGTTGGACACGCTCGCTCTCTGTCTCACACACACGAACGCTCGCTCTCTGTCTCTCACTCACGTTGGACACGCTCGCTCTCTGTCTCACACTCACGTTGGACCCGCTCGCTCTCTGTCTCTCACTCACGTTGGACACGCTCGCTCTCTGTCTCTCACTCACATTAGACGCGCTCGCTCTGTGTCTCTCACTCACATTAGACACGCTCGCTCTCTGTCTCTCACTCACGTTGGACGCGCTCTCTGTCTCTCACTCACGTTGGACGTGCTCGCTCTCTGTCTCACTCACGTTGGATGCGCTCGCTCTCTGTCTCACACTCACATTGGACGTGCTCGCTCTCTGTCTCTCACTCACGTTGGACGCGCTCTCTCTCTGTCTCCCACTCACATTGGACGCGCTCGCTCTCTGTCTCTCACTCACATTAGACGCGCTCACTCTCTGTGTCTCACTCAGATTGGACGCGCTCTCTGTCTCTCACTCACATTGGACGCGCTCGCTCTCTGTCTCTCACTCACATTGGACACGCTCGCTCTCTGTCTCTCACTCACGTTGTACGCGCTCGCTTTCTGTCTCTCACTCACGTTGGACGCGCTCGCTCTCTGTCTCTCACTCACGTTGGACCCGCTCGCTCTCTGTCTCTCACTCACGTTGGACGCGCTCGCTCTCTGTCTCACACTCACATTGGATGCGCTCGCTCTCTGTCTCTCACACACATTAGACGCGCTCGCTCTCTGTCTCACACTCACATTGGACGCGCTCGCTCTGTCTCACACTCACATTAGACCCGCTCGCTCTCTGTCTCTCACTCACATTGGACGCGCTCGCTCTCTGTATCTCACTCACGTTGGAAGCGCTCGCTCTGTCTCTCACTCACATTGGATGCGCTCGCTCTGTCTCACACTCACATTGGACCCGCTCGCTCTCTGACTCTCACTCACATTGGACGCGCTCGCTCTCTGTCTCTCACTCACATTGGACCCGCTCGCTCTCTGTCTCTCACTCACATTGGACACGCTCGCTCTCTGTCTCTCACTCACATTGGACCCGCTCGCTCTCTGTCTCCCAGTCACGTTGGACGCGCTCTCTGTCTCTCACTCACGTTGGACACACTCGCTCTCTGTCTCTCACTCACGTTGGACACGCTCGCTCTCTGTCTCACACACACGAACGCTCGCTCTCTGTCTATCACTCACGTTGGACACGCTCGCTCTCTGTCTCACACACACGAACGCTCGCTCTCTGTCTCTCACTCACATTGGACCCACTCGCTCTCTGTCTCTCACTCACGTTGGACGCGCTCACTCTCTGTCTCTCACTCACATTGGACGCGCTCGCTCTCTGTCTCTCACTCACATTGGACGCGCTCGCTCTCTGTCTCTCACTGACATTGGTCCTGCTCGCTCTCTGTCTCTCACTCACGTTGTACGCGCTCGCTCTCTGTCTCTCACTCACGTTGGACGTGCTCGCTCTCTGTCTCTCACTGACGTTGGACGCGCTCGCTCTCTGTCTCCCACTCACATTGGACCCGCTCGCTCTCTGTCTCACACTCACATTGGACCCGCTCGCTCTCTGTCTCACTCACATTGGACGCGCTCGCTCTCTGTCTCACACTCACGTTGGACGTGCTCGCGCTCTGTCTCACACTCACATTGGACGCGCTCGCTCTCTTCTCTCACTCACGTTGGACGCGCTCTCTGTCTCTCACTCACATTGGACGCGCTCGCTCTCTGTCTCTCACTCACATTGGACGCGCTCGCTCTCTGTCTCTCACTCACGTTGTACGCGCTCGCTTTCTGTCTCTCACTCACGTTGGACCCGCTCGCTCTCTGTCTCACTCACATTGGACGCGCTCGCTCTCTGTCTCACACTCACGTTGGACGTGCTCGCGCTCTGTCTCACACTCACGTTGGACGCGCTCGCTCTCTTCTCTCACTCACGTTGGACACGCTCGCTCTCTGTCTCTCACTCACATTGGACTCGCTCGCTCTGTCTCTCACTCACATTGGACGCGCTCGCTCTCTGTCTCTCACTCACATTAGACGCGCTCGCTCTCTGTCTCTCACTCACATTGGACCCGCTCGCTCTCTGTCTCTCACTCACATTGGACACGCTCGCTCTCTGTCTCTCACTCACATTGGACCCACTCGCTCTCTGTCTCGCAGTCACGTTGGACGCGCTCTCTGTCTCTCACTCACGTTGGACCCGCTCGCTCTCTGTCTCTCACTCACATTGGACACGCTCGCTCTCTGTCTCTCACTCACATTGGACCCGCTCGCTCTCTGTCTCCCAGTCACGTTGGACGCGCTCTCTGTCTCTCACTCACGTTGGACACACTCGCTCTCTGTCTCTCACTCACGTTGGACACGCTCGCTCTCTGTCTCACACACACGAACGCTCGCTCTCTGTCTCTCACTCACGTTGGACACGCTCGCTCTCTGTCTCACACTCACGTTGGACCCGCTCGCTCTCTGTCTCTCACTCACGTTGGACACGCTCGCTCTCTGTCTCTCACTCACATTAGACGCGCTCGCTCTGTGTCTCTCACTCACATTAGACACGCTCGCTCTCTGTCTCTCACTCACGTTGGACGCGCTCTCTGTCTCACTCACGTTGGACGCGCTCGCTCTCTGTCTCACACTCACATTGGACGTGCTCGCTCTCTGTCTCTCACTCACGTTGGACGCGCTCGCTCTCTGTCTCCCACTCACATTGGACGCGCTCGCTCTCTGTCTCTCACTCACATTAGACGCGCTCACTCTCTGTGTCTCACTCAGATTGGACGCGCTCTCTGTCTCTCACTCACATTGGACGCGCTCGCTCTCTGTCTCTCACTCACATTGGACGCGCTCGCTCTCTGTCTCTCACTCACGTTGTACGCGCTCGCTCTCTGTCTCTCACTGACGTTGGACGTGCTCGCTCTCTGTCTCTCACTGACGTTGGACGCGCTCGCTCTCTGTCTCCCACTCACATTGGACCCGCTCGCTCTCTGTCTCACACTCACATTGGACCCGCTCGCTCTCTGTCTCACTCACATTGGACGCGCTCGCTCTCTGTCTCACACTCACGTTGGACGTGCTCGCGCTCTGTCTCACACTCACATTGGACGCGCTCGCTCTCTTCTCTCACTCACGTTGGACGCGCTCTCTGTCTCTCACTCACATTGGACGCGCTCGCTCTCTGTCTCTCACTCACATTGGACGCGCTCGCTCTCTGTCTCTCACTCACGTTGTACGCGCTCGCTTTCTGTCTCTCACTCACGTTGGACCCGCTCGCTCTCTGTCTCACTCACATTGGACGCGCTCGCTCTCTGTCTCACACTCACGTTGGACGTGCTCGCGCTCTGTCTCACACTCACGTTGGACGCGCTCGCTCTCTTCTCTCACTCACGTTGGACACGCTCGCTCTCTGTCTCTCACTCACATTGGACTCGCTCGCTCTGTCTCTCACTCACATTGGACGCGCTCGCTCTCTGTCTCTCACTCACATTAGACGCGCTCGCTCTCTGTCTCTCACTCACATTGGACCCGCTCGCTCTCTGTCTCTCACTCACATTGGACACGCTCGCTCTCTGTCTCTCACTCACATTGGACCCACTCGCTCTCTGTCTCGCAGTCACGTTGGACGCGCTCTCTGTCTCTCACTCACGTTGGACCCGCTCGCTCTCTGTCTCTCACTCACATTGGACACGCTCGCTTTCTGTCTCTCACTCACATTGGACCCGCTCGCTCTCTGTCTCCCAGTCACGTTGGACGCGCTCTCTGTCTCTCACTCACGTTGGACACACTCGCTCTCTGTCTCTCACTCACGTTGGACACGCTCGCTCTCTGTCTCACACACACGAACGCTCGCTCTCTGTCTCTCACTCACGTTGGACACGCTCGCTCTCTGTCTCACACTCACGTTGGACCCGCTCGCTCTCTGTCTCTCACTCACGTTGGACACGCTCGCTCTCTGTCTCTCACTCACATTAGACGCGCTCGCTCTGTGTCTCTCACTCACATTAGACACGCTCGCTCTCTGTCTCTCACTCACGTTGGACGCGCTCTCTGTCTCACTCACGTTGGACGCGCTCGCTCTCTGTCTCACACTCACATTGGACGTGCTCGCTCTCTGTCTCTCACTCACGTTGGACGCGCTCGCTCTCTGTCTCCCACTCACATTGGACGCGCTCGCTCTCTGTCTCTCACTCACATTAGACGCGCTCACTCTCTGTGTCTCACTCAGATTGGACGCGCTCTCTGTCTCTCACTCACATTGGACGCGCTCGCTCTCTGTCTCTCACTCACATTGGACGCGCTCGCTCTCTGTCTCTCACTCACGTTGTACGCGCTCGCTCTCTGTCTCTCACTCACGTTGGACGCGCTCGCTCTCTGTCTCTCACTCACGTTGGACGCGCTCGCTCTCTGTCTCTCACTCACATTGGAGCCGCTACCTCTCTGTCTCTCACTCACATTGGAGCCGCTAGCCCTCTGTCTCTCACTCACATTGGACCCGCTAGCTCTCTGTCTCTCACTCACGTTGGACCCGCTCGCTCTCTCTCTCACACTCACGTTGGACGCGCTCGCTCTCTGTCTCACACTCACATTGGACGCGCTCGCTCTGTGTCTCTCACTCACGTTGGACGCGCTCGCTCTCTGTCTCTCACTCACATTGGACCCGCTCGCTCTCTGTCTCTCACTCACATTAGACGCGCTCGCTCTCTGTCTCTCACTCACGTTGGACGCGCTCGCTCTCTGTCTCACACTCACATTGGACGCGCTCGCTCTCTGTCTCTCACACACATTAGACGCGCTCGCTCTCTGTCTCTCACTCACATTGGACCCGCTCGCTCTATGTCTCACACTCACATTGGACGCGCTCGCTCTCTGTCTCTCACTCACATTGGACCCGCTCGCTCTCTGTCTCTCACTCACATTGGACCCGCTCGCTCTCTGTCTCTCACTCACATTGGACCCGCTTGCTCTCTGTCTCACACTCACATTGGACCCGCTCGCTCTCTGTCTCTCACTCACATTGGACCCGTTCGCTCTCTGTCTCTCACTCACATTGGACCCGCTCGCTCTCTGTCTCACACTCACATTGGACCCGCTCGCTCTCTGTCTCTCACTCGCTTTGGACCAGCTCGCTCTCTGTCTCTCACTCACATTAGACGCGCTCGCTCTCTGTCTCACACTCACATTGGACGCGCTCGCTCTCTGTCTCTCACTCACATTGGACCCGCTCTCTCTGTGTCTCTCACTCACATTGGACGCGCTCGCTCTCTGTCTCACACTCACGTTGGACGCGCTCGCTCTCTGTCTCACACTCACGTTGGACGCGCTCGCTCTCTGTCTCTCACTCACGTTGGACGCGCTCGCTCTCTGTCTCTCACTCACATTGGACCCGCTCGCTCTCTGTCTCCAGTCACGTTGGACGCGCTCGCTCTCTGTCTCACACACACGAACGCTCGCTTTCTGTCTCTCACTCACGTTGGACGCGCTCACTCTCTGTCTCTCAATCACATTGGACGCGCTCGCTCTCTGTCTCTCACTCACATTGGACTCGCTCGCTCTCTGTCTCTCACTCACATTGGTCGTGCTCGCTCTCTGTCTCTCACTGACGTTGGACGCGCTCGCTCTCTGTCTCTCACTCACATTGGACCCGCTCGCTCTCTGTCTCTCATTCACGTTGGACGCGCTCGCTCTCTGTCTCTCACTGACATTGGAGCCGCTAGCTCTCTGTCTCTCACTCACATTGGACCCGCTCGCTCTCTGTCTCTCACTCATGTTGGACCCGCTCGCTCTCTGTCTCACACTCACGTTGGACGCGCTCGCTCTCTGTCTCACACTCACATTGGACGCGCTCGCTCTGTGTCTCTCACTCACGTTGGACGCGCTCGCTCTCTGTCTCTCACTCACATTGGACCCGCTCGCTCTCTGTCTCTCACTCACATTAGACGCGCTCGCTCTCTGTCTCTCACTCACGTTGGACGCGCTCGCTCTCTGTCTCACACTCACATTGGACGCGCTCGCTCTCTGTCTCTCACACACATTAGACGCGCTCGCTCTCTGTCTCTCACTCACATTGGACCCGCTCGCTCTATGTCTCACACTCACATTGGACGCGCTCGCTCTCTGTCTCTCACTCACATTGGACCCGCTCGCTCTCTGTCTCTCACTCACATTGGACCCGCTTGCTCTCTGTCTCACACTCACCTTGGACCCGCTCGCTTTCTGTCCCTCACTCACACTGGACACGCTCGCTCATGGTCTCACACTCACGTTGGACGCTCTCGCTCTCTTTTTCACACTCACATTGGACGCGCTCGCTCTCTGTCTCTCACTCACGTTGGACATGCTCGCTCTCTGTCTCTCACTCACGTTGGGCATGCTCGCTCTCTGTCTCTCACTCACATTGGACGCGCTCGCTCTCTGTCTCCCACTCACATTGGACGCGCTCGCTCTCTGTCTCACACTCACATTGGACCCGCTCACTCTCTGTCTCACTCACATTGGACGCGCTCGCTCTCTGTCTCACACTCACGTTGGACGCGCTCGCGCTCTGTCTCACACTCACATTGGACGCGCTCGCTCTCTGTCTCTCACTCACGTTGGACCCGCTCGCTCTCTGTCTCTCACTCACATTGGACACGTTCGCTCTCTGTCTCTCACTCATGTTGGACACGCTCTCTCTCTGTCTCTCACTCACATTAGACGCGCTCGCTCTCTGTCTCTCACTCACGTTGGACCCGCTCGCTCTCTGTCTCTCACTCACGTTGGACACGTTCGCTTTCTGTCTCTCACTCATGTTGGACAAGCTCGCTCTCTGTCTCTCACTCACATTAGACACGCTCGCTCTATGTCTCTCACTCACGTTGGACGCGCTCTCTGTCTCTCACTCACATTGGACGTGCTCGCTCTCTGTCTCTCACTCACGTTGGACGCGCTCGCTGTCTGTCTCACACTCACATTGGACGTGCTCGCACTCTGTCTTTCACTCACGTTGGACGCTCCCGCTCTCTGTCTCCCACTCACATTGGACGCGCTCGCTCTCTGTCTCTCACTCACATTAGACGCGCTCACTCTCTGTGTCTCAGTCACATTGGACGCGCTCTCTGTCTCCCACTCACATTGGACGCGCTCGCTCTCTGTCTCTCACTCACATTAGACGCGCTCACTCTCTGTCTCCCAGTCACGTTGGACGCGCTCTCTGTCTCTCACTCAAGTTGGACCCGCTCGCTCTCTGTCTCACACTCACGTTGGACGCGCTCACTCTCTGTCTCACACTCACATTGGACGTGCTCGCTCTGTGTCTCTCACTCACGTTGGACGCGCTCGCTCTCTGTCTCTCACTCACATTGGACCCGCTCGCTCTCTGTCTCTCACTCACATTAGACGCGCTCGCTCTCTGTCTCTCACTCACATTAGACGCGCTCGCTCTCTGTCTCTCACTCACGTCGGACCCGCTCGCTCTCTGTGTCTCACTCACGTTTGTCCCGCTCGCTCCCTGTCTCACACTCACGTTGGACGCGTTCGCTCTCTGTCTCACACTCACGTTGGACATGCTCGCTCTCTGTCTCACACTCAGATTGGACGTGCTCGCTCTCTGTCTCGCTCTCACGTTGGACACGCTCGCTCTCTGTCTCTCACTCACATTAGACGTGCTCGCTCTCTGTCTCACACTCACGTTGGACGCGCTCTCTGTCTCTCACTCACGTTGGATCCGCTCGCTCTGTCTCACACTCACGTTGGACACGCTCGCTCTCTGTCTCACACTCACATTGGACGCGCTCGCTCTCTGTCTCTCACTCACGTTGGACGCGCTCGCTCTCTGTCTCACACTCACATTGGACGCGCTCGCTCTCTGTCTCTCACTCACATTAGACGCGCTAGCTCTCTGTCTCTCACTCACATTGGACCCGCTCGCTCTATGTCTCACACTCACATTGGACGCGCTCGCTCTCTGTCTCTCACTCACATTGGACCCGCTCGCTCTCTGTCTCTCACTCACATTGGACACGCTCGCTCTCTGTCTCTCACTCACATTGGACCCGCTCGCTCTCTGTCTCCCAGTCACGTTGGACGCGCTCTCTGTCTCTCACTCACGTTGGACCCGCTCGCTCTCTGTCTCTCACTGACATTGGACACGCTCGCTCTCTGTCTCTCACTCACATTGGACCCGCTCGCTCTCTGTCTCCCAGTCACGTTGGATCCGCTCTCTGTCTCTCACTCACGTTGGACACACTCGCTCTCTGTCTCTCACTCACGTTCGACACGCTCGCTCTCTGTCTCACACACACGAACGCTCGCTCTCTGTCTCTCACTCACGTTGGACTCGCTCGCTCTCTGTCTCACACACACGAACGCTCGCTCTCTGTCTCTCACTCACGTTGGACTCGCTCGCTCTCTGTCTCACACACACGAACGCTCGCTCTCTGTCTCTCACTCACGATGGACCCGCTCGCTCTATGTCTCACACTCCCATTGGACGCGCTCGCTCTCTGTCTCTCACTCACATTGGACCCGCTCGCTCTCTGTCTCTCACTCACATTGGAAACGCTCGCTCTCTGTCTCTCACTCACATTGGACCCGCTCGCTCTCTGTCTCCCAGTCACGTTGGACGCGCTCTCTGTCTCTCACTCACGTTGGACCCGCTCGCTCTCTGTCTCTCACTCACATTGGACACGCTCGCTCTCTGTCTCTCACTCACATTGGACCCGCTCGCTCTCTGTCTCCCAGTCACGTTGGATGCGCTCTCTGTCTCTCACTCACGTTGGACACACTCGCTCTCTGTCTCTCACTCACGTTGGACACGCTCGCTCTCTGTCTCACACACACGAACGCTCGCTCTCTGTCTCTCACTCACGTTGGACTCACTCGCTCTCTGTCTCACACACACGAACGCTCGCACTCTGTCTCTCACTCACGATGGACCCGCTCGCTCTCTGTCTCTCACTCACATTGGACGTGCTCGCTCTCTGTCTCTCACTCACGTTGGACACGCTCGCTCTCTGTCTCTCACTCACGTTGGACCCGCTCGCTCTCTGTCTCTCACTCACGTTGGACACGCTCGCTCTCTGTCTCACACTCACGTTGGACCCGCTCGCTCTCTGTCTCTCACTCACGTTGGACGCGCTCGCTCTCTGTCTCTCACTCACATTAGACGCGCTCACTCTCTGTGTCTCACTCAGATTGGACGCGCTCTCTGTCTCTCACTCACATTGGACGCGCTCGCTCTCTGTCTCTCACTCACATTGGACGCGCTCGCTCTCTGTCTCTCACTCACGTTGTACGCGCTCGCTCTCTGTCTCTCACTCACATTGGACGCGCTCGCTCTCTGTCTCTCACTCACATTGGACCCGCTCGCTCTCTGTCTCTCACTCACATTAGACGCGCTCGCTCTCTGTCTCTCACTCACATTGGACCCGCTCGCTCTCTGTCTCTCACTCACATTGGACCCGCTTGCTCTCTGTCTCACACTCGCATTGGACCCGCTCGCTCTCTGTCTCTCACTCACATTGGACCCGTTCGCTCTCTGTCTCTCACTCACATTGGACCCGCTCGCTCTCTGTCTCACACTCACATTGGACGTGCTCTCTCTCTGTCTCTCACTCACATTGGAGCCGCTAGCTCTCTGTCTCTCACTCACATTGGACCCGCTCGCTCTCTGTCTCTCACTCATGTTGGACCCGCTCGCTCTCTGTCTCAAACTCATGTTGGACGCGCTCGCTCTCTGTCTCACACTCACATTGGACGCGCTCGCTCTGTGTCTCTCACTCACGTTGGACGCGCTCGCTCTCTGTCTCTCACTCACATTGGACCCGCTCGCTCTCTGTCTCTCACTCACATTAGACGCGCTCGCTCTCTGTCTCTCACTCACGTTGGACGCGCTCGCTCTTTGTCTCACACTCACATTGGACGCGCTCGCTCTCTGTCTCTCACACACATTAGACGCGCTCGCTCTCTGTCTCTCACTCACATTGGACCCGCTCGCTCTATGTCTCACACTCACATTGGACGCGCTCGCTCCCTGTCTCTCACTCACATTGGACCCGCTCGCTCTCTGTCTCTCACTCACATTGGACCCGCTCGCTCTCTGTCTCACACTCATGTTGGACGCGCTCGCTCTCTGTCTCTCACTCACATTGGACCCGCTCGCTCTATGTCTCACACTCACATTGGACGCGCTCGCTCTCTGTCTCTCACTCACATTGGACCCGCTCGCTCTCTGTCTCTAACTCACATTGGACCCGCTCGCTCTCTGTCTCACACTCACATTGGACCCGCTCGCTCTCTGTCTCTCACTCACATTGGACCCGTTCGCTCTCTGTCTCTCACTCACATTGGACCCGCTCGCTCTCTGTCTCACACTCACATTGGACCCGCTCGCTCTCTGTCTCTCACTCGCTTTGGACCAGCTCGCTCTCTGTCTCTCACTCACATTAGACGCGCTCGCTCTCTGTCTCACACTCACATTGGACGCGCTCGCTCTCTGTCTCTCACTCACATTGGACCCGCTCTCTCTGTGTCTCTCACTCACATTGGACGCGCTCGCTCTCTGTCTCACACTCACGTTGGACGCGCTCGCTCTCTGTCTCACACTCACGTTGGACGCGCTCGCTCTCTGTCTCTCACTCACATTGGACCCGCTCTCTCTGTGTCTCTCACTCACATTGGACGCGCTCGCTCTCTGTCTCACACTCACGTTGGACGCGCTCGCTCTCTGTCTCACACTCACGTTGGACGCGCTCGCTCTCTGTCTCTCACTCACGTTGGGCGCGCTCGCTCTCTGTCTCTCACTCACATTGGACCCGCTCGCTCTCTGTCTGCCAGTCACGTTGGACGCGCTCGCTCTCTGTCTCACACACACGAACGCTCGCTTTCTGTCTCACACACACATTGGACGCGCTCGCTCTGTCTCACACTCATATTGGACGCGCTCGCTCTTTGTCTCCCAGTCACGTTGGACGCGCTCTCTGTCTCTCACTCATGTTGGACACACTCGCTCTCTGTCTCTCACTCACGTTGGACACGCTCGCTCTCTGTCTCACACACACGAACGCTCGCTCTCTGTCTCTCACTCACGTTGGACACGCTCGCTCTCTGTCTCACACACACGAACGCTCGCTCTCTGTCTCTCACTCACATTGGACCCACTCGCTCTCTGTCTCTCACTCACGTTGGACGCGCTCACTCTCTGTCTCTCAATCACATTGGACGCGCTCGCTCTCTGTCTCTCACTCACATTGGACTCGCTCGCTCTCTGTCTCTCACTCACATTGGTCGTGCTCGCTCTCTTTCTCTCACTCACGTTGTACGCGCTCGCTCTCTGTCTCTCACTCACGTTGGACGTGCTCGCTCTCTGTCTCTCACTGATGTTGGACGCGCTCGCTCTCTGTCTCTCACTCACATTGGACCCGCTCGCTCTCTGTCTCTCATTCACGTTGGACGCGCTCGCTCTCTGTCTCTCTCACACTGGACGCGCTCGCACTCTGTCTCACACTCACATTGGACCCGCTCGCTTTCTGTCTCTCACTCACACTGGACACGCTCGCTCATGGTCTCACACTCACGTTGGACGCGCTCGCTCTCTGTCTCACACTCACATTGGACGCGCTCGCTCTCTGTCTCTCACTCACGTTGGACGTGCTCGCTCTCTGTCTCTCACTCACGTTGGACACGCTCGCTCTCTGTCTCTCACTCACATTGGACGCGCTCGCTCTCTGTCTCCCACTCACATTGGACCCGCTCGCTCTCTGTCTCACACTCACATTGGACGCGCTCGCTCTCTGTCTCACTCACATTGGACGCGCTCGATCTCTGTCTCACACTCACGTTGGACGTGCTCGCGCTCTGTCTCACACTCACATTGGACGCGCTCGCTCTCTTCTCTCACTCACGTTGGACACGCTCGCTCTCTGTCTCTCACTCACATTGGACTCGCTCGCTCTGTCTCTCACTCACATTGGACCCGCTCGCTCTCTGTCTCACACTCACATTGGACCCGCTCGCTCTCTGTCTCACTCACATTGGACGCGCTCGCTCTATGTCTCTCACTCACGTTGGACGCGCTCTCTGTCTCTCACTCACATTGGACATGCTCGCTCTCTGTCTCTCACTCACGTTGGACGCGCTCGCTCTCTGTCTCACACTCACATTGGACGTGCTCGCTCTCTGTCTCTCACTCACATTGGACGCTCCCGCTCTCTGTCTCCCACTCACATTGGACGCGCTCGCTCTCTGTCTCTCACTCACATTAGACGCGCTCACTCTCTGTGTCTCACTCACATTGGACGCGCTCTCTGTCTCCCACTCACATTGGACACGCTCGCTCTCTGTCTCTCACTCACATTAGACGCGCTCGCTCTCTGTCTCCCAGTCACGTTGGACGCGCTCTCTGTCTCTCACTCAAGTTGGACCCGCTCACTCTCTGTCTCACACTCACGTTGGACGCGCTCGCTCTCTGTCTCACACTCACATTGGACGTGCTCGCTCTGTGTCTCTCACTCACGTTGGACGCGCTCGCTCTCTGTCTCTCACTCACATTGGACCCGCTCGCTCTCTGTCTCTCACTCACATTAGACGCGCTCGCTCTCTGTCTCTCACTCACATTAGACGCGCTCGCTCTCTGTCTCTCACTCACGTCAGACCCGCTCGCTCTCTGTGTCTCACTCACGTTTGTCCCGCTCGCTCCCTGTCTCTCACTCACGTTGGACGCGTTCCCTCTCTGTCTCACACTCACGTTGGACGCGCTCGCTCTCTGTCTCACACTCACATTGGACGTGCTCGCTCTCTGTCTCTCTCTCACGTTGGACACGCTCGCTCTCTGTCTCTCACTCACATTAGACGTGCTCGCTCTCTGTCTCACACTCATGTTGGACGCGCTCTCTGTCTCTCACTCACGTTGGATCCGCTCGCTCTGTCTCACACTCACGTTGGACACGCTCGCTCTCTGTCTCACACTCACATTGGACGCGCTCGCTATCTGTCTCTCACTCACGTTGGACGCGCTCGCTCTCTGTCTCAAACTCACATTGGACGCGCTCGCTCTCTGTCTCTCTCTCACATTAGACGCGCTCGCTCTCTGTCTCTCACTCACATTGGAACCGCTCGCTCTATGTCTCACACTCACATTGGACGCGCTCGCTCTCTGTCTCTCACTCACATTGGACCCGCTCGCTCTCTGTTTCTCACTCACATTGGACACGCTCGCTCTATGTCTCACACTCACATTGGACCCGCTCGCTCTCTGTCTCTCACTCACATTGGACCCGCTCGCTCTGTCTCACACTCACGTTGGACCCGCTCGCTCTCTGTCTCTCACTCACGTTGGACCCGCTCGCTCTGTCTCACACTCACGTTGGACGCGCTCGCTCTCTGTCTCACACTCACATTGGACGCGCTCGCTCTCTGTCTCTCACTCACGTTGGACCCGCTCGCTCTGTGTCTCTCACTCACATTGGACACGCTCGCTCTCTGTCTCACACTCACATTAGACGCGCTCGCTCTCTGTGTCTCACTCACGTTGGACGCGCTCGATCTCTGTCTCTCACTCACGTTGGACACGCTCGCTCTCTGTCTGACACTCACATTGGACGTGCTCGCTCTCTGTCTCTCACTCTCATTGGACGTGCTCGCTCTCTGTCTCACACTCACATTGGACGCGCTCGCTCTCTGTCTCTCACTCACATTAGACGCGCTCGCTCTCTGTCTCACACTCACATTAGACGCGCTCGCTCACTGTCTCTCACTCACATTGGACCCGCTCGCTCTCTGTCTCTCACTCACATTGGACCCGCTCGCTCTCTGTCTCACACTCACATTGGACCCGCTCGCTCTCTGTCTCACACTCACATTGGACCCGCTCGCTCTCTGTCTCTCAGTCACATTGGACCCGCTCGCTCTCTCTCTCACACTCACATTGGACCCGCTCGCTCTCTGTCTCTCACTCACATTGCACCCGCTCGCTCTCTGTCTCTCACTCACATTAGACGCGCTCGCTCTCTGTCTCTCACTCACATTGGACCCGCTCGCTCTGTGTCTCTCACTCAGATTGGACGCGCTCGCTCTCTGTCTCACACTCACGTTGGACGCGCTCGCTCTCTGTCTCACACTCACGTTGGACCCGCTCGCTCTCTGTCTCTCACTCACGTTGGACGCGCTCGCTCTCGGTCTCTCACTCACATTGGACCCGCTCGCTCTCTGTCTGCCAGTCACGTTGGACGCGCTCGCTCTCTGTCTCACACACACGAACGCTCGCTCTCTGTCTCTCACTCACATTGGACGCACTCGCTCTGTCTCACACTCACATTGGACCCGCTCGCTCTCTGTCTCTCACTCACATTGGACGCTCTCGCTCTCTGTCTCTCACTCACGTTGGACGCGCTCGCTCTCTGTCTCTCACTCACATTGGACCTGCTCGCTCTCTGTCTCTCACTCACATTAGACGCGCTCGCTCTCTGTCTCACACTCACATTGGACGCGCTCGCTCTCTGTCTCTCACTCACATTGGACCGGCTCGCTCTGTGTCTCTCACTCAGATTGGACGCGCTCGCTCTCTGTCTCACACTCACGTTGGACGCGCTCGCTCTCTGTCTCACACTCACGTTGGACCCGCTCGCTCTCTGTCTCTCACTCACGTTGGACGCGCTCGCTCTCTGTCTCTCACTCACATTGGACCCGCTCGCTCTCTGTCTGCCAGTCACGTTGGACGCGCTCACTCTCTGTCTCACACACACGAAAGCTCGCTCTCTGTCTCTCAGTCACATTGGACGCGTTCGCTCTGTCTCACACTCACATTGGACCCGCTCGCTCTCTGTCTCGCACTCACATTGGACGCTCTCGCTCTCTGTCTCTCACTCACATTGGACCCTCTCGCTCTCTGTCTCCCAGTCACGTTGGACGCGCTCACTCTCTGTCTCTCACTCACGTTGGACACGCTCACTCTCTGTCTCTCACTCACGTTGGACACGCTCGCTCTCTGTCTCACACACACGAACGCTCGCTCTCTGTCTCTCACTCACATTGGATGCGCTCGCTCTGTCTCACACTCACATTGGACCCGCTCGCTCTCTGTCTCTCACTCACATTGGACGCGCTCGCTCTCTGTCTCTCACTCACGTTGGACCAGCTCGCTCTCTGTCTCTCACTCACGTTGGACCCGCTCGCTCTGTCTAACACTCACATTGGACCCGCTCGCTCTCTGTCTCTCACTCACATTGGACACGCTCGCTCTCTGTCTCTCACTCACATTGGGCCCGCTCGCTCTCTGTCTCCCAGTCACGTTGGACGCGCTCTCTGTCTCTCACTCACGTTGGACACACTCGCTCTCTGTCTCTCACTCACGTTGGACACGCTCGCTCTCTGTCTCACACACACGAACGCTCGGTCTCTGTCTCTCACTCACGTTGGACACGCTCGCTCTCTGTCTCACACACACGAACGCTCGCTCTCTGTCTCTCACTCACATTGGACCCACTCGCTCTCTGTCTCTCACTCACGTTGGACGCGCTCACTCTCTGTCTCTCACTCACATTGGGCGCGCTCGCTCTCTGTCTCTCACTCACATTGGACGCGCTCGCTCTCTGTCTCTCACTCACATTGGACGCGCTCGCTCTCTGTCTCTCACTCACGTTGTACGCGCTCGCTCTCTGTCTCTCACTCACGTTGGACCCGCTCGCTCTCTGTCTCACTCACGTTGGCCGTGCTCGCTCTCTGTCTCTCATTCACATTGGACATGCTCGCTTTGTCTCATACTCTCGTTGGACCCGCTCGCTCTCTGTCTCTCACTCACGTTGGACCCGCTCGCTCTCTGTCTCACTCACGTTGGCCGTGCTCGCTCTCTGTCTCTCATTCACATTGGACATGCTCGCTTTGTCTCACACTCACGTTGGATCCGCTCGCTCTCTGTCTCACACTCACATTGGACACGCTCACTCTCTGCCTCTCACTCACATTGGACCCGCTCGCTCTCTGTCTCTCACTCACATTGGACCCGCTCGCTCTCTGTCTCTCACTCACATTGGACGCGCTCGCTCTCTGTCTCTCACTCACATTGGACGCGCTCGCTCTCTGTCTCTCACTCACATTGGACCCGCTCGCTCTCTGTCTCTCACTCACGTTGGATGTGCTCACTCTCTGTCTCTCACTCACATTGGATGCGATCGCTCTGTGTCTCTCACAGTCACGTTGGACGCGCTCGCTCTGTGTCTCTCACTCACATTGGACCCGCTCGCTCTCTGTCTCTCACTCACATTGGACCCGCTCGCTCTCTGTCTCTCACTCACGTTGGACGCGCTCGCTCTCTGTCTCTCACTCACGTTGGACACGCTCGCTCCCTGTCTCTCACTCACATTGGACACGCTCGCTCCCTGTCTCTCACTCACATTGGACACGCTCGCTCTCTGTCTCTCACTCACATTGGACGCGCTCGCTCTCTGTCTCTCACTCACATTGGACCCGCTCGCTCTCTGTCTCTCACTCACGTTGGACCCGCTCGCTCTCTGTCTCTCACTCACGTTGGACCCGCTCGCTCTCTGTCACACGCTCACATTGGACCCGCTCGCTCTCTGTATCTCACTCACATTGGACGCACTCGCTCTCTGTCTCTCACTCACGTTGGGCACGCTCGCTCTCTGTCTCATGCTCACATTGGATGCACTCGCTCTCTGTCTCTCACTCACATTGGCACGCTCGCTCTCTGTCTCACACTGACATTGGACGCACTCGCTCTCTGTCTCACACTCACATTGGACACGCTCACTCTCTGTCTCTCACTCACATTGGACCCGCTCGCTCTCTGTCTCTCACTCACATTGGACGCGCTCGCTCTCTGTCTCTCACTCACATTGGACGCGCTCGCTCTCTGTCTCACACTCACATTGGACACGCTCGCTCTCTGTCTCTCACTCACATTGGACGCGCTCGCTCTCTGTCTCTCACTCACGTTGGACGTGTTCACTCTCTGTCTCTCACTCACATTGGATGCGCTCGCTCTTTGTCTCTCACAGTCACGTTGGACGCGCTCGCTCTGTGTCTCTCACTCACATTGGACCCGCTCGCTCTCTGTCTCTCACTCACGTTGGACGCGCTCGCTCTCTGTCTCTCACTCACATTGGACACGCTCGCTCCCTGTCTCTCACTCACATTGGACACGCTCGCTCCCTTTCTCTCACTGACATTGGACACGCTCGCTCTCTGTCTCTCACTCACATTGGACGCGCTCGCTCTCTGTCTCTCACTCACATTGGACCCGCTCGCTCTCTGTCTCTCACTCACGTTGGACCCGCTCGCTCTCTGTCTCACGCTCACTTTGGACCCGCTCGCTGTCTGTCTCTCACTCACATTGGACGCACTCGCTCTCTGTCTCTCACTCACGTTGGGCACGCTCGCTCTCTGTCTCATGCTCACATTGGATACACTCGCTCTCTGTCTCTCACTCACATTGGACACGCTCGCTCTCTGTCTCACACTGACATTGGATGCACTCGCTCTCTGTCTCAAACTGACATTGGACGCACTCGCTCTCTGTCTCATGATCACATTGGATGCACACACTCTGTCACTCGCTCTGTCTGACAATCGCACTTTGCCCCTCACGCTGTCCCTGGCGCTGTCGCTTTGCCCCTCAGGCCGGTGCTGGCGCAGTCGCTTTGCCCCTCAGGCTGTCCCTGGCGCTGTCGCTTTGCGCCTCTTGCACACACTGTCACGTATGACCATTAATACAATACCACTCCCTCAAACGCAGTGACTGTCTCTCCCAGACTCCATCCCAATCTCTCCCTCTCCCACACTCTCTTTCTCCACTCTCCTCTCTGGCGTGCGCTCGTTCCCCCTCCACCACCCGGACTGAGGGCCATTGGTCAGTGTATGATGCAGAGTCTGTAGTGCCGCCATGGTGTGGCTTTGTCCTCCTACATTCAACACTTGTAATGTCAGTCTTTTCCTCATCATGTCTGGTTTCGTTCTTTCCCTGGCACCCCCAGATTGTTCCAGTGAATTGTGCCATAAGAACTGGGTCCCTTACAAGGGCAACTGCTACTACTTCTCAAAGACCATCCTGGGCTGGGCGGAAAGTCGACAGAACTGCATATCGCAGGGCTCCGAGCTCTTGGTGATTCGCAGCCAGGAGGAACAGGTAAGGAAAACCTGACCCTGTGTGCAGCTGTCCTGAGAGTGTTTTATAGGGACAGTGTAGAAGGAGTTTTACGCTGTATCTAACCCCGTGCTGTACCTGTCCTGGGAGTGTTTGGTGGGGACAGTGCAGAGGCAGCATTACTCTGTATCTAACCCCGTGCTGTGCTGTCCTGGGAGTGTTTGATGGCGACAGTGTAGCGGGAGCTTTACTCTGGACCTATCCCCGTGCTGTACCTGTCCTGGGAGTGTTTGATGGGGACAGTGTAGAGGGAGCTTTTCTCTGGACCTATCCCCATGCTGTAACTGTCCTGGGAGTGTTTGATGGGAACAGTGTAGAGGGAGCTTTAATCTGGACCAATCCCCGTGCTGTACCTGTCCTGGGAGTGTTTGATGGGGACAGTGTAGAGGTAGCTTTTCTCTGGACCTATCCCCGTCCTGTACCTGTCCTGGGAGTGTTTGATGGGGACAGTGTAGAGGGAGCTTTACTCTGTATCTAACCCCATGCTGTACCTGTCCTGGGAGTGTTTGATGGGGACGGTGTTGAGGGAGCTGTATTCTATATCTAACTCCATGCTGTACCTGTCCTGGGAGTGTTTGATGGGCACAATGCAGAGTGAGATGTTCCCCACTATAGAATGATTGAATATAACAGTGTAGAAGGTAGCCATTCAGCCCATGTGCATGTCCTTGCTATTTGAAAGCGCTATCTAATCAATTGTCTAAACATCTTTGTATTAAGATTCTTCTATCTCCACGCCCACCTGTTCACCCACCCAATTATTTGGCCAATTAAATTCTGCCCATGGCTTCACCCCAGCGAGAGAAATGTTCACTATGCCGACCCATCTTCTTTACAATCCTTTCATGTGATGTGGGCATCGCAGGCTGGGCCATTATTTACTGCCAATCCTTAATTGTCCTTGTTCAAAGGGCATTTCAGAGCCAACCACATTGCTTTGGGTCTGAAGTCATATGTAGACCAGACCAGGTAAGGGGGACATATTTCCTCCCTGAAGGGCATTAGTGAACCAGGTGGGTTTTCACGGTCATCATGAGACTTTAATTCCAGACTTATTTTGTTAGATTCAAATTTCTCCACCTGCCGTGGTGGGATTTGAACCCAGGACCCCACAGCACAATTCTGGGTCTCTGAGTGACAAGTCCAGTGACAATGCCACTGCACCACTGCCTCCTCATTACCCCTTCAGAAGATGGTGGTGAGTTGCCTTCTTGAACAGCTGCAGTCCATGTTGTGTGGGCACACCCACAGTGCTGTTAGGAAGGGAGTTCCAGCATTTTGGCCCAGTAACAGTGAAGGATCAGGCGATATAATTCCAATTCAGGATGGTGAGTGGCTTGGAAGGGACGTTCCATGTGGTGGTGTTGCCCCTGTCCTGCTAGATGGTAGTGGCAGTGTATTTGGAAGGTGCTGTCTAAGGATAATTCTTGCAGTGCATCTTGTAGACGGTACTCACTGCTGCTGCTGCATGTCGGTGTGCGAGGGGGTGAATGTTTGTGAATGGGGTGCCGATCAAGCTAGTGGCTTTCTCCAGGATGGTGACAAACTTCTTGAGCATTGCTGGAGCTGCACTCATGCCAGCAATTGGGGAACATTCCACCACACTCCTGACTTCTGCCTTGTAGATGTTGGACAGACTTGGAGAGTCAGGAAGTGAGTTGCTCTCGATAGAGTTCCAAGCCTCTGACCTGCTCTTGTAGCTACAGTATTTATCGGGCATTTCCGGATCAGATTCTGGTCAATGGTAAACTCCAAGATGTTGAAAGTGGGGGATTCAGTGATGCTGATGCCATTGAACCTCAAAGGGCGATGGATGGATTCTGTCTCATTGGAGATGTTCTCCACCTGGTACTTGATATGAATGATTCGCACTGGCTATTTGCCCTTCCAGGAATATGTGGCTCAGTTCAACCTGAGCCGTGCATATTGGATTGGAATCAAGCACAATCCGCTAGAATCCACTTGGATGTGGGTAGATGGGACAACTGTACAAGATGGCCTAATGTGAGTACCGGGCGAAGACCAAAGTGTGGGCAGCAGGGGAGAAGTAGCTGTGCAGGTGAATCTGGGATCAGCACGAGAACAACGGCAATCTTAGCCCAGGCAGTGGAGAGTAAGGTCAGAAGTCCGGTTTGAGTGCGCCTAACCCCGTGCTCTCCCATTACTGGGAGTGTTTGATGTGGACGGTGTAGAGGGAGGTTTACTCTGTATCTAACCCTGTCCTGTACCTGTCCTGGGAGTGTTTGATGTGGACGGTGTAGAGGGAGATTTACACTGTATCTAAGCCCGTGCTGTACCTGTTCTGGGAGTGTTTGATGGGGACAGTGTAGAGGGAGCTTTACTCTGTATCTAACCCTGTGCTGTACCTGTCCTGGGAGTGTTGATGGGGACAGTGTAGAGGGAGCTTTACTCTGTATCTAAACCCGTGCTGTACCTGTCCTGGGAGTGTTTGATGGGGACGCTGTAGAGGGAAATTTACTCTGTATTTAACCTCGTGCTGCACCTGCCCTGGGAGTGTTTGATGGGGACAGTGTAGAGGGAAATTTACTTTGTGTCTAACCCCGTGCTGTACCTGTCCTGGGAGTGTTTGATGGGGACGCTGTAGAGGGAAATTTACTTTGTGTCTAACCCCGTGCTGTACCTGTCCTAGGTGTGTTTGATGGGGATAGTGTAGAGGGAGCTTTACTCTGTATCTAACCCCGTGCTGTACCTGTCCTGGGAGTGTTGGATGGTGCCTTCCCTGGGAATTGGGTGGGATTTCTCTCTTTCACGGCTGCCCCTGAGGGTTAGTGAATGGGGGGAACGGGGGTGGCAGGGAACAAGTTTTACTTTTACTCACAAACTCTCGTTGTTTCACCTCCCCGTCACCCCACTCTGCTCTCTTAGATTCTGGGACCAAGGCAGCCCCGACAGTCACTTCGACTACGAGCTGGAGGCATTTAAGAACTGCGTCTCCCTGCGCCGAGGAGCCTGGGCTAACGCTGTGTGCAGTGCTCCACAGCACTGGATCTGCAAACGGAGATCGGAGCCAGTCCCGTTTAAATTGTGATCGTCAGTACTGAGGGTGTGCCGCACTGTTGGAGGGTCAGTACTGAGGGAGTGCTGCACTGTCTGTGGGTCAGTACTGAGGGAGTGCTGCACTGTCTGTGGGTCAGTACTGAGGGAGTGCTGCACTGTCTGTGGGTCAGTACTGAGGGAGTGCTGCACTGTCTGTGGGCCAGTACTGAGGGAGTGCTGCATTGTCTGAGTTTCAGTACTGAGGGAGTGCTGCACTGTCGGAGTTTCAGTACTGAGGGAGTGCTGCACTGTCGGAGTTTCAGTACTGAGGGAGTGCTGCACTGTCGGAGTTTCAGTACTGAGGGAGGCTGCACTGTTGGAGTTTCAGTACTGAGGGAGTGCTGCACTGTTGGAGTTTCAGTACTGAGGGAGTGCTGCCCTGGCGGAGTTTCAGTACTGAGGGAGTGCTGCACTGCCGAGTTTCAGTACTGAGGGAGTGCTGCACTGTCGGAGTGTCATTACTGAGGGAGTGCTGCACTGTCGGAGTGTCAGTACTGAGGGAGTGCTGCACTGTCGGATTGTCAGTACTGAGGGAGTGCTGCACTGTCGGACTGTCAGTACTGAGGGAGTGCTGCACTGTCTGAGGGTCAGTACTGAGGGAGTGCTGCAGTGTCTGAGGGCCAGTACTGTGGGAGTGCTGCACTGTCTGAGGGTCAGTACTGAGGGAGTGCTGCACTGTCTGAGGGTCAGTACTGAGGGAGTGCTGCACTGTCTGAGTTTCAGTACTGAGGGAGTGCTGCACTGTCGGTGTTTCAGTACTGAGGGAGTGCTGCACTGTCGGTGTTTCAGTACTGAGGGAGTGCTGCACTGTCGGTGTTTCAGTACTGAGGGAGTGCTGCACTGTCGGAGGTTCAGTCCTGAGGGAGTGCTGCACTGCCAGAGACACATGCTGCATCTGCGTGGAGATAGCAGGCACCAGTTACATCGCTGGAAAATGGGAGAGACGGCAATCGCGAGGGCTTTGTGACTGTCGATATCCAGTCTGCCTGCAAGAAGGCGATAGGCTCTCCTCCATCTACCACAGGATCAGAGGGGAATTCAACTCTCAAGATCAGTGAATCCTTTCTGAAAACAATACACCTAAATTGAGTGAAATATGTTGGTATTTTTGCACTGTTATAAAGTTTCGGTAATGTTATCTCATAAAAAGCACAATGTCACAATTTATTCAGATATTAAAGTTTATTTATGCCAGTGAATTAACAAAATATGTCTCCAGATATTATTAATATATTAATATTGGTTCACTCTCTGTTCTGCTCTGTTGAGTCTCCAGTTACTATTAATATATTAGGGTTGCATTGCTCTCTGTTCTGCTCCATTGAGTCTCCAGTTTTTATTAATATATTAATATTATTTTGCACCCTGTTCTGCTCCATTGATTCTCCAGTTATTATTAATATATTAATATTGCTTCACTCTGTTCTGCTCCATTGAGTCTCCAGTTATTATTAATATATTAATATTGCTTCACTCTCTGTTCTGCTCCATTGAGTCTCCAGTTATTATTAATATATTAATATTGTTTCACTCTCTGTTCTGCTCCAATGTGTCTCCAGTTATTATTAATATATTAATATTGTTTCACTCTCTGTTCTGCTCCATTGAGTCTCCAGTTATTAATATATTAATGTTGCTTCGCTCTCTTATTCTGCTCCATTGAGTCTTTAGTTATTAATATATTAATATTGCTTCGCTCTCTTATTCTGCTCCATTGAGTCTCCAGTTATTATTAATATATTAATATTGTTTCACTCTCTGTTCTGCTCCATTGAGTCTTTAGTTATTATTAATATATTAATATTGCTTCGCTCTCTGTTCTGCTCCATTGAGTCTCCAGTTATTATTAATATATTAACATTGTTTCACTCTCTTATTCTGCTCCATTGAGTCTGCAGTTATTAATATATTAATGTTGCTTCACTCTCTGTTCTGCTCTGTTGAGTCTCCAGTGTTTATGACGATATTCATATTGCTTCAATCTCTTTTCGGCTCCATCGACTCTCCAGTCACTAATATATTAATATTGTTTTGCTGTCAGTTCTCCTCCATTGAGTCTCCAGTTATTATTAATATATTAGTATTGCTTCGCTTGCTATTCTGGTCCATCGCGTCTCCAGTTATTATTAATATATTAATATTGTTTCGCTACCTGTTCTGCTCAATTGAGTCTTCAGATATGATTGATGTACCAATGTCGTTTCGCTCTAATTCTGTTCCAATGAGTCTCCAGTTGATATTAATTTACTGATGTCCAGGCGCTCTATGTTCTGCTGCATTGACTCTCCAGTTATTATTAATATATTCATATTGTTTCACTCTCTGTTCTTCTCCATTGAGTCTCCAGTTATTATTAATATATTAATATTGTTTCACTCTCTGTTCTACTCCATTGAGTCTCCAGTTATTATTAATATATTAATATTGTTTCACTCTCTGTTCTGCTCCATTGTGTCTCCAGTTATTATTAATATTGTTTCACTCTCTGTTCTGCTCCATTGAGTCTCCAGTTATTATTAATATATTAATATTGTTTCACACTCTGTTCTGCTCCATTGAGTCTCCAGTTATTATTAATATATTAACATTGTTTCACTCTCTGTTCTTCTCCATTGAGTCTCCAGTTATTGTTAATATATTAATATTGTTTCACTCTCTGTTCTTCTCCATTGAGTCTCCAGTTATTATTAATATATTAATATTGTTTCACTCTCTGTTCTTCTCCATTGAGTCTCCAGTTATTATTAATATATTAACATTGTTTCACTCTCTGTTCTGCTCCATTGAGTCTCCAGTTATTATTAATATATTAATATTGTTTCACTCTGTTCTGCTCCATTGTGTCTCTAGTTATTATTAATATATTAATATTGCTTCACTCTGTTCTGCTCCATTGAGTCTCCAGTTATTATTAACATATTAATATTGTTTCACTCTCTGTTCTGCTGCATTGAGTCTCCAGCCCAGCCTGTCACGTGATGTTCCGTGTCTGCATCCCAGCGGTGACCTCCCGGGAATCATTACGTAGCGTTTCCTCATTTCCGGCCGCTTCCTTTCCTTACCAAGATGGCCGCCCCTTTCCGCCGGAAGTGCTGAGTCAGGCGGGGCAGCCAGATCCCTGAGGCCCCCGAAGAGGCTGCGAGAGGCGGAGGCTTCAAACTGGGCCCGTGGAGGAGCAGGAGGCCCCCGTCTGGAGCACATCCCGAACTCATCATCATAGAAACTAGAGAAAGTCACCTTCTATTAGTCATTAATACCTATAATCTATATTAATCCAGAGAATAATAGATCCTTAACAAGATTCAATTCAAATAGGATCTGGAATCCATACAATTCTCTAAATAGTTTCTTTTATTATCAAACATCCATCCTTTGTATATCTAATCCTTCATAAATCTTAATATTCTCTCATTAACCTGTCTGAATATTTAATAATCTCAATAAAAATATATCTAATCCTTCAGAAATCTTAATATTCTCTCATTAACCTGTCTGAATATTTAATAATCTCAATAATAATATATCTAATCCTTCATAAATCTTAATATTCTCTCATTACCCTGTCTGAATATTTAATAATCTCAATAATATATCTAATCCTTCATAAATCTTAATATTCTCTCATCAACCTGTCTGAATATTTAATAATCTCAATAATAATATATCTAATCCTTCATAAACCTTAATATTCTCTCATCAACCTGTCTGAATATTTAATATTCTCAATAATAATATATCTATTCCTTCATAAATCTTAATATTCTCTCATCAACCTGTCTGAATATTTAATAATCAATAATAATATACCTAATCCTTCATAAATCTTAATATTCTCTCATTAAACTGTCTGAATATTTAATAATCTCAATAACAATATATCTAATCCTTCATAAATCTTAATATTCTCTCATTAACCTGTCTGAATATTTAATAATCTCTATAATAATATATCTATTCCTTCATAAATCTTAATATTCTCTCATCAACCTGTCTGAATATTTAATAATCTCAATAATATATCGAATCCTTCATAAATCTTAATATTCTCTCATCAACCTATCTGAATATTTAATATTCTCAATAACAATATATCTAATCCTTCATAAATCTTAATATTCTCTCATTAACCTGTCTGAATATTTAATAATCAATAATAATATATCTAATCCTTCATAAATCTTAATATTCTCTCATTAACCTGTCTGAATATTTAGTAATCTCAATAACAATATATCTAATCCTTCATAAATCTTAATATTCTCTCATTAACCTGTCTGAATATTTAAGAATCAATAATAATATATCTAATCCTTCATAAATCTTAATATTCTCTCATCGACCTGTCTGAATATTTAATAATCTCAATAATAATATATCTAATCCTTCATAAATCTTAATATTCTCTCATTAACCTGTCTGAATATTTAATAATCTCAATAATAATATATCTAATCCTTCATAAATCTTAATACTCTCTCATCAACCTGTCTGAATATTTAATAATCTCAATAATATATCTAATCCTTCATAAATCTTCATATTCTCTCATTAACCTGTCTGAATATTTAATAATCTCAATAATAATACATCTAATCCTTCATAAATCTTAATAATCTCTCATTAACCTGTCTGAATATTTAATAATCTCAATAACAATATATCTAATCCTTCATAAATCTTAATATTCTCTCATTAACCTGTCTGAATATTTAATAATCTCAATAACAATATATCTAATCCTTCATAAATCTTAATATTCTCTCATTAACCTGTCTGAATATTTAATAATCTCTATAATAATATATCTATTCCTTCATAAATCTTAATATTCTCTCATCAACCTGTCTGAATATTTAATAATCTCAATAATATATCTAATCCTTCATAAATCTTAATATTCTCTCATCAACCTATCTGAATATTTAATAATCTCAATAACAATATATCTAATCCTTCATAAATCTTAATATTCTCTCATTAACCTGTCTGAATATTTAATAATCTCAATAATAATATATCTAATCCTTCAGAAATCTTAATATTCTCTCATTAACCTGTCTGAATATTTAATAATCAATAATAATATATCTAATCCTTCATAAATCTTAATACTCTCTCATCAAACTGTCTGAATATTTAATATCAATAATAATATATCTAATCCTTCATAAATCTTAATATTCTCTCATTAACCTGTCTGAATATTTAATAATCTCAATAATATATCTAATCCTTCATAAATCTTAATATTCTCTTATCAACCTATCTGAATATTTAATATTCTCAATAACAATATATCTAATCCTTCATAAATCTTAATATTCTCTCATTAACCTGTCTGAATATTTAATAATCAATAATAATATATCTAATCCTTCATAAATCTTAATATTCTCTCATTAACCTGTCTGAATATTTAGTAATCTCAATAACAATATATCTAATCCTTCATAAATCTTAATATTCTCTCATTAACCTGTCTGAATATTTAAGAATCAATAATAATATATCTAATCCTTCATAAATCTTAATATTCTCTCATCGACCTGTCTGAATATTTAATAATCTCAATAATAATATATCTAATCCTTCATAAATCTTAATATTCTCTCATTAACCTGTCTGAATATTTAATAATCTCAATAATAATATATCTAATCCTTCATAAATCTTAATACTCTCTCATCAACCTGTCTGAATATTTAATAATCTCAATAATATATCTAATCCTTCATAAATCTTCATATTCTCTCATTAACCTGTCTGAATATTTAATAATCTCAATAATAATACATCTAATCCTTCATAAATCTTAATAATCTCTCATTAACCTTTCTGAATATTTAATAATCTCAATAATATATCTAATCCTTCATAAATCTTAATATTATTTCATTAACCTGTCTGGATATTTAATAATCTCAATAACAATATATCTAATCCTTCATAAATCTTAATATTCTCTCATTAACCTGCCTGAATATTTAATATCAATAATAATATATCTAATCCTTCATAAATCTAAATAATCTCTTCTTAACCTGTCTGAATATTTAATAATCTCAATAATATATCTAATTCTTCATAAATCTTAATAATCTCTCATTAACCTGTCTGAATATTCAATAATCTCAATAATATATCTAATTATCGATTAATCTTAATAATCTGTCACTTAAATGTCGGAATATTTAATAATCTTGATAATAATATAATTATTGATTCAACTTAATAATCTGTCGCTTATCTGTCTGAATATTTAATAATCTCATATCTACTTATCGATTAATCTTAATCTGTCACCTATCTGAATATTGAGTAATCTCAATAATAATATATCTAATCCTTCATAAATCTTAATATTCTCTCATCGACCTGTCTGAATATTTAATAATCTCAATAATAATATATCTAATCCTTCATAAATCTTAATATTCTCTCATTAACCTGTCTGAATATTTAATAATCTCAATAATAATATATCTAATCCTTCATAAATCTTAATACTCTCTCATCAACCTGTCTGAATATTTAATAATCTCAATAATATATCTAATCCTTCATAAATCTTCATATTCTCTCATTAACCTGTCTGAATATTTAATAATCTCAATAATAATACATCTAATCCTTCATAAATCTTAATAATCTCTCATTAACCTGTCTGAATATTTAATAATCTCAATAACAATATATCTAATCCTTCATAAATCTTAATATTCTCTCATTAACCTGTCTGAATATTTAATAATCTCAATAACAATATATCTAATCCTTCATAAATCTTAATATTCTCTCATTAACCTGTCTGAATATTTAATAATCTCTATAATAATATATCTATTCCTTCATAAATCTTAATATTCTCTCATCAACCTGTCTGAATATTTAATAATCTCAATAATATATCTAATCCTTCATAAATCTTAATATTCTCTCATCAACCTATCTGAATATTTAATATTCTCAATAACAATATATCTAATCCTTCATAAATCTTAATATTCTCTCATTAACCTGTCTGAATATTTAATAATCTCAATAATAATATATCTAATCCTTCAGAAATCTTAATATTCTCTCATTAACCTGTCTGAATATTTAATAATCAATAATAATATATCTAATCCTTCATAAATCTTAATACTCTCTCATCAAACTGTCTGAATATTTAATATCAATAATAATATATCTAATCCTTCATAAATCTTAATATTCTCTCATTAACCTGTCTGAATATTTAATAATCTCAATAATATATCTAATCCTTCATAAATCTTAATATTCTCTTATCAACCTATCTGAATATTTAATATTCTCAATAACAATATATCTAATCCTTCATAAATCTTAATATTCTCTCATTAACCTGTCTGAATATTTAATAATCAATAATAATATATCTAATCCTTCATAAATCTTAATATTCTCTCATTAACCTGTCTGAATATTTAGTAATCTCAATAACAATATATCTAATCCTTCATAAATCTTAATATTCTCTCATTAACCTGTCTGAATATTTAAGAATCAATAATAATATATCTAATCCTTCATAAATCTTAATATTCTCTCATCGACCTGTCTGAATATTTAATAATCTCAATAATAATATATCTAATCCTTCATAAATCTTAATATTCTCTCATTAACCTGTCTGAATATTTAATAATCTCAATAATAATATATCTAATCCTTCATAAATCTTAATACTCTCTCATCAACCTGTCTGAATATTTAATAATCTCAATAATATATCTAATCCTT
The DNA here is from genome assembly GCA_026770705.1 of Isurus oxyrinchus. Lineage (NCBI taxonomy): Eukaryota > Metazoa > Chordata > Chondrichthyes > Lamniformes > Lamnidae > Isurus > Isurus oxyrinchus. The sequence goes on along the minus strand of JANJGN010000153.1, from coordinate 264,814 downwards.
CATAAATCTTCATATTCTCTCATTAACCTGTCTGAATATTTAATAATCTCAATAATAATACATCTAATCCTTCATAAATCTTAATAATCTCTCATTAACCTTTCTGAATATTTAATAATCTCAATAATATATCTAATCCTTCATAAATCTTAATATTATTTCATTAACCTGTCTGGATATTTAATAATCTCAATAACAATATATCTAATCCTTCATAAATCTTAATATTCTCTCATTAACCTGCCTGAATATTTAATATCAATAATAATATATCTAATCCTTCATAAATCTAAATAATCTCTTCTTAACCTGTCTGAATATTTAATAATCTCAATAATATATCTAATTCTTCATAAATCTTAATAATCTCTCATTAACCTGTCTGAATATTCAATAATCTCAATAATATATCTAATTATCGATTAATCTTAATAATCTGTCACTTAAATGTCGGAATATTTAATAATCTTGATAATAATATAATTATTGATTCAACTTAATAATCTGTCGCTTATCTGTCTGAATATTTAATAATCTCATATCTACTTATCGATTAATCTTAATCTGTCACCTATCTGAATATTGAGTAATCTCAATAATAATATATCTAATCCTTCTTAAATCTTAATCTCTCACGAACCTCTGTGAATATTTAATAATCTCAATAATATGTTTAATTATTGATTAATCTTAATCTGTCACTAATCTGTCTGAATATTCAATAATTCCAATAATAATATATCTAATCTTTATAAATCTTAATAACCTGTCATTAATCTGTCTGAATATTCCATAATCACAATATATGTAATAGATTCATTTTAATAATCTATCACTAATCTGACAGAATATTCAGTAATCTCAATGATAATATATTTAATTATAGGTCAACCTTAATAACCTATCTAAACACTAAACCTAAAACCCAGCAAACAAAGACAACCCCCAACCTCAAAAATATTGAACTCCCAAACGCCTCTTAACACTGAACTCACATACCCCACTAATTGAGTATATTCTGCAGTTAGTCTCTCATTAATATACCTGATTGTTAGTTAGTCTCACTTCATATTTGTTAATTCATAGTGAAACATGTTAATGCCTTTCGTTATTAGTTAATCTTGTTATGTAATTGCAAATGTTAATGCATGCTATAATTAATTAAACTAACCTACAAATAAATATTCTAGATGTGAAACTTCATTTAATTGTCACTGGTCAAACCACATTCTCAGTGAATTTTAATCCCCTATTCACCTAATATTAGTTTAGTAGGAGTAATTGAGTATTGTCAATCAATAACTCATTTTAATAGAATAGGTTATTGTTTTAAATATATTAAAATATAAATATTATTTAAAGGTTAATTTAATTTTTTGTAAATTATAATTTGAATTTTATTAAATATCAGTAAGGAGTTAACAAAAATTCCCATTTAAAGTCATTAATAAAAAGGAGACATCAATAATTATTTTCCGTGAAATGTGTGATTGGCAACATTGGCCAGAATGGAAATTCTTTGATCATTGCTCAGGAAATTGTCCAATTCGATTTAACTCGTCAAAGCCCAAACACGTTTGATATTTAATCTTTGAGAAGAATTGCTTCAGAGCCGAGAGTGAGGGAGGGGACGCAGAGGCAGAAAGACACAATGACCACCTCCCCGTTGGGTAAATTGAATAGGCTGTTGGGTCGGAGGGAAATGAGGGAGGAGAGCATGGAGCTGGACGAGGAGGATGTGGATAGGATCCTGCGCCCTGACTCTGTGCCCCTGGAGGAATACGAGGGCACCATGGTGGGCATGCACATCTCGGACAGGGCGGAGGAGCCGGCGGGGTTGCCGGGCGCCCTGGCGGACAGGCAGAGGGAGTCGGAGCGCCTCCCTAAAGCCATGCTGTGGATGCAGGCGAGATTCCTGGACCAGATCGGCTTCACGGAGCGCCAGGCGGAGGAGGTTCTAGCGCGGAACAAGGAGCAGCAAGCAGGTAGGCTTGGCCCCCAAACACCGGACCCTCAAAACACCGAACCCCACGAACACCGAAACCCCCAAACACTGAACCCCCAAACACCGAACCCCCCGAACACCAAGCACACTGAACCCAAAAAGAACTGAACACCAGTACTGAGCCCTAAAACCCTGACAGACAGTGAATGCAAAAACACGGAACCCCCAAATGCTTAAACACAGAACACCAAAAACCCTAACACACTGAACCCCCAAATACCAAACATACTGAACCCCCAAACCCCCAAACCACGAACACATTGAACCTCAACACAACTCAGCCACCAATATTGAGCACCTAACCCAAACCCCAAAAGACCTGAAACACTGAACCCCTAAACACAGTACCCCAAACCCAAAATCAATGAATCCCTAAATCCTAAACCCAAAACACTGAGCCCCCAAAACACTGAGCCCCCAAACCGCCAAAACACTGAGCCCCCAAACCCCCAAAACACTGAGCCCCCAAACCCCCAAAACACTGAGCCCCCAAACCCCCAAAACACTGAGCCCCCAAACCCCCAAAACACTGAGCCCCCAAACCCCCAAAACACTGAGCCCCCAAACCCCCAAAACACTGAGCCCCCAAACCCCCAAAACACTGAGCCCCCAAACCCCCAAAACACTGAGCCCCCAAACCCCCAAAACACTGAGCCCCCAAACCCCCAAAACACTGAGCCCCCAAACCCCGAAAACACTGAGCCCACAAACCCCCAAAACACTGAGCCCCCAAACCCCCAAAACACTGAGCCCCCAAACCCCCAAAACACTGAGCCCCCAAACCCCCAAAACACTGAGCCCCCAAACCCCCAAAACACTGAGCCCCCAAACCCCCAAAACACTGAGCCCCCAAACCCCCAAAACACTGAGCCCCCAAACCCCCAAAACACTGAGCCCCCAAACCCCCAAAACACTGAGCCCCCAAACCCCCAAAACACTGAGCCCCCAAACCCCCAAAACACTGAGCCCCCAAACCCCCAAAACACTGAGCCCCCAAACCCCCAAAACACTGAGCCCCCAAACCCCCAAAACACTGAGCCCCCAAACCCCCAAAACACTGAGCCCCCAAACCCCCAAAACACTGAGCCCCCAAACCCCCAAAACACTGAGCCCCCAAACCCCCAAAACACTGAGCCCCCAAACCCCCAAAACACTGAGCCCCCAAACCCCCAAAACACTGAGCCCCCAAACCCCCAAAACACTGAGCCCCCAAACCCCCAAAACACTGAGCCCCCAAACCCCCAAAACACTGAGCCCCCAAACCCCCAAAACACTGAGCCCCCAAACCCCCAAAACACTGAGCCCCCAAACCCCCAAAACACTGAGCCCCCAAACCCCCAAAACACTGAGCCCCCAAACCCCCAAAACACTGAGCCCCCAAACCCCCAAAACACTGAGCCCCCAAACCCCCAAAACACTGAGCCCCCAAACCCCCAAAACACTGAGCCCCCAAACCCCCAAAACACTGAGCCCCCAAACCCCCAAAACACTGAGCCCCCAAACCCCCAAAACACTGAGCCCCCAAACCCCCAAAACACTGAGCCCCCAAACCCCCAAAACACTGAGCCCCCAAACCCCCAAAACACTGACCCCCAAACCCCCAAAACACTGAGCCCCCAAACCCCCAAAACACTGAGCCCCCAAACCCCCAAAACACTGAGCCCCCAAACGCCAAAACACTGAGCCCCCAAACCCCCAAAACACTGAGCCCCCAAACCCCCAAAACACTGAGCCCCCAAACCCCCAAAACACTGAGCCCCCAAACCCCCAAAACACTGAGCCCCCAAACCCCCAAAACACTGAGCCCCCAAACCCCCAAAACACTGAGCCCCCAAACCCCCAAAACACTGAGCCCCCAAACCCCCAAAACACTGAGCCCCCAAACCCCCAAGACATTGAACTCGCAAACCCCGAATGGCCCAAAGCCAAAAGTGCTTGTCCCCCACCCGAACCACGCCCAAAGGCGCTGGACACCAAAATATTCAGGTATGGGTGAGGGGAAATGACAGGGCCCCAGACGTAGTGGGTGAGGGGGAGGCGAGCGTGTCCCAGAAGGTCTGGGCGAGGGGATGTGCAGGAAGGTCTGAGCGAGGGTGAGATGAGCGTTCCCTCAGTACTGACCCTCCGACAGTGTGGCGCTCCCTCAGTACTGACCCTCTGACAGTGTGGTGCTCCCTCAATACTGACCCTCCGACGGTGCGGTGCTCCCTCAGTACTGAACCTCCGACAGTGCAGCACTCCAACGGTGCGGCGCTCCCTCAGCGCTGACCCTCCCACGGTACGGCGCTCCCTCAGCGCTGAATCCTCCGACTGTGCGGCGCTCCCTCAGCGCTGAATCCTCCAACTGTGCGGCGCTCCCTCTGCGCTGACCCTCCGATGGTGCGGCACTCCCTCTGCGCTGACCCTCCGACGGTGAAGCGCTCCCTCTGCGCTGACGCTCCGACGGTGCGGCGCTCGCTCAATTCTGATTTGTGCCGACCTGATTGTGATGCAGGATTGTCGGTAGAGAGATCCCTGGCTGAGCAGAAGCTGGCTGCTGAAACCATGGAAGATAATACTTCCAAACTGAAGGACGAACTCGCTGTGCAAGTCTCCGCGGGCAAGTGCACCAAGTTCCAACAAGTCTTCGTCAACTGGCTGTCGGCCTTCTGCAGGTTGGTCAGTAAGTGCTGTCCCGATAATGTCTTTTGTCTTTGGGGAGCAGCTGTCAGATTTCTACCACCCTTTGTTCATTTTTACCCTTATCCTTGGTTATTGACCAGCTTCCCTCCCTCGATCTCATCTGTTCATGTTTTTTTTTTAATTCTGACTCGGATGTGAGCATGGCTGGCAAAGCCAGTATGTGTTGCCCCCTCCACAATTGCCCCTTCAACTGAAGGCAGTTGCTACATCACCTACATGGATGCAGGTTCTGAGTCATGTGTCGGCTGGACCCGGCACCGAGGGCAAGTTTCTTTCACCAGAGGACACCTGTTCCTGTTGATATCTTACACTTTGATCGAATCACCACACTACCCCCCCCCCCGCCTACAACAGCTTAACCCTCGAATTTCCAGCAAATACAACCCCTTAAAGTAAATTCTACCAGCCCCTGATAATTTTGCACCCCTCGAACAAATCGCCCCCAAACCCAGCCACTCCTCATCCTCCTGGTGTCCAAGGAGAACAGCTCCAACCTATCCAATCTGTTCTCTTCGCTGCAATTTTCCAGTCCTGGGTGGCAACATGCTAGTAAATCTGCTCTGTGCCTCTCTCGTGCAGCTACTTCCTTTCTGTAATGAGGTGACCAGAACTGCGCACAGTACTCAAGTTGTGGTGATATACATTGATTTCATTTTTCTCCTTTTTTTGTGACCTCATTTCTGCTCCATCATTCCCTCCCTCTCTCCCCTCCCCACACACCAGACTGCAGCAGCGAGCTGTGCCACCGATTCTGGACACCTTATGGGGGCAACTGCTACTATTTCTCTAAGAGTGTCCTGTACTGGGAGCAGAGTCGGCTGAACTGCATTGCACAGGGTGCGGAGCTCTTGGTCATTCGCAACAGGAAGGAGCAGGTGAGCGGAGAAATGGGAGTTTTTCTTTTAAGGACAGAGTAGAGGAAGCTTTACTCCATATCTAACCCCGTGCTGTACCTGTCCTGGGAGTGTTTGAATGGGACAGTGTCGAGGGAGCTTTACACTGTCTATGCCCATGTTGTAACTGAAGAGCGAGCTTTACACTGTCTATGTCCGTGCTGTACCTGTAGACGGAGATTTCCTCACTGCTTCTCCCTCTCCTCATTTTCAGAAGTTTGTTGCTGGCTATGATGTACAGAAGGTGTACTGGATCGGTTTAAATGAGACCGCTGAAGGGGGATCGTGGAAGTGGGTCGATGGGACTGATGTCCAGGATGAGCTAAAGTGAGTGTTGAAAAATATCAAATTGGCTCCTATTCATCAGGGGACTTGCAGTCGGTCCTAATCCCGCAGTGGATACTTCCGGCCTCAGTATTCTTTATTCTTCAACCATGAGTACAGCCTAGTGTCACTGTCACTTGTTACCCATCCTTAATTGCACCTTGACAAGACGATGGTGAGTCGCCTTCCTGAAGCCGTTATGGCATAGTGGATGATAAATGCTGAGCTGTTTAAAACCCACAGAGAAACTTGAAACGAGCAGCCCGATTGTTTTACAGTTTCTATTTAATTTCAGATGTGTGCCTTGAATTCAGTAGTAATAAGACCAAAAAGTCTCAAGGGTTTATTAGAAATCTAAATTTAACCTTTTCTGAATTTAAAAAAAAGAAATGATTTTAAGCAGATGCCCAGGTTTGCAAATTGCCAAGATGATAAGTGCTAGCTTCACTGGTTAATCTAACTCCCAGTTATACCTCCATTCAGGCAACAGTAAAACACAGATTCAAAAGACCCAGGCAATGTAACACAGTAACCTGGACTGTCAACTTCAATGTGACTTCTCTTCACTTCAGTTCATGTACACCACAACATGAGGTGACAAGAGCAAGTCAGAGGCTGGGAATCCTGTGATGAGGTATTCACCTCCTGACTCCCCATTTCCTGTCCTCCACAAGGCACAGGTCATGAGTGTGATGGGATACTCTCCACTTGCCTGGATAGGTGCAGCTCCAAATAAACTCAAGAACCTCCACACCATCCAGGACAAAGCAGCCCCGCTTCATTGGCAGCCCATCCACAAATATTCATACCCCATGTCACCAATGCACAGTAGCATCTACACAATGCACTGCAGGAACTCACCAAGGCTCCTTAGACAGCACCTTTCAGACTCACAACCACTACCATCTAGAATTACAAGGGCAGCAGACACATGGGAACCCCATCACCTGGACTTCCCCTCCAAGCCATTCACCATCCTGACTCGGAAATATATTGGCCGTTCCTTCAGTGGTACTGGGTCAAAATGCTGGAACTGTCCTCCCTAAAAGCACATTGGTTGTACCCACATCACATGGTCTGCAGCTCACCACCTTCTCAAGGGCAACTATGGATAGGCAATGAATGCCGGCTCAGCCATCTCGTGAATGAATTTTTAAAAAATCTTGAGTCACGCACACAGACACAACGTATTCCTCTCCTCACAAATTCCAATTACATAATGAAAATAATTATATTTTGCTGACAAATCACTGCTGTCCGTTTGGACGCGCACAGGTTCAGAGGAGCATCTGCCTCTGTAAGACAAGGAACAGAGGGACCCCCTGTGGCATCGGTCCTGTTCCAGCAAAGCTGCAAATTCCCCACAGTCCTTTACCAGCTTACAGGGGAAGAGCAAGTGTGAGAGGGATTTTTCTCCCCTATGTCCTGGTCCCAATACTGAGCCCGGAAGTAACAGCAAAACCGAGCATAGAATATCTGATTTCAGCTGTGTTGCTGTTGACAGTGAGCTGGCCACACCCCATAGATTATCTGCCCTGTTTCTAATGTGACATTTCTCTCTCTCTCTCCATCCTTGCATCTCTGCTTATCTTCCCCAACTCTCACTGTCCTCTTCCTCTTTCTACCCATTTCTCTCATCTGTCTCTCCCACTCTCTCTCTCCTCGTCCGTCTCTCCTGCTCTCTCCTCATCTGTCTCTCCCACTCTCTCGTCTGTCTCTCCCGCTCTCTCTCTCTCTCCTCGTCTGTCTCTCCCGCTCTCTCTCTCTCGTCTGTCTCTCCCGCTCTCTCTCTCTCCTCGTCTGTCTCTCCCGCTCTCTCTCTCTCTCCTCATCTGTCTCTCCCGCTCTCTCATTCCTCGTCTGTCTCTCCCGCTCTCTCTCTCTCCTCGTCTGTCTCTCCCGCTCTCTCTCTCTCCTCATCTGTCTCTCCCACCCTCTCTCTCTCGCTTCTCCCGCTCTCTCTCCTCGTCTGTCTCTTCCGCTCTCTCTCTCCTCGTCTGTCTCTCCCGCTCTCTCTCTCTCTCTCTCCTCGTCTCTCTCTCCCGCTCTCTCTCTCTCTCTCCTCGTCTGTCTCTCCCGCTCTCACTCTCTCTCCTCGTCTGTCTCTCCCGCTCTCTCTCCTCGTATGTCTCTCCCACTCTCTCTCTCTCTCCTCGTCTGTCTCTCCCACTCTCTCTCGCTCTCCTCGTCTGTCTCTCCCGCTCTCTCTCTCTCTCCTTGTCTGTCTCTCCCGCTCACTCTCTCCCTCTCCTCGTCTGTCTCTCCCGCTCTCTCTCCTCATCTGTCTCTCCCGCTCTCTCTCTCTCCTCGTCTGTCTCTCCTGCTCTCTCTCTTCGTCTGTCTCTCCCGCTCTCTCTCTCCTCGTCTGGCTCTCCCGCTCTCTCTCCTCGTCTGTCTCTCCCGCTCTCTCTCTCTCTCTCTCTCTCTCGTCTGTCCCCCCCTTTCTCTCTCTCCTCGTCTGTCTCTCCCACTCTCTCTCTCTCTCTCCCCTTGTCTGTCTCTCCCGCTCTCTCTCTCTCCTCGTCTGTCTCTCCCGCTCTCTCTCTCTCCTCGTCTGTCTGTCCCGTTCTCTCTCTCTCCTTGTATGTCTCTCCCGCACTCTCTCTCTCTCTCCTCATGTCTCTCCCGCTCTCTCTCTCCTCGTCTGTCTCTCGCGCTCTCTCTCTCCTCGTCTCTCTCTCTCCCACTCTCTCTCTCTTCGTCTGTCTCTCCCGCTGTCTCTCTCTCTCTCTCCTCATCTGTCTCTCCCGCTCTCTCTCTCTCTCCTCGTCTGTCTCTCCCGCTCTCTCTCTCTCCTCGTCTGTCTCTCTCTCTCTCTTGTCATCTGTCTCCCCCACTCTTTGCTCTCTCGTTCTCATTGTCTGACTCCCTCCCTTTTTTCCCTCCCTGCCTCCAGATTCTGGGACAGGGGCTACCCCGACAACTATTTCGACTACGGGTTGGAAGAGTTCAAGAACTGCGGAGTGATCCGCAACAAAGCCTGGGCCAACGCGGCTTGTAACCAGGCCAATCACTGGATCTGCAAACGGAGAGCGGAGAAACCACCCATCAGCCTGTGATCCCCGTCCCCTCAACCAGTCACGGCCCCGGCAGTGAGGGCGGGGAGACCGGCGGGGAGGGGGGGTGTGTTTGGGAAGGTTGAATTGTGACGGTGAGTGTTGGAAACGCTTCTCCCTATTGGATTCCCGTGTTAAGTGTTTGAAGTTGCTGTTGTTGTTGCGAGAGGACATGCTGGAGCAGTGCGGCGGGGAACCGGGTGCCCTGCGTTTGGGGTGAAGTCGGATGCTAACTTCTAACCACCTTCGGTCAGCCGGGGTGAAGGGTGGGGGGTTGAAGAGGAGATTGTCGTGCTTTCTGATTCCCAGTGCAGTTCGAATACCAGTCACTCCTCATCGATCCGACTCGAATGACTGTGGATGGTGACCCTCACCGATACCTTTGAGGGAGGTGCATTCCGCTCTTCTCTGGCGGGTGCGATGTTCTGAAATAAAGCTGATCTTCAACACGAGGATTGTGACTGCTCACCTCATTTCAGTCCCCTGGACTCCCCTGGTTTGTCGCCATTTCGGCTTGCAGGCTCCTCGAATGGGACTGAGGGAGCACCGCACTATCAGGGTCAGTACTGAGGGAGCGCCACACTGTTGGAGGATCAGTACTGAGGGAGTGCCGCACTGTCAGAGGGTCAGTGCAGAGGGAGCGCTGCATTGTCGGAGGGTCAGTGCAGAGGGAGCGTGTGCTGTCGGAGGGTCAGTGCAGAGGGAGCGCTGCGCCGTCGGAGGGTCAGTGCAGAGGGAGCGCCGCACTGTCACTGGGTCGGTTCTGAGGGAGCACTGCGCCGTTGGAGGGTCAGTGCAGAGGGAGTGCTGCACTGTCGGAGGGTCAGTACTGCGGGAGTACTGCATTGTTGGAGGGTCGGTTCTGAGGGAGTGCCGGGCTGTCGATGGGGCATTAGGCCCAGCATCGAAAATTTTTATTAAATCTGTCAATTGATATATACACAAGTTTAGATACATTAAATATTAACATTAAATTCATCAATTAACAGAACAAATGCACGTTTAAACGTGATTAATGTGTGAACCGACAGAAAAAATACAACTTTAGATGAATTTAAAATGAGAACTGAGGATATTAATGGACAGAAGCCATTCAAGTTTCGATAACTTGAACAGTAATACTAAATGTGTTAAATGACGTAACAACTGCAAGTTTAGTTAAAGTAAACCTAATCATTAAATATGTTGATTGACAGGTCAAATCCTAGTTTACGTCAAACACATTTGAGTATTTAATATGTTAAGTGATGGGGGGAACGCGGAGTTTGCTTATTAAATGCAGCAATTTTCAGAACAAATGCAAAGCTGGACAAACTAAACCTGAAGATTAGATGTTCAGCCGAAAGTTATTTGGGCTGCGCAGGTCATTTGATGATTGTTGATGTTTTTGCAGAGCAGGAAGTGAATTATTTCCTGAATATGTTCTAAGGTTTTAAAGGGATCTGTGAGCTGGAGACGGTGATTTATGCAAATAATCAGTGCACCTGTCCCTCAGTACGTGTCTCCTTTGGTACTGACCCTATGACAAAGCTGCGCCCCCTCAGCACTGACCCTCCGACAGAGCTGTACTTCCTCAGTACTGACCCTTCAACAATCCGGCGCTCCCTCAGTACTGATCCTCCAACAGTTTGGTTCTCCCACAGGATTTGCCCTTGGAAAATGCTGCACTCGCTCATTACTGCCCCTGCGACAGGGCTGCACTTCCTCAGTACTGACCCTCGGACAGTCCAGCTCTCTCTTAGTACTGCCACTCTGTCACTGCGGCGCTCGCTCATTACTGACACTCTGACAGAGCTGCGCTTCCTCAGTACTGACGCTCGGACAGTCCGGCTCTCTCTCAGTACTGACGCTCAATCACTGCGGCGCTCCATCATTACTGACCCTCCGACAGAGCTGCGCTCCATCAGTACTGACCCTCGGACAGTCCAGCTCTCTCTTAGTACTGACACTCTGTCACTGCGGCGCTCGCTCATTACTGACACTCTGACAGAGCTGCGCTTCCTCAGTACTGACCCTCCGAAAGTCCGGCTCTCTCTCAGTACTGACGCTCGATCACTGCGGCGCTCCATCATTACTGACCATCCGACAGAGCTGCGCTCCATCAGTACTGACCCTCGGACAGTCCGGCTCTCTCTCAGTACTGACGCTCGGTCACTGCGGCGCTCGATCATTACTGACCCTCCGACAGTGTCTCAGGCAGGAAGGAACCGTAAGACACTTCGATGGAATGAAGGGCGCCTACATATTCAGACCAAGTGACAGATGAAGAAAATGGCAGCAGTCTCTACGGCTCCAAACCAGTAAAAACTTCTCATGACACAATTAAGCCAAGGTCAGAAATGCAAAAGCCTGAAACCTCAACCGAGTGGAGCTGAGAATTCAAACTACGTGCTCCAGTCCATATGTGTTGGAGGCCGGTGCCGTTTGTTGGGGCGGTGGTGGTGTAGCGGGTGGGGGTGAGGAAGTGGTTGGTGGGGTGAGGGCTGCTTGTAAATTCCCTTAGCCTCATGGACAGGATATTGTGACTGTTCCTCAGGGAATGATGGGCAGTGTCTGCCCTTCTTTCATACCCATGGGGTTGTACTTTAACAGCAAAAGATCAGGTTTGAAAGCGTCGACAAAGTGGGTCGTGGGAGGCTCGTGTTCCAGACAAATGACCCCAATCAGCTGTCAAGATCCAGTCAATTATATTGTTAAACTTTGTTAATGTCATGTTAATTACATCGTTAATTGCAAGACAAACAGGTGGCGGTTCTTATTTTTCATAGGGAAAACATCATTTCAATTTCATTAGATAAGTTCTCTTTAAAGTCATGTATTTTATATCTGTGCCCCTTGCAGAGGCTGTCAATTCGTTAATTGGTTTGGAGTTAGCCAATCAAATAAGACAGTGTATAAACAGGGGATAGTTGGGGCACTGGTTGTGTGGGAAGAGATCTGAGAGACTTCCTCAATGAAGAAGAGGTCTGTTCTCGGTTTCTGCTTCACAAACCAGATTGGATCCTCTAAATTCCCCGCGGCCATGAACAATCACCGGGCCCTGTAGAGATAGGTGCCTTCGGACACTTTTCAGTGTTTCGGGAAACCCCACCACCCCGGCCCATTCTGTAAAACACAAACAAACGCAACAACGGGTGCAGAACGATTGGCCATTATTTTGTCCCCCCCATCCCCCACACAGACGAAGGACAACAGTAGGAATGATGGAGCAGATGCCAGCCCAGCGCTCACTCAGCGGCTCTGCATCATTCGCTGGAAGATCAGGTGGAGGCGGATGGCGTTCTTCTCACAGATGGCCGGCAACCTCGCCCCGCAGGCCTCGTGGTACCAGCGCCGCAGCCTCATCAGTCCTGCTGAAGGCATTTTCCGCCTGTCCTGGCCCCCAGAACCTTCCGAGGGCAAAGCAAAAGCAAAATATTAAATCAGAAAGCGATCAGTGCTCATCTGGCGGGATTGAGATCCTTTATCTCATCCGAGCAGAAACAGCCCCACAACCACCCAGTCCCGTTCAAATTAAACTATCTGACCCCTGAACGTCTGCCTAACACAGTCTGACACCTGACCCTATTGTAACCTCTGAACTTCAAGTGTCCTCTTTTCTCTTGACAAAGACTGACCTCTGCCCCATTGATCCAGTGCCTAACCCTGATTCCTCATGACCCACTGTCTAACCCCTGGCTCCCTACATAACCTTTCACCCTCTGCCTCAACACCCTCATGTCTGCCCACTCCCTGACCTTCAGCCTAAACCCTGACCCTCCCTCACCCTCTCTTTCACTCAGACACTTTGCCTAACCCTTCAGTCACCGAGTCTGTCTTTCCAATCCAAAAAGATGCTTCTTTTGCTTGCTCAAAGAGGAAATTCTGTGGAAGTGGAACGGCATCGTTAGTGGGCATTGGGGTAAACAGGAAATGTGGGAAAGGGAGTAATATGGTGAAGGTGACACTGAGAAAGATGGGAATTGGACAAAAGGGTGTGGGCAACACGTTGAAGAGCTTTAGAGAGAAAACGAGCGTGGAGACGGGATAGTCACTAGCAAGGACGGAGTCGGAAGGAGAAGGCAAGGTTGTTTTTAAGGACAGAGCTGATGCCAGCAGGTTGGAAGGAGACTTGGAGAGTGGCTGAGGAGAGAGGGATGTTTGCATTTGGCTATAACGGGTGGCTGGAGAGGGGAACTTCACTCTGGTGAACATTCACGTGATTTTGCGGGGTACAACTCATTTTATATGGACGGTTCCTTCAGGAACTAGTATCTGATTCCTGGTATGAAAGAGAAAACAGCTGGACCCCAGTAAATCATCACGTGACCAGGTTTCCTGGGAGATGAACAATAGGAAAACAAAGGGTCAACAGCGGTGATAAGGGGTGATAAGTGGTGGTTTTCAGTTCAAGCAGTTGGGTTTGAGAGTTTGGAACAAGCTGGAGTGGAGGAAATATCTCTCCACCACGATTCAATTGAAGTTCTGGCTGCGTGTAAAGAGAGTTAAAAATCAAGTTAATTTAAGGACTATTATTGACAGTGAGTTGAATTTCTGACATAGCCAAGCTGAAGAATGTGATTGAGCGTGAGAGAGAGAGAGAGAGAGATTGAGAGAGAGAGAGAGATAGGTTAACATACAAACCTCAAGAGTGAAAGAACATTAGGACCAAGGATGTCCTAACCCATGCTCACTCCGCTTAAGGCCCCAGAAGCGTCCATGTTGAATGTGGTGTTTGCAAACTTGGGGCAGCGGTGGAGATTTGAAAGGACCACCTTGCAGGAGGTAGTTGGAAGGTCTCAGCCTATGTACAAATCTGTAGCTCAGAGAGGGCATGAGGGGAGATAAGCGAGACAGATGAGTGTTCAGGGCTTGGGCGGTGTTGGGAGTGGGGAGGTGGTCTTAGAGAAAGTTTGGCCAGGTGGGCTCGTGGATGGGAAGAGGGACTCAGCAGATGCTGCAACTGATGGGATAATCTCAATCTTAGTGACAAGGGAGCGTGAGAGGCCCTGGCGCTTCTGGTTGGAGGTAAGGGCATTAGGGAGACATGTTTCTTGCACCTGGTCGTTGTTGGCGATGGCCAAGTGTCCCTGCTTGCTTGAGCACAGTTGCCTGCTCTGCTCCCAGCTAAGTTTGGTATCCGTTAACAGGAAGCAACTTCTTGAGTATTTGAGCCAGCCAGGATCACAAATACTGGAGGGACATTCTGCATTGAGAGAGGGAAAAGTGGAGACGTTCAGGAATCTATGCTCAGCTAGCAACGTTACGAGTGCTCTGAAATGGTGGGACTCTTCAGCAATTCCCTCCCCCCACACCATAGGATTCCTCGCATATTACCCCCAAAACCCTGGGATTCCTACCCCATCCCCCACACTGTGTGTATCCTCACCCCTTCCGCCAATCTGTGGGACTCATCACCTCACCCTCCTACACAAACTTTGGGACTCTTCACTCCCCCCTCAAACTGTGGGACTCCACTGCACCTCAACCACCACCCCCCCCCCCCAAACTGTTGGACACCTCAATCCTTCCTGAGCAAACCTGCCCCCTCCCCCCCTCCAAACTGTGGAACTACCCAGCACCTTACTATACCACCCACCCCCGCCTAAAACTGATTGAGCCTCCGCCTGTTCCTGTATTACATGCTCGAAGAGGGGGCTTGAATAGACCTCCTCCTTTTCATGACTAACAGGCTCGATAGTGCGTGGCGATGAGCTGAATGACCCTGATTCCTTTCTTAACACCCTCCTCATCAGAAGTGACAGGGGCACATGCTCACCATACTTCTCGCAGAACAGGTGTAGCCAGTGCTCGGTAGTGTTTTGGAAGCGCATACAATCCTGTTGGTCTTTCTGCTGGGCCCTGTCTAGGAGTTTGAGGAAGCTCTCAGTGGCGTTCTGCATTCTGTCCCGTGCAATATGCAAATCCTCCGAGGCATGCACATCTTGTGGGGGCAAAGTGAGAGAAAAAGAGAGGAATATGTCAGTGGTCAGTCGTCACCGCACTGTGATCTGGCCATCCCCACACATACTGGGCCGCGTACCAGGGATTCACAACATCCTTTCCCCGAAGTACATGCTTCTCCATTTCTGAACCAATCCCAGATTGTCAAGTGTCTCTCGTCGACAGGGGATGTATTATGATGCAGACGAGGGTAAAGGCTGAATTTCTCAAATCCCAGAGGGAAACCTAAAGCAACTGTCATAACCTATTTTGGCAATTTGTATGTTTCGAGGGGCAGGCTTTGAATTCAGCAGTAATAAGACCACTGAGTCTCAAGGGCCTTTTTATAAAACTAAATTAAACATTTATTAATACGAGGAGGATTGTAAACACATATATACTTCCAAAGATTACTACAATAATAACAACAAAAATCCCCTAATTAATCTGACTGTTGCCCCGGCAAGGAAACAGTAACTCACACAGGTTTAAACAGATACCTGGCAAAGCACACTCTGGACAATGAAAATCAAAGTGAAAGTCTTTCACCTCTGGATCATTGCAGGCAGCAGCTTGAGGATTCTCACACTTGTTGGATAATACAAAGCCTCTACCTTACACACAATCTCCTTTCTCATTTATACACATCTTTCTCTTTGAATGTAAATTTCCCATTCTATCACTGGGCTTCTAACATTACCTCTTCTAAGAATAACATCCTTTCATGCCACCAATTTTATCAGTAAGAAGAAAAAAAAAACACCTTTCCTGGCATCATATGGCTAAGTGCAAGATTTAACTCGTTACTGTGAGATGGATTTTAAAAATACAAACTGCCCCCTTGACAAAACTTCCCCATGTTTACCAAATTACCACATTCAAACCAACTTCTTTATGTTCATCAAAGCTTCCAGAGTAGCTGGCGTTAATCCAATTTAGACATACACACACACACACACACACACACACACACACACACACAGACACACACACCAGTAAACTCGGTTTAAGAAATATTTTCCAAATACATTGTGGACATTAATCTCAGCGTGACAGATGATGGTGTAGTGGTAAAGCTACTCAACCAGCATCCTGTCTACTGCTCTGGGGACACGGTTTCAATTCACACCACGCCAGCCGGTGGAATTTAAATTCAATTAATGAAATCCGGAATTGAAAGTTCCTCTCAGTCCTGGTGACCATGAAACGACCATCGATTGGAGTTAAAACCCACCTGGTTCAGTATTGTCCCTTTAGGGGAATTAGTAAATCTGCTTTTCTTACCACGGTTGGGCCTACACGTGACTCCAGACCCACATCAATACACTTGACTCTTAACTACCTCTCAAGGGTAATAAGGGATGGGCAATAAATCGATGTGTCAATAAGAAAAACACTGCAATTTCAAGTAGGCCTCGCTACATTGTCCTGCTTTCTTCCGGTTTATTTTTCTAATATTGTGTCAGTAAAATCATATTTGAGACGAAATATAATTTAATAACATACGAATTAGGAGCAGGAGTCAGCCATTCAGCCACTCGATTCTGCTCCAACATTCAGTAAGATCATGGCTGATCTGATTGTGGTCTCAACTCCACTTTCCTGTCTCTCCCCCCCGGGGAACCGATAACCCTCGACTTCCTCAGCCTTGAATATATTCAGTGAGCCGGACTCCACTGCTCAGTAGGGGAGAAATTTCCACAGGCTGACGACCCTCTGAGAGAAGAAATTCCTCCTCATCTCCGTCTTCACTGGAGGCCCCTTATTCTGAAAGCGTGACCACCCCCACCATGTTGCAGATTCCCCCATGAGAGGGAAACATCCACTCAGCATCCACCCTGTCGAGACCCCTTCAGGATCTGATATGCTTCAATAAGATCGCTTCTCATTCTTCTCCACTCTGAGATGGGACGTGACAGAGTCGCTGCTGAAAGGCTGTTTCCCCTCGTGGGGGAGACCAGAACGAAGGAGGCGGGAGAGGCACAGTTTAAAAATAAGGGGTCTCCCATTGAAATTGGAGATTAGGAGGAATTTCTGCTCTCAGAGGGTCGTGAGGCTTTGTAACTCTCTTCCCCAGTGAGCGGTGGAGGCTGGGTCACTGAATATTTTTTTGAGGCAGAGGTAGATAGATTCCTGACTAACAAGGGATTCAAAGGTTATCGCAGGGCGGTTCAGCCGAATGTGGAGTTGAGGCTACAAACAGATCATGACCTCATTCAAAAATGGAACAGGCTCGAGGGGCCGAATTGCCTCCTCCTGCTCCTAAATCATATTTTCATTGGACGCTCCAATGAACACAGGCACAACCTGTCCAAGGTTTCCTCATCAGGCAAACGCCTTCAACCCAGGAATCATCGGGATAAACCATCTGTACAAGGCACAAGTCAGGGGTGAGATGGAAAACTCCCCACTTGCCTGAACGAGGGCAGCTCCCACAACACTCAAGAAGCTCGACACCATCCAGGACGAAGCAGCCCCGCTGGGTTGGCAGCCCATCCACAAACATTCACTCCCTCCACCACCGGGGCACAGTGGAGTCAGTGTGTACCATCTACAAGATGCACTGCAGCTCACCACCACCTTCTCAAGCGGCAATTAGGGATGGGCAATAAATGCTGGCCCAGCCAGCGACTCCCGCATCCCATGAATAAATAAAGGAAACTCGGCTTCCTGTCTTCTCTCCAGCAGCAACTTGTGCACAGAAAGCTCCCACGCAGCAGGGATGTTAGGATCATCAAATCATACAAATTAGCAGGAGTAGGCCACTCGGCCCCTCGACCTTGCTCTGCCATTCAGTCAGATAATTCAATAACAATTTAATTGATCAATATTTATAATAACACTAATAATTATTCAATAATGTGCATTAACACCCTTATACAAAAAGGCAGGGAGACAAAAAAACAGGTAACTATCGTCCGGTTAGCTTAACATCTGCCATTGAGAAAATATTAGAATTTATTATAAAGGATGTAATAGCAGAATGTTTGGAAATTCATCATATAATCAAGCAGTGTCAGCATGGCTTCAACAAAGGGGAAACATGCCTGACAAATTTATTAGAAATATTTGAAGAGGTAACAAGCAGGATAGATAAAGCAGAACCAGTTGATGTGATATATTTGTATTTCCAAAAGACGTTCAGTAAGTTACTGGTCATAAGGCTCCTTAAAATGATAAGAGCCCATGGTGTAGGGGGTTGCATATGAGTATGGATAGAAGATTGGCTAACTAATAGAAGACAGAGAGTTGGGATAATGGGAGCATTTTCAGGATGGCAATCTGTAACAAGTGGAGTGCCACAAGAATCAGTGCTGGGGCCAAAATTATTTTCAATATGTATTCATGACTTGGATGGTGGAAGGGAATGTACTATCACCAAGGTTGTGGATGACACAAAAATAAGTGGGAAGGCAAGTGGTGGGGATAACAAAATAAGTCCACAGAGGGGCATTGGCAGTTTAAGTGAGTGGGCAGAAACGTGGCAAATGGAATATAATATGGGAAAATGTGGAAGTTAACCACTTAGACAGGACGAGTAGAGGAACTGAATGTTATTTACATGGAGAAAGACTGCAGAAAGCCATGGCACAGAGGGATTTAGGAGTCCTTGTGCATGGATCACAAAAAACTAATACATAATTCAGCAGGTAATTGGGAAGGCATATAGAGTGTTGGATTTTATATCAAATGGAATGGATTATGAAGATAAAGAAGTCTTGCTAAAACTATTCAAGGCACCAGTTGGACCACACCGAGGATACTGTGAACCATCTTAGTTCTAGTTAGTTTAGTTAGGAGATAACTAGCATTGGAGGCAGCCCAGAGAATGTTCACTAGGTTGATCCCAGGAATGGAGGGATTTTTTATGAGGAGAGGTTGAGTCGGTTGGGGCTGTAGTCATTGGAGTTTAGAAGAATGAGAGGTGACCTTACTAAAACATAAAATATTCCTAGGGGGCTTGGCAGGGTAGATGTTGAGAGGCTGATTCCCCTAGTGAGAGAGTCTAGGACCAGAGGGCATAATATCACAGTAAGGGTGCCCATTTAACACAGAGATGAGGAGGAATTTCCTCTCTCAGAGCGTGGTGGATCTGTGGAATGCTGGATTTCTATCTGCTGAATCGTTAAGTATATTCAGGGTTGGTGTAGACAGGTCTTTAATCAGGAAGGGAAACAAGGGGCATGGGGAAAAGGCAGGATAGCTGAGTTGAGCAGTATCAAATCAGCCATGATCTCACCGTATGGTGGAGCAGATTCAATGGGCTGAATGGCCTCCTTCTACTCCTGCGCTTTACCGACTTGTAAGATCGTGGCTGACCTGATCGTAGACTCAGCTCCACTTTCCTGCCTGCCCCTCCCCACTCTCCCCCCACCGCCCACCCCCTAAATAACCCTGGACTCCCTTACTGATCAAAAACAGGTCTAACAAAGCCTTGAATATATTCAATGATTCGGTCTCCACTGCTCTCTGGGGGTGAGAAATCCACAGACTAACACAGGAAACACAGGAAAAAAAGAATGCCTTCTGTCAGTTGGGGTGTTGGTGGTGGTGAGAGGTAACGTCACTGGATTAATAATGCAGCAGACCCAGGCTGGTACTCTGGGGTTCAAATCCTACCTCAGCAACTGTAGGAATTTAAATTCAAGTAATAAAATCTGAAATTAAAATCTAGTCTCTATAACGGCCACCATAAATCTATCCTTTATTGTTCCAGAAACCCAGCGGGTTCACTAATGTCCTTCAGGCAAGGAAATCTGCTGTCCATACTCGGCCTGGCCTACATGTGACCCCAGAATGCCAGCAATGTGGTTGGCTCTTCACTGTGCTCTGAAATGGCCAAGCAAGCCACTCAGTCCATGGAAACGGGGATTCGGGATGGGTAACATGTGCTGAGCTTGCCACACCCAAAAGAATAAACTAAAACCATCTTCAATGGGAGGCCCCTCATACAGAAACTGTGTCTCCTGGTTCTTGATTCCACCATGAGGGGGACGCATCCACCCGGTCAAGTACCTCTCAGGATCTTATATGTTTCAATAAGTTCACCTCTGATTCTTCTGAATGCCGATTTGTACAGGCCCAAACTGTCCAAACCTTGTTTCAGGGAGATCTGGCTGTCTTTGGTCGAGCAAGTTACTAGGAAAACTCAGAGAATGTTATCATTTATTGCGAGGGAGAATCAAATACAAAAGTAAGGAGGTTATACAGGGAATTAATGGGGCCACATCTGGAGTCCTGTTCACAGTATTAGTCCCTATTTCATAAAGGACGTAAATACATTGGAAAATGTTCAGAGATTACCAGAGGTTACCAGACTAATACCAGAAATGGGCGGGATGTCTTATGAGGTAAGATTGGACAGGCTGGGCTTGTATCCACTGGAGTTTAGAAAAGTAAGAGGCGATTTGGTTGAAAACTTTATGATCCTGAGGGGTGTGGACAGGGAGGGTGTGGGGAGGATGATTCCTCTTGTGGGAGAATGGAGAACGAGCAGTTTAAAAAAGAAGGGTCACCCATTTCACACAGAGAGGAGCAGTGTTTTCTCTCCAAGGGTTGTGAGTATTTGCAAGTGTCTTCCTCAAAAGGTGGTGGAAGCAGCGCCTTTGAATATTATTAAGGCCGAGCGACATTGATTCTTGATTAACAAGGGGGTGAAAGGTTATCAGGGGGTAGGCAGGAATGTGGGGTCAAGGTTACAAAAAGATCAGCAGTGATCTTATTGAAAGGCGGAGCAGTCTCAAGGGGCTGAGGGCCCCAGTCCTGCCCCGAATTCATTCGTCACTGAGATAAACACCTTCGCCCCAGGAATCAGCTCAGTGAACCTTGCCTGAACTGTTGCAGTGTAAGGAGACTTCCCATTAAGTAAGGAGAACAAACTGCACACAGCGGTCTCACCAACCGTGCTTGTGTACTTACAGTTCATTGCAAAGTATGCCACTAGACAAAGTAGGACCACACAGGCGACAACACCAGCGATTGTCAGTGCTGTGAAGATAGTTTGGACCCTCTTTTCACCAGCAGCTACATCTGACATCACAGAAAGAAAAGGGAATAATAGAAACTGCATTCCTGTATCACACTTCACCAGCCAATGAGCATGATATTGGAACAGTTGATCCGGTTGCAGTGCAAGAAGCGCATCGCCACATTTACACACAGCAAGAACACCAAATGTCAAGGAAATAAGGATCCAAATCATCTGTGCTCCCAGTGATGTGGGTTGAGGGGGAAATCTTGGCTCCAGGGAACGGGAGAGCAATGTCCCCACTCCCCAGCTCATTTACAGTGCTGGCCGGGAGGACATTTACATCCACCTCAGTCAAATCTCACAATGGCAAACTATGAAACAATGTAACTTGATTGGTCTAAATAGCCAAGTGGTTATGGTACTCGCCTTGTAACCCCAAGATCAAGAGTTCAAATCTCACAATGGCAAACTATGAAACAATGTAACTTGATTGGTCTAAATAGCCAAGTGGTTATGGTACTCGCCTTGTAACCCCAAGATCAAGAGTTCAAATCTCACAATGGCAAACTATGAAACAATGTAACTTCATCTGAAACAGAGGGAAATGGGTTTGTACTCGAAAGAGTTACATCCACCTCAGTTGGATGGGGCCGGCAGTTTGATGCGCTCCCTCAGTACTGACCCCCTACAGTGCAGAAATGCAGAACTTCCTCAGGACTAACCAGCTGACAGTGCGGTACTCCCTCAGGACTGACCAGCCGACAGTGCGGCGCTCCCTCAGTACTGACCAGCTGACAGTGCGGCGCTCCCTCAGTACTGACCAGCTGACAGTGCGGCGCTCCCTCAGTACTGACCCTCCGACAGTGCGGCGCTCCCTGAGTACTGACCCTCCGACAGTGCGGCGCTCCCTCAGGACTGACCAGCCGACAGTGTGGTACTCTCTCAGCACTGACCATGCAACAGTGAAACACTCCCTCAGAACAGACCCTCCGACAGTGCGGAACTCCCTCAAGACTGACCCTTTGACAGTGCAACACGACGTCATTGCTGACCCACCTACAGTGCGGAACCCCCTCAGGACTTACCACCCGACAGTGTGGAACCCCCTCAGGAATTACCACCTGACAGTGCAGAACTCCCTCAGGAATTACCACCCGAGAGTGCGGAACTCCCTCAGGACTGACAACCCGACGGTGCGGAACTCCCTCAGGACTGACAACCCGACAGTGCGGAACTCCCTCAGGAATTACCACCTGACAGTGCAGAACTCCCTCAGGAATTATCACCCGACAGTGCGGAACCCCCTCAGGAATTACCACCCGACAGTGCAGAACTCCCTCAGGAATTACCACCCGACAGTGCGGAACCCCCTCAGGACTGACCATCCGACAGTGCGGAACTCCCTCAGGACTGACCTCCCGACAGTGCGGAACTCCCTCAGGACTGACCTCCCGACAGTGCGGAGCTCCCTCAGGACTGACCACCCGACAGTGCGGAACTCCCTCAGGACTGACCACCCGACAGTGCGGAACTCCCTCAGGACTGACCACCCGACAGTGCGGAACTCCCTCAGGACTGCCCACCCGACAGTGCGGAACTCCATCAGGACTGACCACCCGACAGTGCGGAACTCCCTCAGGACTGACCACCCGACAGTGCGGAACTCCCTCAGGAATTACCACCCGACAGTGCGGAACTCCCTCAGGACTGACCACCCGACAGTACGGAACTCCCTCAGGACTGACCTCCCGACAGTGCGGAACTCCCTCAGGACTGACCACCCTACAGTGCGGAACTCCCTCAGGACTGACCACCCGACAGTGCGGAAAATCCCTCAGGACTGACCACTTGACAGTGCGGAACTCCCTCAGGAATGACCACCCGACAGTGCAGAACTCCCTCAGGAATTACCACCCGACAGTGCGGAACTCCCTCAGGACTGACCACCCGACAGTACGGAACTCCCTCAGGACTGACAACCCGACAGTGCGGAACTCCCTCAGGACTCACCACCCGACAGTGCGGAACTCCCTCAGGACTTACCACCCGACAGTGCGGAACTCCCTCAGGACTGACCACCCGACAGTGCGGAACCCCCTCAGGACTGACCACCCGACAGTACGGAACTCCCTCAGGACTGACCACCTGACAGTGCGGAACCCCCTCAGGACTGACCACCCGACAGTACGGAACTCCCTCAGGACTGACCACCCGACAGTGCGGAACTCCCTCAGGACTGACCTCCCGACAGTACGGAACTCACTCAGGACTGACCACCCGACAGTGCGGAACTCCCTCAGGACTGACAACCCGACAGTGCGGAACTCCCTCAGGAATTACCACCCGACAGTGCTGAACTCCCTCAGGACTGACAACCCGACAGTGCGGAACTCCCTCAGGAATTACCACCCGACAGTGCTGAACTCCCTCAGGACTGACAACCCGACAGTGCGGAACTCCCTCAGGACTGACCACACGACAGTGCAGTTCTCCCTCAGTACTGCCCCTCCGACAGTCTGGCACTCCCTCAATGACGCTCAGACAGAGCAGCGCCCAGTCAGTGACGGGAAATCCAAAGGAGTGGCCACCAATGTTGGAGTTATTATAAGGTGTGGTGCGCACGAGGCCACGATGAAAGTTAGGAAGCAGGGAGGTTTTACAGGTATTGCGCAGTGATGGGTTGGGGAGGTGCTCGAGGGCAAGGAGAATGGACCCAATGCCGGGCAGGAGTTTGTTCACTCGCACTCACTTTGACTTTCGACCTCCTCGTAATACCATTCTTCCAAGACGTCATCTTCGATATCCATGATCAGGTCGGGCAAGTCATTATCTTCGTCGTGCTCAAGGGACTCGACATCCCCTTCTGTTCATTAGTCATCATCAACTCCTCTCTGCCCAGGGTGCCTGGGGAGCCCTTTAGACCCCCTCATTCCCCTTCACCCTCAACTGATCAACCAGTGCCAAAGACAGAGATGTCCACTCAGCTCAACTCCACTTATAATCTTATCCTGTACTTTAACCTTCTCCAGAAACAGATCAATTTCATGCACCTCACTCAGCTGGTTCAGTAATTCAACAAATCCAACTATGAAGCTGAGTTGACTTTTCGATTCAGGCAGTGGAGTTTTTTTATTGAAGTGTCTCAGGATTAATTTGCGGGCTTTACAGTGGGAGGAATTCTTATCTTTGTCTATTTTGCAATTTATTTTTTGACATAACCACTGTTTTAAGTTTGCGTCTAAGATTGCATATTAATTGTTCAATTAAGATTTGAGAATTGAATTAATTTTTAATTCTTTGCTCTGCATAAAGTATTACATCAGTATAGTTAGAAATAGAAGGATTATTTGCGATGTTTTATTAATAATCTAATGATGGATTATTCAGATTAAGAGTTTTTTATTATGTTAATAACACATTATTAAAATTAATCTAATATTTAGTATACTAATGATGGATTAGTGAGATTAATTGAAAAATGAGTCTGAAGATAATGGATTAAGGTAAATTAATAATTAGGTTTGAAAAAGTTAATTTATTAAGCAAAATTAATGCCTGGCAAAATTAATGATGGACTATTGCAAAAATTAACGGTTAAAGATCAGTGAAGCCAATTAATCACTAGGCAGATTAATGATCAACCACTGGGAAAAATTAAAACTTATATATTAACAGATTATAAAATTATAACATATCAATGTTAAGCAATTGAGGATGATTACACCTACATTAATAACAAGTTATGAATATTTAATTTGAAGCTTTGTTCAAATAACCAGGATTATTAACAGTGGACATTGAAATTAGTTATAAGCGACACCCGCCATAAGTTATTGATGTTAACTTATAATGAGCTACATTAAAGACGGAATATGTTTACATAAGGAATACATTCATTAAACAACTATTATGAATTGGAACTATTAAATAATAAGGTTGTTGACATTAATAATTTGGTAGATGTGATGGATAATACTAATTTGTAATTGATATAGTAAGTACAGATTATAAAGATTAAATAATAATTAGACATTGAGTCATTAATACAATTATTAGTAATATTTAATGATTAATGAATAATTAGCTATATTAATGATAAATTATTGAGAGTAACTGACACTTGCATAAGTGATAGTGAATTAGATTTAATTAATACAGTTCCTAATTATAGATTATCACCCTCCTCAGCACAGACAATTCAAAGGTCTAATCTAGGGAATAGAGATGATTTAATATTTGGATTAATGTTCGGTTAAGTTCAATAATTAGATTTATTAAACATAGCAACAGGCTAATTAATGGATAATTATATAAATAGATCAGTCAACATTTAAACTGAGCTGTATTAGATTATTAATGTACATTAGATATAGTAATGATAAATTACTAAGATCATGTAATAATTAAACAGATTAATGATAATATGCATCAAAATGAAACATATTAATATTAGATGTATTAGATTTTGAATATTCTGACAGGTTATTGGCTCAGCACTTCCGGCGGACATTTTGGTGAGAGGGAAGCAGCCGGAAGTGAAGCCGCGACCCCGGGAATGAGGTTACGACCCTGGAAATGATTCCCGAGAGGTCACCGCGGGGACAAGAACAGAGGGCATCACGTGACAGGCTGGGCTGTGAGAGTCAATAGAGCAGAACAGAGAGAAAACAATATTAATATATTAATAATAACTGGAGACTCAATGGAGCAGAACAGAGAGTGAAACAATATTAATATATTTATAATAACTCAATGGAGCAGAACAGAGAGTGAAGCAATATTAATATATTAATAATAACTGTAGACTCAATGGAACAGAATAGAGATTGAAGCAATATTAATATATTAATAATAACTGTAGACTCAATGGAACAGAATAGAGATTGAAGCAATATTAATATATTAATAATAACTGTAGACTCAATGGAACAGAATAGAGATTGAAGCAATATTAATATATTAATAATAACTGTAGACTCAATGGAACAGAATAGAGATTGAAGCAATATTAATATATTAATAATAACTGTAGACTCAAAGGAACAGAAGAGAGAGTGAAACAATATTTATATATTAATAATAACTGGAGACTCAATGGACCAGAACAGAGAGTGAAGCAATATTAATATATTAATAATAACTGGAGACTCAATGGAGCAGAATACAGGGTGAAACAATATTAATATATTAATAATAACTGGAGACTCAATGGAGCAGAACAGAGAGCGAAACAATATTAATATATTAATAATATCTGGAGACTCAATGGAGCAGAACAGAGAGTGAAACATTAATATATTAACAATATCTGGAGACTCAATGAAGAAGAACAGAGAGCGAAACAATATTAATATATTAATAATAACTGGAGACTCAATGGAGCAGAACAGAGAGTGAAGCAATAATAATTCATATATTAATAATAACTGGGGACTCAATGGAGCAGAACAGAGAGCGAAGCAATATTAATACATTAATAATAACTGTAGACTCAATGGGGCAGAACAGAGAGCGAAACAATGTTAATATATTAACAATAACTGGAGACTCAATGGAGCAGAATAGAGAGCGAAGTAATATTAATATATTAATAATAACTGGAGACTCAATGGAGCAGAACAGAGAGCGAAACAATATTAATATATTAATAACAACTGGAGACTCAATGGAGCAAAACAGAGAGTGAAACAATATTAATATATTAATAATAACTGGAGACTCAATGGAGCAGAACAGAGAATGAAACAATATTAATATATTAATAATAACTGGAGACTCAATGGAGCAGAACAGAGAGCGAAACAATATTAATATATTAATAATAACTGGAGACTCAATGGAGCAGAACAGAGAGCGAAACAAAATTAATATATTAATAATATCTGGAAACTTAATGGAGCAGAACAGAGATTGAAACAAGATTAATATATTAATAATAACTGGAGACTCACTGGAGCAGAACAGAGAATGAAACAATATTAATATATTAATAATAACTGGAGACTCAATAGAGCAGAACAGAGAGCGAAACAATATTAATATATTAATAATAACTAGAGACACAATGGAGCAGAACAGAGAGTGAAGCAATATTAATATATGAATAATAACTGGAGACTCAATGGAGCAGAATACAGGGTGAAACAATATTAATATATTAATAATAACTGGAGACTCAATGGAGCAGAACAGAGAGCGAAACAATATTAATATATTAATAATATCTGGAGACTCAATGGAGCAGAACAGAGAGTGAAACATTAATATATTAACAATATCTGGAGACTCAATGAAGAAGAACAGAGAGCGAAACAATATTAATATATTAATAATAACTGGAGTCTCAATGGAGCAGAACAGAGAGTGAAGCAATAATAATTCATATATTAATAATAACTGGGGACTCAATGGAGCAGAACAGAGAGCGAAGCAATATTAATACATTAATAATAACTGTAGACTCAATGGGGCAGAACAGAGAGCGAAACAATGTTAATATATTAACAATAACTGGAGACTCAATGGAGCAGAATAGAGAGCGAAGTAATATTAATATATTAATAATAACTGGAGACTCAATGGAGCAGAACAGAGAGCGAAACAATATTAATATATTAATAACAACTGGAGACTCAATGGAGCAAAACAGAGAGTGAAACAATATTAATATATTAATAATAACTGGAGACTCAATGGAGCAGAACAGAGAATGAAACAATATTAATATATTAATAATAACTGGAGACTCAATGGAGCAGAACAGAGAGCGAAACAATATTAATATATTAATAATAACTGGAGACTCAATGGAGCAGAACAGAGAGCGAAACAAAATTAATATATTAATAATATCTGGAAACTTAATGGAGCAGAACAGAGATTGAAACAAGATTAATATATTAATAATAACTGGAGACTCACTGGAGCAGAACAGAGAATGAAACAATATTAATATATTAATAATAACTGGAGACTCAATAGAGCAGAACAGAGAGCGAAACAATATTAATATATTAATAATAACTAGAGACACAATGGAGCAGAACAGAGAGTGAAGCAATATTAATATATGAATAATAACTGGAGACTCAATGAAGCAGAACAGAGAGCGAAACAATATTAATATATTAATAAGAACTGGAGACTCAATGGAGCAGAACAGAGAGCGAAGCAATATTAATATATTAATAATAACTGGAGACTCAATGGAGCAGAACAGAGAGCGAAACAATATTAATATATTAATAATAACTGGAGACTCAATGGAGCAGAACAGAGAGCGAAACAGTATTAATATATTAATAATAACTGGAGAATCAATGGAGCAGAACAGAGAGCGAAACAATATTCATATATTAATAATAACTGGAGACAATGGAGCAGAACAGAGAGTGAAACAATATTAATTTATTAATAATAACTGGAGACTCAATGGAGCAGAACAGAGAATGAAACAATATTAATATATTAATAATAACTGGAGACTCAATAGAGCAGAACAGAGAGCGAAACAATATTAATATATTAATAATAACTAGAGACACAATGGAGCAGAACAGAGAGTGAAGCAATATTAATATATGAATAATAACTGGAGACTCAATGAAGCAGAACAGAGAGCGAAACAATATTAAAATATTAATAAGAACTGGAGACTCAATGGAGCAGAACAGAGAGCGAAGCAATATTAATATATTAATAATAACTGGAGACTCAATGGAGCAGAACAGAGAGCGAAACAATATTAATATATTAATAATAACTGGAGACTCAATGGTGCAGAACAAAGAGCGAAACAATATTAATATATTAATAATAACTGGAGACTCAATGGAGCAGAACAGAGAGCGAAACAATATTCATATATTAATAATAACTGGAGACAATGGAGCAGAACAGAGAGTGAAGCAATAATAATATATTAATAATAAATGTAGACTCAATGGAGCAGAATAGAGATTGAAGCAATATTAATATATTAATAATAACTGTAGACTCAATGGAACAGAATAGAGAGTGAAACAATATTTATATATTAATAATAACTGGAGACTCAATGGAGCAGAACAGAGAGTGAAGCAATATTAATATATTAATAATAACTAGAGACACAGTGGAGCAGAACAGAGAGTGAAGCAATATTAATATATTAATAATAACTGGAGACTCAATGGAGCAGAACAGAGAATGAAACAATATTAATATATTAATAATAACTGGAGACTCAATGGAGCAGAACAGAGAGCGAAACAATATTAATATATTAATAATAACTGGAGACAATGGAGCAGAACAGAGAGTGAAACAATATTAATATATTAATAATAACTGGAGACACAATGGAGCAGAACAGAGAGCGAAACAACATTAATATATTAATAATAACTGGAGACTTAGTCGAGCAGAACAGCGAGCGAAACAATATTAATATATTAATAATAACTGGAGACAGTGGAGCAGAACAGAGAGTGAAACAATATTAATTTATTAATAATAACTGGAGACTCAATGGAGCAGAACAGAGAGTGAAACCATATTAATATGTTAATAATAACTGGAGACTCAATGGAGCAGAACAGTGAACCAATATTAATATATTAATAATAACTGGAGACTCAATGGAGGAGAACAGAGAGCGAATCAATATTAATATATTAATAATAACTGGAGACACAATGGAGCAGAACAGAAAGTTAAACAATATTAATATATTAATAATAACTGGAGACTCAATGGAGCAGAACAGAGAGCGAAACAATATTAATAATAACTGGAGACACAATGGAGCAGAACAGAGAGTGAAGCAATATTAATATATTAATAATAACTGGAGACTCAATGGAGCGGAACAGAGAGTGAAACAATATTAATATATTAATAATATCTGGAAACTCAATGGAGCAGAACAGAGAGTGAAACAATATGAATATATTAATAATAACTGGAGAAACAATGGAGCAGAACAAAGAGTGAAACAATATTAATATATTAATAATAACTGGAGACACAATGGAGCAGAACAGAAAGTTAAACAATATTAATATATTAATAATAACTGGAGACTCAATGGAGCAGAACAGAGAGCGAAACAATATTAATAATAACTGGAGACACAATGGAGCAGAACAGAGAGTGAAGCAATATTAATATATTAATAATAACTGGAGACTCAATGGAGCGGAACAGAGAGTGAAACAATATTAATATATTAATAATATCTGGAAACTCAATGGAGCAGAACAGAGAGTGAAACAATATGAATATATTAATAATAACTGGAGAAACAATGGAGCAGAACAAAGAGTGAAACAATATTAATATATTAATAATAACTGGAGACACAATGGAGCAGAACAGAAAGTTAAACAATATTAATATATTAATAATAACTGGAGACTCAATGGAGCAGAACAGAGAGCGAAACAATATTAATAATAACTGGAGACACAATGGAGCAGAACAGAGAGTGAAGCAATATTAATATATTAATAATAACTGGAGACTCAATGGAGCGGAACAGAGAGTGAAACAATATTAATATATTAATAATATCTGGAAACTCAATGGAGCAGAACAGAGTGTGAAACAATATGAATATATTAATAATAACTGGAGACACAATGGAGCAGAACAGAGAGTGAAACAATATTAATATATTAATAATAACTGGAGACTCAATGGAGCAGAACAGAGAGTGAAACTATATTAATATATTAATAATAACTGGAGACACAATGGAGCAGAACAGAGAGTGAAACAATATTAATATATTAATAATAACTGGAGACACAATGCAGCAGAACAGAGAGTGAAACAATATTAATAATCACTGGAGACTCAATGGAGCAGAACAGAGAGAGAAACAATATTAATATATTAATAATAACTGGAGACTCAATGGAGCAGAACAGAGAGCGAAACAATATTACTAATAACTGGAGACACAATGGAGCAGAACAGAGAGTGAAACAATATTAATATATTAATAATAACTGGAGACACAATGCAGCAGAACAGAGAGTGAAACAATATTAATAATCACTGGAGACTCAATGGAGCAGAACAGAGAGCGAAACAATGTTAATATATTAACAATAACTGGAGACTCAATGGAGCAGAATAGAGAGCGAAGTAATATTAATATATTAATAATAACTGGAGACTCAATGGAGCAGAACAGAGAGCGAAACAATATGAATATATTAATAACAACTGGAGACTCAATGGAGCAGAACAGAGAGTGAAACAATATTAATATATTAATAATAACTGGAGACTCAATGGAGCAGAACAAAGAGCGAAACAAAATTAATATATTAATAATATCTGGAAACTTATTGGAGCAGAACAGAGATTGAAACAATATTAATATATTAATAATAACTGGAGACTCACTGGAGCAGAACAGAGAATGAAACAATATTAATATATTAATAATAACTGGAGACTCAATAGAGCCGAACAGAGAGCGAAACAATATTAATATATTAATAATAACTGGAGACACAATGAAGCAGAACAGAGAGTGAAGCAATATTAATATATGAATAATAACTGGAGACGCAATGGAGCAGAACAGAGAACGAAGTAATATTAATATATTAATAATAACTGGAGACTCAATGGAGCAGAACAGAGAGCGAAACAATATTAATATATTAATAACAACTGGAGACTCAATGGAGCAGAACAGAGAGCGAAACAAAATTAATATATTAATAATAACTGGAGACACAATGAAGCAGAACAGAGAGTGAAGCAATATTAATATATGAATAATAACTGGAGACTCAATGGAGCAGAACAGAGAGCGAAGTAATATTAATATATTAATAATAACTGGAGACTCAATGGAGCAGAACAGAGAGCGAAACAATATTAATATATTAATAACAACTGGAGACTCAATGGAGCAGAACAGAGAGCGAAACTAAATTAATATATTAATAATATCTGGAAACTTATTGGAGCAGAACAGAGATTGAAACAATATTAATATATTAATAATAACTGGAGACTCACTGGAGCAGAACAGAGAATGAAACAATATTAATATATTAATAATAACTGGAGACTCAATGGAGCAGAACAGAGAGCGAAACAATATTCATATATTAATAATAACTGGAGACAATGGAGCAGAACAGAGAGTGAAACAATATTAATGTATTAATAATAACTGGAGACTCAATGGAGCAGAACAGAGAGCGAAACAATATTCATATATTAATAATAACTGGAGACAATGGAGCAGAACAGAGAGTGAAGCAATAATAATATATTAATAATAAATGTAGACTCAATGGAGCAGAATAGAGATTGAAGCAATATTAATATATTAATAATAACTGTAGACTCAATGGAACAGAATAGAGAGTGAAACAATATTTATATATTAATAATAACTGGAGACTCAATGTAGCAGAACAGAGAGTGAAGCAATATTAATATATTAATAATAACTAGAGACACAATGGAGCAGAACAGAGAGTGAAACAATAATAATATATTAATAATAACTGGAGACTCAATGGAGCAGAACAGAGAATGAAACAATATTAATATATTAATAATAACTGGAGACTCAATGGAGGAGAACTGAGAGCGAAACAATATTAATATATTAATAATAACTGGAGACAATGGAGCAGAACAGAGAGTGAAACAATATTAATATATTAATAATAACTGGAGACACAATGGAGCAGAACAGAGAGTGAAACAACATTAATATATTAATAATAACTGGAGACTTAGTGGAGCAGAACAGAGAGTGAAACAATATTAATATATTAATAATAACTGGAGACACAATGCAGCAGAACAGAGAGTGAAACAATATTAATAATCACTAGAGACTCAATGGAGCAGAACAGAGAGAGAAACAATATTAATATATTAATAATAACTTGAGACTCAATGGAGCAGAACAGAGAGCGAAACAATATTAATAATAACTGGAGACACAATGGAGCAGAACAGAGAGTGAAACAATATTAATATATTAATAATAACTGGAGACACAATGCAGCAGAACAGAGAGTGAAACAATATTAATATATTAATAATAACTGGAGACACAATGCAGCAGAACAGAGAGTGAAACAAAATTAATATAATAATAATAACTGGAGGCACAATGGAGGAGAACAGAGAGCGAATCAATATTAATATATTAATAATAACTGGAGACACAATGCAGCAGAACAGAGAGTGAAACAATATTAATATATTAATAATAACTGGAGACTCAATGGAGCAGAACAGAGAGCGAAACAAAATTAATATATTAATAATATCTGGAAACTTATTGGAGCAGAACAGAGATTGAAACAATATTAATATATTAATAATAACTGGAGACTC
Source organism: Isurus oxyrinchus (assembly GCA_026770705.1). Lineage (NCBI taxonomy): Eukaryota > Metazoa > Chordata > Chondrichthyes > Lamniformes > Lamnidae > Isurus > Isurus oxyrinchus. The sequence continues at coordinate 231,595 of JANJGN010000153.1, read as the reverse complement.
ACTGGAGCAGAACAGAGAATGAAACAATATTAATATATTAATAATAACTGGAGACTCAATGGAGCAGAACAGAGAGCGAAACAATATTCATATATTAATAATAACTGGAGACAATGGAGCAGAACAGAGAGTGAAACAATATTAATGTATTAATAATAACTGGAGACTCAATGGAGCAGAACAGAGAGCGAAACAATATTAATATATTAATAATAACTGGAGACTCAATGGAGCAGAACAGAGAGTGAAGCAATAATAATATATTAATAATAAATGTAGACTCAATGGAGCAGAATAGAGATTGAAGCAATATTAATATATTAATAATAACTGTAGACTCAATGGAACAGAATAGAGAGTGAAACAATATTTATATATTAATAATAACTGGAGACTCAATGTAGCAGAACAGAGAGTGAAGCAATATTAATATATTAATAATAACTAGAGACACAATGGAGCAGAACAGAGAGTGAAACAATATTAATATATTAATAATAACTGGAGACTCAATGGAGCAGAACAGAGAATGAAACAATATTAGTATATTAATAATAACTGGAGACTCAATGGACGAGAACTGAGAGCGAAACAATATTAATATATTAATAATAACTGGAGACAATGGAGCAGAACAGAGAGTGAAACAATATTAATATATTAATAATAACTGGAGACACAATGGAGCAGAACAGAGAGTGAAACAACATTAATATATTAATAATAACTGGAGACTTAGTGGAGCAGAACAGAGAGTGAAACAATATTAATATATTAATAATAACTGGAGACACAATGCAGCAGAACAGAGAGTGAAACAATATTAATAATCACTAGAGACTCAATGGAGCAGAACAGAGAGAGAAACAATATTAATATATTAATAATAACTTGAGACTCAATGGAGCAGAACAGAGAGTGAAACAATATGAATATATTAATAATAACTGGAGACACAATGGAGCAGAACAGAGAGTGAAACAATATTAATATATTAATAATAACTGGAGACTCAATGGAGCAGAACAGAGATTGAAACAATATTAATATATTAATAATAACTGGAGACTCAATGGAGCAGAACAGAGAGCGAAACAATATTAATATATTAATAATAACTGGAGACACAATGCAGCAGAACAGAGAGTGAAACAATATTAATAATCACTGGAGACTCAATGGAGCAGAACAGAGAGAGAAACAATATTAATATATTAATAATAACTTGAGACTCAATGGAGCAGAACAGAGAGCGAAACAATATTAATAATAACTGGAGACACAATGGTGCGGAACAGAGAGTGAAACAATATTAATATAATAATAATAACTGGAGGCACAATGGAGGAGAACAGAGAGCGAATCAATATTAATATATTAATAATAACTGGAGACACAATGCAGCAGAACAGAGAGTGAAACATATTAATATAATAATAATAACTGGAGGCACAATGGAGGAGAACAGAGAGTGAAACAATATTAATATATTAATAACAACTGGAGACACAATGGAGCAGAACAGAGAGTTAAACAATATTAATATATTAATAATAACTGGAAACTCAATGGAGCAGAACAGAGAGTGAAACAATGTTAATATATTAATAATAACTGGAGACACAATGCAGCAGAACAGAGAGTGAAACAATATTAATATAATAATAATAACTGGAGGCACAATGGAGGAGAACAGAGAGCGAATCAATATTAATATATTAATAATAACTGGAGACACAATGCAGCAGAACAGAGAGTGAAACAATATTAATATATTAATAATAACTGGAGGCACAATGGAGCAGAACAGAGAGTGAAACAATATTAATATATTAATAATAACTGGAGACACAATGGAGCAGAACAGAGAGTGAAACAATATTAATATATTAATAATAACTGGAGACACAATGGAGCAGAACAGAGAGTGAAACAATATTAATATATTAATAATAACTGGAGACTCAATGGAGCAGAACAGAGAGCGAAGCAACATTTATATATTAATAATAACTGGAGACTCGATGGTGCAGAACATAAAGCGAAGCAATATTAATATACTAATAATATTTGGTGACACAATGGAGCAGAATAGAGATTGAAGCAATATGAATATATTAATAACTGGAGACTCAATGGAGCAGAACAGAGCGAAGCAACATTAATATATTAATAATAAGTGTAGACACAATGGAGCAGAGGAGAGAACGACGCAAAATTAATTTATTTATAACGGGCGACTCACTGGAGCAGAATAGAGAACGAAACAATATTAATATATTAATAATAACTGGAGACTCAATGGAGCAGAACAGAGAGCGAAACAATGTTAATATATTAATAATAACTGGAGACACAATGGTGCAGAATAGAGAATGAAACTATATTAATATATTAATAATAACTGGAGACTCAATGGAGCAGAACAGAGAGCGAAACAATATTAATATATTAATAATAACTGTAGACTCAATGGAGCAGAATAGAGATTGAAGCAATATTAATATATTAATACTAACTGTAGACTCAATGGAGCAGAATAGAGATTGAAGCAATATTAATATATTAATAATAACTGGAGACTCAATGGAACAGAATAGAGATTGAAACAATATTTATATATTAATAATAACTGGAGACTCAATGGAGCAGAATAGAGAGTGAAGCAATATTAATATTTTAATAATAACTGGAGACTCAATGGAGCAGAATAGAGAGCGAAACAATATTAATATAATAATAATATCTGGAAACACAATGGAGCAGAACAGAGAGCGAAGCAATATTAATTCATTAATAATAACTGTAGACTCAATGGAGCAGAACAGAGAGCGAAGCAACATTTATATATTAATAATAACTGGAGACTCGATGGTGCAGAACATAAAGCGAAGCAATATTAATATACTAATAATATTTGGTGACACAATGGAGCAGAATAGAGATTGAAGCAATATGAATATATTAATAACTGGAGACTCAATGGAGCAGAACAGAGCGAAGCAACATTAATATATTAATAATAAGTGTAGACACAATGGAGCAGAGGAGAGAACGACGCAAAATTAATTTATTTATAACGGGCGACTCACTGGAGCAGAATAGAGAACGAAACAATATTAATATATTAATAATAACTGGAGACTCAATGGAGCAGAACAGAGAGCGAAACAATGTTAATATATTAATAATAACTGGAGACTCAATGGAGCAGAACAGAGAGCGAAACAATATTAACATATTAATAATAACTGTAGACTCAATGGAGCAGAATAGAGATTGAAGCAATATTAATATATTAATACTAACTGTAGACTCAATGGAGCAGAATAGAGATTGAAGCAATATTAATATATTAATATTAACTGTAGACTCAATGGAACAGAATAGAGATTGAAACAATATTTATATATTAATAATAACTGGAGACTCAATGGAGCAGAATAGAGAGTGAAGCAATATTAATATTTTAATAATAACTGGAGACTCAATGGAGCAGAATAGAGAGCGAAACAATATTAATATAATAATAATATCTGGAAACACAATGGAGCAGAACAGAGAGCGAAGCAATATTAATTCATTAATAATAACTGTAGACTCAATGGGGCAGAACAGAGAGCGAAACAATATTAATATATTACTAATAACTGGAGACTCAATGGAGCAGAACAGAGACCGAAACAATATTAATATATTAATAATATCTGGAAACTCAATGGAGCAGAACAGAGATTGAAACAATATTAATATATTAATAATAACTGGAGACTCAATGGAGCAGAACAGAGAATGAAACAATCTTAATATATTAATAATAACTGGAGACTCAATGGAGCAGAACAGAGAGTGAAGCAATAATAATATATTAATAATAAATGTAGACTCAATGGAGCAGAATAGAGATTGAAGCAATATTAATATATTAATAATAACTGTAGACTCAATGGAACAGAATAGAGAGTGAAACAATATTTATATATTAATAATAACTGGAGACTCAATGTAGCAGAACAGAGAGTGAAGCAATATTAATATATTAATAATAACTAGAGACACAATGGAGCAGAACAGAGAGTGAAACAATATTAATATATTAATAATAACTGGAGACTCAATGGAGCAGAACAGAGAATGAAACAATATTAATATATTAATAATAACTGGAGACTCAATGGAGCAGAACTGAGAGCGAAACAATATTAATATATTAATAATAACTGGAGACAATGGAGCAGAACAGAGAGTGAAACAATATTAATATATTAATAATAACTGGAGACACAATGGAGCAGAACAGAGAGTGAAACAACATTAATATATTAATAATAACTGGAGACTTAGTGGAGCAGAACAGCGAGCGAAACAATATTAATATATTAATAATAACTGGAGACAGTGGAGCAGAACAGAGAGTGAAACAATATTAATTTATTAATAATAACTGGAGACTCAATGGAGCAGAACAGAGAGTGAAACCATATTAATATATTAATAATAACTGGAGACTCAATGGAGCAGAACAGTGAACCAATATTAATATATTAATAATAACTGGAGACTCAACGGAGGAGAACAGAGAGCGAATCAATATTAATATATTAATAATAACTGGAGACACAATGGAGCAGAACAGAAAGTTAAACAATATTAATATATTAATAATAACTGGAGACTCAATGGAGCAGAACAGAGAGCGAAACAATATTAACAATAACTGGAGACACAATGGAGCAGAACAGAGAGTGAAGCAATATTAATATATACTAATAACTGGAGACTCAATGGAGCAGAACAGAAAGTTAAACAATATTAATATATTAATAATAACTGGAGACTCAATGGAGCAGAACAGAGAGCGAAACAATATTAATAATAACTGGAGACACAATGGAGCAGAACAGAGAGTGAAACAATATTAATATATTAATAATATCTGGAAACTCAATGGAGCAGAACAGAGAGTGAAACAATATGAATATATTAATAATAACTGGAGACACAATGGAGCAGAACAGAGAGTGAAACAATATTAATATATTAATAATAACTGGAGACTCAATGGAGCAGAACAGAGATTGAAACAATATTAATATATTAATAATAACTGGAGACTCAATGGAGCAGAACAGAGAGTGAAACAATATTAATATATTAATAATAACTGGAGACACAATGCAGCAGAACAGAGAGTGAAACAATATTAATAATCACTGGAGACTCAATGGAGCAGAACAGAGAGAGAAACAATATTAATATATTAATAATAACTTGAGACTCAATGGAGCAGAACAGAGAGCGAAACAATATTAATAATAACTGGAGACACAATGGAGCAGAACAGAGAGTGAAACAATGTTAATATATTAATAATAACTGGAGACACAATGCAGCAGAACAGAGAGTGAAACAATATTAATATAATAATAATAACTGGAGGCACAATGGAGGAGAACAGAGAGCGAATCAATATTAATATATTAATAATAACTGGAGACACAATGCAGCAGAACAGAGAGTGAAACAATATTAATATATTAATAACAACTGGAGACACAATGGAGCAGAACAGAGAGTTAAACAATATTAATATATTAATAATAACTGGAGACTCAATGGAGCAGAACAGAGAGCGAAGCAACATTTATATATTAATAATAACTGGAGACTCGATGGTGCAGAACATAAAGCGAAGCAATATTAATATACTAATAATATTTGGGGACACAATGGAGCAGAATAGAGATTGAAGCAATATGAATATATTAATAACTGGAGACTCAATGGAGCAGAACAGAGCGAAGCAACATTAATATATTAATAATAAGTGTAGACACAATGGAGCAGAGGAGAGAACGACGCAAAATTAATTTATTTATAACGGGCGACTCACTGGAGCAGAATAGAGAACGAAACAATATTAATATATTAATAATAACTGGAGACTCAATGGAGCAGAACAGAGAGCGAAACAATGTTAATATATTAATAATAACTGGAGACTCAATGGAGCAGAATAGAGATTGAAGCAATATTTATATATTAATACTAACTGTAGACTCAATGGAGCAGAATAGAGATTGAAGCAATATTAATATATTAATAATAACTGTAGACTCAATGGAACAGAATAGAGATTGAAACAATATTTATATATTAATAATAACTGGAGACTCAATGGAGCAGAATAGAGAGTGAAGCAATATTAATATTTTAATAATAACTGGAGACTCAATGGAGCAGAATAGAGAGCGAAACAGTATTAATATAATAATAATATCTGGAAACACAATGGAGAAGAACAGAGAGCGAAGCAATATTAATTCATTAATAATAACTGTAGACTCAATGGGGCAGAACAGAGAGCGAAACAATATTAATATATTACTAATAACTGGAGACTCAATGGAGCAGAACAGAGACCGAAACAATATTAATATATTAATAATATCTGGAAACTCAATGGAGCAGAACAGAGATTGAAACAATATTAATATATTAATAATAACTGGAGACTCAATGGAGCAGAACAGAGAATGAAACAATCTTAATATATTAATAATAACTGGAGACTCAATGGAGCAGAACAGAGAGTGAAGCAATAATAATATATTAATAATAAATGTAGACTCAATGGAGCAGAATAGAGATTGAAGCAATATTAATATATTAATAATAACTGTAGACTCAATGGAACAGAATAGAGAGTGAAACAATATTTATATATTAATAATAACTGGAGACTCAATGTAGCAGAACAGAGAGTGAAGCAATATTAATATATTAATAATAACTAGAGACACAATGGAGCAGAACAGAGAGTGAAACAATATTAATAGATTAATAATAACTGGAGACTCAATGGAGCAGAACAGAGAATGAAACAATATTAATATATTAATAATAACTGGAGACTCAATGGAGCAGAACTGAGAGCGAAACAATATTAATATATTAATAATAACTGGAGACAATGGAGCAGAACAGAGAGTGAAACAATATTAATATATTAATAATAACTGGAGACACAATGGAGCAGAACAGAGAGTGAAACAACATTAATATATTAATAACAACTGGAGACTTAGTGGAGCAGAACAGCGAGCGAAACAATATTAATATATTAATAATAACTGGAGACAGTGGAGCAGAACAGAGAGTGAAACAATATTAATTTATTAATAATAACTGGAGACTCAATGGAGCAGAACAGAGAGTGAAACCATATTAATATATTAATAATAACTGGAGACTCAATGGAGCAGAACAGTGAACCAATATTAATATATTAATAATAACTGGAGACTCAACGGAGGAGAACAGAGAGCGAATCAATATTAATATAATTAATAATAACTGGAGACACAATGGAGCAGAACAGAAAGTTAAACAATATTAATATATTAATAATAACTGGAGACTCAATGGAGCAGAACAGAGAGCGAAACAATATTAATAATAACTGGAGACACAATGGAGCAGAACAGAGAGTGAAGCAATATTAATATATAATAATAACTGGAGACTCAATGGAGCGGAACAGAGAGTGAAACAATATTAATATATTAATAATATCTGGAAACTCAATGGAGCAGAACAGAGAGTGAAACAATATGAATATATTAATAATAACTGGAGACACAATGGAGCAGAACAGAGAGTGAAACAATATTAATATATTAATAATAACTGGAGACTCAATGGAGCAGAACAGAGAGTGAAACAATATTAATATATTAATAATAACTGGAGACTCAATGGAGCAGAACAGAGAGTGAAACAATATTAATATATTAATAATAACTGGAGACACAATGGAGCAGAACAGAGAGTGAAACAATATTAATATATTAATAATAACTGGAGACACAATGCAGCAGAACAGAGAGTGAAACAATATTAATATATTAATAATCACTGGAGACTCAATGGAGCAGAACAGAGAGAGAAACAATATTAATATATTAATAATAACTTGAGACTCAATGGAGCAGAACAGAGAGCGAAACAATATTAATAATAACTGGAGACACAATGGAGCAGAACAGAGAGTGAAACAATATTAATATATTAATAATAACTGGAGACACAATGCAGCAGAACAGAGAGTGAAACAATATTAATATATTAATAATAACTGGAGACACAATGCAGCAGAACAGAGAGTGAAACAATATTAATATATTAATAATAACTGGAGGCACAATGGAGGAGAACAGAGAGCGAATCAATATTAATATATTAATAATAACTGGAGACACAATGCAGCAGAACAGAGAGTGAAACAATATTAATATATTAATAATAACTGGAGACTCAATGGAGTAGAACAGAGAGTGAAGCAATATTAATATATTAATAACAACTGGAGACACAATGGAGCAGAACAGAGAGTTAAACAATATTAATATATTAATAATAACTGGAGACTCAATGGAGCAGAACAGAGAGCGAAGCAACATTTATATATTAATAATAACTGGAGACTCGATGGTGCAGAACATAAAGCGAAGCAATATTAATATACTAATAATATTTGGAGACACAATGGAGCAGAATAGAGATTGAAGCAATATGAATATATTAATAACTGGAGACTCAATGGAGCAGAACAGAGCGAAGCAACATTAATATATTAATAATAAGTGTAGACACAATGGAGCAGAGGAGAGAACGACGCAAAATTAATTTATTTATAACGGGCGTCTCACTGGAGCAGAATAGAGAACGAAACAATATTAATATATTAATAATAACTGGAGACTCAATGGAGCAGAACAGAGAGTGAAACAATGTTAATATATTAATAATAACTGGAGACTCAATGGAGCAGAACAGAGAGCGAAACAATATTAACATATTAATAATAACTGTAGACTCAATGGAGCAGAATAGAGATTGAAGCAATATTAATATATTAATACTAACTGTAGAATCAATGGAGCAGAATAGAGATTGAAGCAATATTAATATATTAATAATAACTGTAGACTCAATGGAACAGAATAGAGATTGAAACAATATTTATATATTAATAATAACTGGAGACTCAATGGAGCAGAACAGAGAGTGAAGCAATATTAATATATTAATAATAACTGGAGACTCAATGGAGCAGAATAGAGAGCGAAACAATATTAATATAATAATAATATCTGGAAACACAATGGAGCAGAACAGAGAGCGAAGCAATATTAATTCATTAATAATAACTGTAGACTCAATGGGGCAGAACAGAGAGCGAAACAATATTAATATATTACTAATAACTGGAGACTCAATGGAGCAGAACAGAGACCGAAACAATATTAATATATTAATAATATCTGGAAACTCAATGGAGCAGAACAGAGATTGAAACAATATTAATATATTAATAATAACTGGAGACTCAATGGAGCAGAACAGAGAATGAAACAATCTTAATATATTAATAATAACTGGAGACTCAATGGAGCAGAACAGAGAGCAAAACAATATTAATATATTAATAATAACTGGAGACACAATGGAGCAGAACAGAGAGCGAAACAATATTAATATATTAATAATAACTGGAGACTCAATGGAGCAGAACAGAGAGCGAAACAATATTAATATATTAATAATAACTGGAGACTCAATGGAGCAGAACAGAGAGCGAAACAATATAAATATATTAATAATAACTGGAGACTCAATGGAGCAGAACAGAGAGCGAAACAAGGTTAATATATTAATAATAACTGGAGACTCAATGGAGCAGAACAGAGAGCGAAACAATATTAATATATTAATAATAACTGGAGAGTCAATGGAGCAGAACAGAGAGTGAAACAATATTAATATATTAATAATAACCGGAGACTCATTGGAGCAGAACAGAGTGAAGCAATATTAATATACTAATAATAACTGGAGAGTCAATGGAGCAGAACAGAGAGTGAAACAATATTAATATATTAATAATAACTGGAGATTCGATGGAGCAGAACAGAGAGCGAAGCAATATTAATAATAACTGGAGACACAATGGAGCAGAACAGAGAGTGAAACTATATTAATATATTAATAATACCTGGAGACACAATGGAGCAGAACATAAAGCGAAGCAATATTAATATACTAATAATAATTGGAGACACAATGGAGCAGAACAGAGATTGAAGCAATATTAATATATTAATAACTGGAGACTCAATGGAGCAGAACAGAGCGAAGCAACATTTATATATTAATAATAAGTGTAGACACAATGGAGCAGAGGAGAGAACGACGCAGAATTAATTTATTTATAACGGGACACTCACTGGAGCAGAATAGAGAACGAGACAATATTAATATATTAATAATAACTGGAGACTCAGTTGAGCAGAATAGACAGAAAACTAATACTAGATGCGGCGATGGGGTCATGGTGTTCTCATTGGATTACCAGAAACCCAACAGCTTCTGGACACCCGACATCCAATCCCAATGCGGCAAATGGTGGAATTTGTATTAAACAAATACCTCGAATTAAAAGTCTAATAATGACCATGAAACTATGGTGATTAAAACACATCTGGTTCACTAATGTCCTTTAGAAAATCCGACCATGCGTGGTCTGATCTGCTTGCGACTTTCACAGCAAAGTGGCTGACTCTGAAAGATGCCTCTGATAAAGGGCAATAAATGCTGGCCGAGCCAGCGACGCTCTCGCATCCCATGGAACCACCTCCCCCCTCCCCGCCCCCACACTTCTCTTCCCCCATTACCACCCCCCCCCCCCCAACCCACACCACCTTAAACCAGCTTATATTTCACCACTCCCCTATTTTTACTTCGTTCTGTTGAAGGGTCATGAGGACTCGAAACGTCAACTTTGTTCTTCTCCGCTGATGCTGCCAGACCTGCTGTGATTTTCCAGGGAATTCTGTTCTTGGTTTGGATTTCCAGCATCGACAGTTTTTTTTGTTTTTAATCACGTTCTTGCAGGCAGACTGGACATCGACAGTCACAAAGCCACCGAGATCGCAACTTCTCCCATTTTCCAGCGCTATAACTGTTGGCTGCTATCTCCCCCGACAGGCAGCATGTATGTCGGACAGTGCAGCACTCCCTCAATACTGATACTCTGAAAGAGAGTCACTGCCTCAGTGATGACCCTCCGACAGTGCGGCAGTCACTGAGTACTGACCGTCCGACAGTGCGTCGCTCCCTCATTACTGACCCTCCAAGTGTACGGTACTCCCTCAGCACTGTCCTTCGCCAGAGCAGCGCTTTCTCAGTACTGATACACCGTCAGTGCAGCGTTCCCTGAGTACTGATTCTCCGATAGAGCAGAGCTCCCTCAGTAATGACCCTCTGACAGTGCAGTGCTCCCTCGGTACTGACCCTCCAAGAGTGCGGTACTCCCTCACCACTGACCTTTGCCAGTGCAGCGCTCCCTCAGTACTGGTAGACCCTCAGTGCAGCACTCCCTCAATAGTGATTCTCCGACAAAGCAGAGCTCCCTCAGTACTGACGTTTGCCAGTGTTGCAATCATTCAGTACTGACATTCGCCAGTGCGGCGCTTCCTCAGTACTGACATTCGCCAGTGTGGCGCTCCCTCAGTACTGATCTTCGCCAGTGCGGCAAGCTCTCAGTACTGACCTTCACCAGTGCGGCAATCCCACAGTACTGACCTTTGCCGGTGCAGCAATCCCTCAGAACTGACCTTCGGCAGTGCGGCAATCCCTCAGCATTGACCCTCTGACATTGTGGCACTCCCTCAGTACTGACCCTCCGATAGTGCGGCGCTCCCTCCGTACTGGCCTTCACCAGTGCGGCGCTCCCTCAGTACTGACCATCCGACAGTGCAGCCTTCCCTCAGTACTGACCCTCCGACAGTGCGGCGCTCCCTCAGTACTGACCATCCGACAGAGCGGCACACCCTTAGTATGGACTATCCGACAGAGCGGCACACCCTCAGTACTGACCTTTGCCACTGCGGCGATCCCTTTGTGCTGTCCCTCTGACAGTGCAGCACTCCCTCAGTACTGACCACCGACAGAGCGGCACTCCCTTAGTATGCACTATCCGACAGAGCGGCACTCCCTCAGTACTGATCTTTGCCACTGCGTTGATCCCTCAGTACTGACCCTCTGACAGTGCAGCGCTCCCTCAGTACTGACCCTCTGACAGTGCAGCACTCCGTCAGTACTGACCCTCTGAAAGTGCAGTACTCCCTCAGTACTGACCTTCTGACAGTGCAGCACTCCCTCAGTACTGACCATCCGACAGTGCGGTGCTCCCATAGTACGGACTATCCGACAAAGCTGTGCTCTCTTAGTACTGACCCTCAGACAGTGCAGCACTCCCTCAATACTGACCCTCAGACTGTGCGGCACTCCTTCAGTACTGATGATCCGACAGAGCGGTACTTCCACAGTACTCATCCTCAGTTTGATTGGGACCGGCTCTGACCTCTGTTTGCAGATACACTGCTGTGGAGCACGGCACACAGCGTTAGCCCAGGCTCGTCGGCGCAGGGAGGCACAGTTCTTGAAAGCCGCCAGACCATAGTCCAAGTGATTGTTGGGGCTGCCTCGGGCCCAGAATCTCAGAGAGTTGGGGGAGGGTGGTGGAGCAAAGAGAGTTTGAGAGTACAAGTCAAGCTTTCACTCGTCCACCGCCGTCCCCCAAAATTTAGCTCTCAGGGGCTGATGGGAAAGAGAGAAATCCCAAACAATTCCTAGGTGAGGCACCATCCAAACCTCGCAGGACAAAGGTACAGCACGGGGTTAGATACAGAGTAAATCCCCCTCTACACTGTCCCCATCAAACACTCCCAGGGCAGGTACAGCACGGGGTTCAGTACAAAGTAAATCTCCCTCTACACTGTCCCCATCAAACACTCCCAGGACAGGTACAGCACGGGGTTAGACACAGAGTAAATCTCCCTCTACACTGTCCCCATCAAACAGTCCAAGTGCAGGTACAGCACAGGGTTAGCTACTGAGTAAAACTCCCTCTACACTGTCCCCATAAAACACTCCCAGGGCAGGTACAGCACGGGGTCCAGTACAAAGTAAATCTCCCACCACACTGTCCCCATCACACATTCCCAGGGCAGGTACAGCACGGGGTTGGATACAGAGTAAAGCTCCCTCTACACCGTCCCTATCTAACAATACCAGGACAGGTACAGCACGGGGTTAGATACAGAGTAAAGCTGCCTCTACACTGTCCCCATCAAACACTCCCAGGACAGGTACAGCACGGAGTTAGATAGAGAGTAAAGCTCCCTCTACACCGTCCCCATCAAACACTCCCAGGACAGGTACAGCACGGGGTTCGGTACAAAGTTAATCTCCGTCTACAATGTTCCCATCAAACACTCACAGGACAGTTGCAGCACGGGGTTAGACAGAGGTTAATACTCCCTCTACATTGTCCCCATCAAAAACTCCCAGGACAGTACAGCACGAGGTTAGATACAGAGTAAGGCTCCCTCTACACTCTCTCCATCAAACACCCCCAGGAGAGGGAAAGCACGGTTAAGACGCAGTCAAACCGCACTTCTGGCTTTATTCTCCAAAACCTGGGCTAGGATTCTGATCCCAAATACACATCGACAGCCACTTCTCGCCTAGCTCTCAAACTTTGGCCTCGCCCGGTACTCACATTCGGTCTTCTTGTGAAGTTATCCCATCCAGCCATATCCAAGCGGATTCCAGGGGATTATCCTTCATACCAATCCAATATGCACGTCTCCATTTGAACTGGACCACATGTTCCTGGAAGGGCAAGTAGCCTGTCAGAATCCTTCACATCAAGTGTCAGGTAATTACTACCTCTAACAAAACGGAATCTATCCATCATCCTTTGACGTTCACTTGCATTACCATCGCTGAATCCCCCACTATCAACATCCTAGGGCTTACCGTTGATGAGTAATTGTACTGGACCAGCCACATAAATACTGTGGCTACAAGGGCAAATCAGAGGCTAGGAATGCTGCGGAAAGTAACTCACCTCCTGATTCCCCAAAGCCTGTCCACTATCTACAAGGCACAAGTCAAAATTGTGATGGAATACTCCCCACTTGCCTGGAAGAGTGTAGCACCCTCAACACTCAAGAAGTTTGACATCATCCCGGACAAACCAGCCCCGCTTGGTTCTCACAACATTGACAAACGTTCGCTCCCTCCACCATCAACACACAGTAGCAGCATTCTGTACCATCTACAAGATGCTCTGCAGCAACTCACTGAGTCTCCTTATGAAGCAGCTTCCAACACCACGACCTCTACCATCTAGATGGACAAGGGCAGCAGACACATGGGAACACCACCACGGGGAAGGTCCCTTCCGAGCTACTCACCAAGCTGACTTGGAAATATATTGGTTGTTCTTGAACTGCCGCTGGGCCACTGTTTTGGAATTCCTTCCCTAACAACACTGTGGGTATAACTGCACGACATGGACTCCAGCATTCAAGAAGAGAGCTCATCACCACCATTTCCCGGGCCAATGGGGAGGCAGTGGTATTGTCACTGGCCTGGTCAGTCAAAGACTCAGAACGGCGCTCGAGGGACATGGGTTCAAATCTCATCATGGCAGAGGGTAAATTCGGAACCTAGTAAAACAAATTTGAAATTAAATGTCTACTGATGACCATGAAAACATTGTTCGTTTTCATGAAAACCCACCTGTTTCCCCTTTACGGAAGGAAATATGTTAACCTCACCTGGTCTGGCCTACATATGACAGCGAAATGCCCTCTGAACAAGGGCAATTAATGATGGGCAGTAAATACTGGCCTAGCCAGCGATGCCAACATCACATGAAAGGATTGGAAAGAAACGGGTCATCATTGTGAAAATTTCTCTCGCTATAACTATGCTGGGGATATAGCCACAGGCAGAGACCAATTGGCAAAATAAATGGAGGGGATGCAGAAAAATCTTTATGCACAGTTCGTTAGACAAATGAATGAGATAGTTCTTGCAAAGAGACATCACAGGCACGGGGGCCGAATGGCCACTTTCTGTTCTGTCAGGTCCAATGATCCTCTAGTGGGTAAATCTCCAACTACACTGTCTACATTAAACGCTCACAGGACAGGAACAGCACGGAGATGGATACAGAGTAAAGTTCCCTCTACAATGTCTACATTAAACACTCAGAGGAAAGGTACACCACGGGGTTAGATACAGAGTAAAGCTCCTTCTACACTGTCACCATCAAACACTCCCAGGACAGGAACAGCACGGGGTTAGAGACAGAGTAAAGCTCCCTCTACACTGTCCCCATCAAACACTGCCAGGACAGGTACAGCACGGGGTTAGATACAGAGTAAAGCTCCATCTACACTTGCCCCATTAAAAACTCCCAGGACAGGTGCAGCACGGGGTTAGATACAGAGTAAATCTCCCTCTACAGCGTCCCCATCAAACACTCCCTGGACAGTTACAGCACGGGGTGAGATACAGAGTAAATCTCCCTCTACACTGTCTCCATCAAACACTCCCAGGACAGGTAAAGCACGGGGTTAGATAATGAGTAAAGCTGAATCTACAATGTCCCCATCAAACACTCCCAGAGCAGGTAGTGCACGGCGTTAAATACACAGTAATCCTCCATCTACACTGTCCCCATCAAGCACTCCCATGACAGGTACTGCACGGCGTTAAATAGAGCGTAAATCTCCATCTACATTGTCCCCATCAAACACTCCCAGGACAGGTACAGCAAGGGGTTAGATACAGAGTAAAGCTCCCTCATCACTGTCCTCATCTTACAATCCCAGGAGAGGTACAGCACGGGTTAGATACAGAGTAAAGCTCCCCCTACACTGTCCGCATCAAACACTCCCAGGTCAGGTACAGCACAGGGTTAGATACAGAGTAAAGCTCCATCAACACTGTCCCCATCAAACACTCCCAGGTCAGGTACTGCATGGCGTGAGATACAGAGTAAAGCTCCATCTACACTAGCCACATGAGCAACTCCCAGGACAGGTATAGCACGGGGTTAGATTCAGAGTAAATCTCCCTCAACACTGTCCCCATCAAACAATCTCAGGACAGGTGCAGCACGGGGTTAGATACAGAGTAAATCTCCCTCTACAGCGTCCCCATCAAACACTCCCTGGACAGTTACAGCACGGGGTGAGATACAGAGTAAATCTCCCTCTACACTGTCTCCATCAAACACTCCCAGGACATGTACAGCACGGGGTTAGATACAGGGTAAATCTCTCTCTACGCTGTCTCCATCAAACACTCCCAGGACATGTACAGCACGGGGTTAGATACAGGGTAAATCTCTCTCTCCGCTGTCCCCATCAAAACACCCAGGACAGGTACAGCACGGGGTTAGATAAAGTGTAAAGCTCCATCTACACTGACCCCAACAAACATTCCTAGAACAGGTACTGCACGGCGTTAAATACAGAGTAAAGCTCCATCTACACTGCCCCCATCAAACACTCCCAGGACAGGTACAGCACGGCGTTAAATACAGAGTAAAGCTCCATCTACACTGCCCCCATCAAACACTCCCAGGACAGGTACAACACGGGGTTAGATACAGAGTAAAGCTCCCTCTACACTGTCCCCATCAAACACTGCCAGGACAGGTACAGCACGGGGTTAGATACAGAGTAAAGCTGCCTCGACACCGTCCTCATCAAACACTCCCAGGACAGGAACAGCACAGGGTTAGATACAGAGTAAAGCTCCCTCTACACCGTCCTCATCAAACACTCCCAGGACAGGTACAGCACGGTGTTAGATACAGAGTGAAGCTCCCTCTACACCGTCCTCATCAAACACTCCCAGGACAGGAACAGCACGGGGTTAGATACAGAGTAAATCTCCCTCTACACCGTCCCCATCAAACACTCCCAGGACAGGTACAGCACGGGGTTAGATACAGAGTAACGCTCCCTCTACACTGTCCCCATCAAACAATCTGAGGACACGTACAACTCGGGGTTAGAAACAGATTGAAGCCACACAACCATTATTGGTGTCAGTCCCTTTCTGGGGCTGCTCCGTAATCATCCGGTTATTATCCCCTCCGGCGGCCTGTTCCGCTCGCTCCACCTCAACCTGCCTCTGGGCTGACCCAGTGAGCGCTCCACCAGCGAGCTGTCGTCCTCCCGCTGCCTCCGTCTGTACCAACCCTCATCACCCGCCATGTGGGGACAACTCTCCTCCTCTGCAACACCCCCTGGCTGATTTACCAATCAGTTCAGACCGATTGTCCCAGCGCTCCATTTAAAACCGGCTTCACATTCTTCACTGCAGTTTTCTCACTCACTCACCCACACGCCCTGTTTGCTATAAATATCAATTCGGCCAAACTAAATGAGGGATTTATTGTTCTATACCTGCAATCGCCTGGACTAAATCTGGTTTGGCACGAACCAAGCCCTGTGCCTCACTTTTTCATGCGAATCGTTATTGAGGTTAACCATTGATGGCCAATTCAAGCTAATCTTTCCAAATACTTGGATTATTTACTGCACATTATCCTGTATTAGGAATTAATAATTAACAGTTGCAATTATGATGCGATTGGATTTGGCTTGCTGATATATGTTAAAGGATAAAGTGATGTATTATTTGTTTCAGAATTAACTAGTTTAACTGAATGTAGATTAAATGTTCCGCATTGTTGCCGGATCAATGAGATTTTTTTAAATACCTTCACAAAGTTTGACACCGAGTTTTAAATATCTCTATAAATTATTAAACGTCACGTAAATCATAGAGTATTTTGTTTGTTAGATTATGATTACTGATCGATTCGGAATACTTTATTGAACATTGTATTCCGAAATAGAATGATTAATTATTAAATATTTAGCCAAAACGTTCGATGGGGCAAACATTGAATATTTGGATAGCACGGGGGATGATTAATTATTCCAAAGTAATCAACGAGGTAGAGAAATAATTTGTATGTGTTAATATTTTAAAGGAATACACGTTTAATACATGTCTTAATGATGAGGCAGAGCGGCCACAGGGAAGGAATGGGAAGGAAGCAAATCCTGCTTTGCGAATCCTACTACCTGGTGGGACATCCTGCCCAATGTTCCCGAAGCTCTGCGGCTGGAGAATCAGCCTGTTCATCCACATGAAGACCCACAGCAGGAAGTGGCCAGCACGAGGAGACATCATCATCGAATCGAGGGACAGGCGAAGCTGAGGGCAATTTACTATCCAGCTTGGTGATGTGACCAAACTTGGACACAAAACACTCAGTCCCCTCATCAAATCATTGGTATGTATTGTAAATTTGATGAGAATGGCGATTGATGAAGATTATTAGGCACAAGGCCAAGGAGAGTTGGGAGTGAGATGGAAAATGAATAGGTCACAGGGCTACTAATCCAGGGAATGTGACTTAAAATTTCACCCCTGGGGTTGGAGAGTTTGAATTTAAAAGGAAGCCTGTATACACACAGCCTGGGGCAGTAAAAGCCTCTGGCAGATTGTGAAAGTTACAAGGATTTATACAGTGAATGTTCTCTCTCTAACACAGTGTCCATTAAGATTCCACTTCACAGCTTCCCAAGGCTCACTTGACAGCAACTCACAATCTCATCAAACAAACCAATTGGAAGGATAAGGGCAACAGGCTCATGGGAACGTCACGGCCTGGAATTTCCCCTCCAAGCCTCACACCAACTTGACTTGGAACTTAATCGGCCGTTTCTTGACTGTTACTGGGTCAACATGATGGAACTCCCTCGCTAGCAGCACTCTGGATGTACCTACACCACATGGACTGTAGTGGATCAAGAAGGCGGCTCATCGCCAACCTCTCAAGGGCAATTACTGATGGGCAATAAAAGATGGCCTAGCCAGTGAAGCTCATATCCAAAAAAGCAATGGAAATATATACTCCGGCAATTACACAATGTTGACTATAAAAGGTTCAGACCAGTTGTCAATATCAATCCACGCCCTGAAACAAAAAAACACCCGAAAATAACCTGAACCCTAAAACAAATACAGGCCCTGCAGCGACCGCTACCCCTTCAAGTCCTACAGGCCTTGAAACATTGGGCAGGAGGGGAAGAGCTCGATAGCCTCCACAGCAGAATGTATCTCCCTTCCTGAACATAGTTACATTAGTAACATCCCTGGAGTCAAAGCTAAGTTCCTGTTCCTGTCAAATAGGTAGGATGAGCCCATGGGACCTTGATGTCAGTAATTGGACACAGCTTTGAAGGCCTCAGCTGGAAGATGATGGCAGCCAAAGGCTCCGGTGTTTTTCATTTGATTGCTTTTGGAACTCTCCTATTGCTGGTTGTTCATCAGATGCTCTTTATGTAGTACAGATCCTGAAACTAATACAGCCCCCGAAACTAATACAGCCCCCGAAACTAATACAGCCCCTGAAACTAATACAGCCCCTGAAACTAATACAGCCCCTGAAACTTATACAGCTCCTGAAAATGAAATAGAACCTGAAACTTATATAAATCCTGAAACCAATGCAAATTCTGAAACGGATCAGATCATGAAGATAATACAGATCTTGAAACTCATACAGATCCTGAAGCTAATAGAGAACTTAAAATAATGCAGAATCCGAAACTAGTACAGATCCTGTTAATTATACAGGCCCTGACACTCATACAGACGCATACACATTTACAGGTTCTGAAACTAATGCGTATCTTGAAACAAATGCAGAGCCTGAAAAATAATAAAGATCCTGAAACGAACACTTACCTTGAAACTAATGCAGACACTGAACATAAAAGCTGACCCTGAAGCCAATACAGATCCTGAAACTAATACCCGCCCTGAAATCAATATAGACCCTGAAACTAATACAAACTCTGAAACTAATACAAACTATGAATTTAATACGTACCCTGAATCTGAATCAGACCTGAAATTAATACAGATCCTGAAACTAATACCCGCCCTGAAATTAATACAGACCCTGAAACTAATACAAACTCTGAAACTAATACAAACTATGAATTTAATACGTACCCTGAATCTGAATCAGACCTGAAATTAATACAGACCCTGAAACTAATACAAACTCAGGAACTAATAGAGATCCTGAAAACAATACAAACCTGAAATTAATATTGACCCTGAAACTAATACAAACTATCAATCTAAAACAGACCTGAAATTAATAAAGTCCCTGAAACTAATCCAGACCCTTAAGTTAATACAGTTCGTGACAGTAAAACGCACCCTGAAACTTATTCAGACCCTGAATCTAATACAAAAACAGAATTACCTGGAAAAACTCAGCAGGTCTGGCAGCATCGGCGGAGAAGAAAAGAGTTGACGTTTCGAGTCCTCATGACCCTTCGACAGAACTTGATTTCAAGTCCAAGAAAGAGTTGAAATATAAGCTGGTTTAAGGTGTGTGTGTGTGGGGGGGGGGGGGGGGGGGGGGCGGAGAGAGAGACAGAGACAGAGGTGCTTGTGTAGACAAACAAGCAGTGATAGAAGCAGATCATCAAAAGATGTCAGTGACAATGGTACAAAAGAACACATAGGTGTTAAAATTAAAGTTGGTGATATTATCTAAACGAATGTGCTAATTAAGAATGGATGGTAGGGCACTCAAGGTACAGCTCTAGTGGGGGTGGGGGGAGCATAAAAGATTTTAAAATATTTAAAAATAATGGAAATAGGTGGGAAAAGAAAAATCTATAAAATTTATAGGGAAAAAAAAGTGGAAAAAAGGGGGAAACAGAAAGGGGGTGGGGATGGGGGAGGGAGCTCACGACCTAAAGTTGTTGAATTCAATATTCAGACCGGAAGGCTGTAAGGTGCCTAGTCGGAAGATGAGGTGTTGTTCCTCCAGTTTGCGTTGGGCTTCACTGGAACAATGCAGTAAGCCAAGGACAGACATGTGGGCAAGAGAGCAGGGTGGAGTGTTAAAATGGCAAGCGACAGGGAGGTTTGGGTCATTTTTGCGGACAGACCGCAGGTGTTCTGCAAAGCGGTCGCCCAGTTTACGTTTGGTCTCTCCAATGTAGAGGAGACCACATTGGGAGCAACGAATGCAGTAGACGAAGTTGGGGGAAATGCAAGTGAAATGCTGCTTCACTTGAAAGGAGTGTTTGGGCCCTTGGACGGTGAGGAGAGAGGAAGTGAAGGGGCAGGTGTTACATCTTTTGTATGGGCATGGGGTGGTGCCATAGGAGGGGGTTGAGGAGTAGGGGGTGATGGAGGAGTGGACCAGGGTGTCCCGGAGGGAGCGATCCCTACGGAATGCCGATAAGGGGGGTGAAGGAAAGATGTGTTTGGTGGTGGCATCGTGCTGGAGTTGGCGGAAATGGCGGAGGATGATCCTTTGAACGCGGAGGCTGGTGGGGTGATAAGTGAGGACAAGGGGGACCCTATCATGTTTCTGGGAGGGAGGAGAAGGCGTGAGGGCGGATGCGCGGGAGATGGGCCGGACACGGTTGAGGGCCCTGTCAACGACCGTCGGTGGAAAACCTCGGTTAAGGAAGAAGGAGGACATGTCAGAGGAACCATTTTTGAAGGTAGCATCATCGGAACAGATGCGATGAAGGCGAAGGAGCTGGGAGAATGGGATGGAGTCCTTACAGGAAGCGGGGTGTGAGGAGCTGTAGTCGAGGTAGCTGTGGGAGTCGGTGGGTTTGTAATGGATATTGGTGGACAGTCTATCACCAGAGATTGAGACAGAGAGGTCAAGGAAGGGAAGGGAAGTGTCAGAGATGGACCACGTGAAAATGATGGAGGGGTGGAGATTGGAAGCAAAATTAATAAATTTTTCCAAGTCCCGACGAGAGCATGAAGCGGCACCGAAGTAATCATCGATGTACCGGAGAAAAAGTTGTGGAAGGGGGCCGGGGTAGGACTGCAGCAAGGAATGTTCCACATACCCCATAAAGAGACAGGCATAGCTGGGGCCCATGCGGGTACCCATAGCCACACCTTTTATTTGGAGAAAGTGAGAGGAGTTGATGGAGAAATTGTTCAACGTGAGAACAAGTTCAGCCAGACGGAGGAGAGTAGTGGTGGATGGGGATTGTTCGGGCCTCTGTTCGAGGAAGAAGCTAAGGGCCCTCAGACCATCCTGGTGGGGGATGGAGGTGTAGAGGGATTGGACGTCCATGGTGAAGAGGAAGCGGTTGGAGCCAGGGAACTGGAAATTGTTGATGTGACGTAAGGTGTCAGAGGAATCACGGATGTAGGTGGGAAGGGACTGGACAAGGGGAGAGAGAAGGGAGTCAAGATAACGAGAAATGAGTTCTGTGGGGCAGGAGCAAGCTGAGACGATCGGTCTACCGGGGCAGTTCTGTTTGTGGATTTTGGGTAGGAGATAGAAGCGGGCCGTCTGAGGTTGGGCGACTATCAAGTTGGAAGCTGTGGGAGGGAGATCCCCAGAGGAGATGAGGTCAGTGACAGTCGTGGAAACAATGGCTTGATGTTCAGTGGTGGGGTCATGGTCCAGGGAGAGGTAGGAGGAAGTGTCTGCGAGTTGACGCTCAGCCTCCGCGAGGTAGAGGTCAGTGCGCCAGACAACAACAGCACCACCCTTGTCAGCGGGTTTGATGACAATGTCAGGGTTGGACCTGAGAGAAAGGAGTGCAGTAAGTTCAGAGAGAGACAGGTTAGAATGGGTGAGAGGAGCAGAGAAATTGAGACGACTAATGTCGTTCCACCCCTGAATCTAATACTGATCCTGAAACTAATACAGACCCTGAAACTAATACAGACTACAGACACTGCAACTAATGCAGATCCTGACATTATACAGGCCTTTAAACTATTAAAGTTTATAACAGGAAATCACACCCTGAACCTAATACAGGCACTAAAGTAAGACAGAATCTGAAATTAATAAAGACCCTGAAACTAATACAGTTCCTTAAACAAATACAGACCCTGAAATGAATACAGACAATGAATCTAAAACCAACCTGAAACTAATGCACACCTTGAAACTAATAAAGATCCAGGAACTAATAAAGACCAAGACAATAATGCAGACCCTGAAAGGAATACATATCTTGAAATTAGCACACATCCTGAAACTAAAGCAAATCGTGAAACTAATACAAAATCAGAGAGACAGTATTGGAGGGCACTTGCTGATGGAGAGAGAGGGACACATTGCAGCAAGTCTCAGGGAACCATAATCTGAGACAGACACAGGGTCGTAGAAAGTGAGAGACTGACAAACAAAATGTAGGAGAGACCGGCTGTTAATGGGAAAGAGAGTGACAAGTACGTGAAAATAGCGAGGGAGAAGGACAGATATAGAGTGATGGTCTGAGAGAGAGAGAGAGAGAGAAACAAACAGGGATATACAGTGAGGGTGAAGGAATGGGAGTAAAAAATGGTTTGAGAGAGAGTGACAACAGTGAATGAGAGTGAGAGTGAAAGAAAGGTGTGTGAGAGAGTGACAAACATGGAGTGAGAGTGAAAGAATGTGAGAGGAACAGACACAGTGTGAGAGACAGTGAAAACAGGAATCGTAGTGAGAGTGAAGCAATATTGGAGAAAGAGAAATGTTTTGAGGGAGAGTAGGAAACAGGGATTCAGAGTGATAAAATTTGAGAGAAATAGAGAAGGTGTGATCGGGAATAACAACAGGCATTGCGGTTAAGATGTAAGGATTCCAAAAAAGATGGTTTGAGAGAGTCATGAACAGGGAGTGAGTGTTGGGGCTGAATGTTCCTGGTCCCGTTAGCGCACAAAGGAGGGGGTTACTCTTGTGAGATTGTGCAGATAATTAGAGCGGACGGTTACCTCTTCGTCAATATAGAAATGGTTCTTTGGTGACTGACGTAAAGAACAATGAGAGAGACTCCATGTTGTGGCACCTTCGTAACCACCGACTACCAGGGCAGTGCAACATTCCCGGTGGGGCTGCCCAAGGGCCAGCTTTACCAGCACACTTAATAATGAGGCTACATGGAGTTTCCCACTATTCAGCACCTCACAGTGAACTTCGCAATACGCAATTAGGAGACGGCCTCCAGGAAAGATTGTTCCCTCATCTCACACTCCCAACTTCAGTACTCGGGACCCTGACTTGGTCCCGAATTCATGCTTCCCAATCACGCGGGAATATTCAGATCACAGGGAGAAACGGAGAGAGAGAGATAGAGATAGAAAGAGATTGAACTGAAAGGAATTCAGATGAAGTGTGAGCTGTGGATGGAAGTGAGCTCTGTCAGTGGGTCCTTTTCATTTCCCAGTCACTGTATGAATCCTGAAAACCGGATCAGGTTATTACAAATAGCACCCTAGTTCCATCCAATGTGTCTGTGTATGTGTTTGCGTGCGTGTGTTTGCGTGTCTGTGTGTGAGTCTGTGGCTTAGTGTGTGTATGACTATCTGCGTAGTATGTGTGTGTGTATGTGTGTGTGCGTGTGTACGAGTGTGTGTATCTATGCGCGTGCGTGCCTGTGCGCCTGTGTGTGTCTGTCTATATTTATGCGTGTCTGTGTATGTGTGTGTCTGCGTCTTTGTGTCTGTGCATGTGTGTCTGCGTGTGTGTGTCGAGGGGCTCACTATTCCTGACTCTGCTAATATTTATACTTTCTGATCATTTGTTTCGAACTCGCTGCTGTATGATGTTGGTGAGTGTCTGTCGGGGTAAATGACAGAGGGATTTCAGAGACATTGTTGTGCTTTTACTGGCGAACATTTAGATTTGCTTTAACCACATTACTCTTTATTGATTCTCCTCAGCATTATTAAAGTACTAAAGGGTACAATTAAAGAGCCCAGTGGACGGCGGTGCTGGAGAAATATTTAGCACGAAGTTTCAAACGCTATTTGTATTCATCTTGTTGCTGTTCCCTTGGATGTTCAGGAGAGCGCATGTGGAGGGGTTTGGCGGTGAAACTTTGCACTCTCACCTTTTCTCCCTGCGCCAATGAGTGAGCGTAATGAGCGGAGTAGGCGGGAACTTTCGCTCCAAACCTGTCCGTTGTGTCCGACAAAGGAAGCAGGACCAGGCCCTTTCCATTGTGCTGTCATCAATGGCCAAGATCACTCCCCCGTTCATTGTACAATCCCAGGGCACTCCACTCTTTGTTATGACGTCATCATGGGACTAGGCCCTGCCCCCATTTCCATTGTGCAGCCAGAGGAACCTCCATCCAATTAAGCTGTCATCAATGCGAGCAGCCCCTTCTTAAGATGCTGCCACAGTTCCCACCCTTTCTATTATTCAGTCGTTATGAAGAACAGTCCCGCCCCCTGTCCATTGTGCTGTCACATGACCGCCCTGCCATATAATGCCGTTGCCATGGGGAACAGATCTCACCCCCTAGGCATTGTGCAGTCACACCTGGCGCAACTTCTGTTATGCCTTCGTCATGGGAAACAGCAGCACCCCCCCCATCCCCCCACCGCCCACCCGCTCCCGGGGAGCTGTGTGGATTAGGTGCCTCACCTCAATACAGTCACCACGGGAATCAGGCACCTTCCCCACACCCCATGCCGGAGGAGGAGCTATACAACTCCTCCAGTCACTCTGTCGAACAGCACAGCACCCCCACCCACTGGGAATGTCAATTAAAATGAGAAAATGCTGGACTTTTCCTGATTCATTTCTTCTCTCCTTTTTGAATGAATTCCACGATTTGTGCAAAGGGATATTTCAGCACATGCTTCAATTGCTCTCTGAATTTTGTCAGGGTCAGGGCATAAATACAAGAATTTGTGGAGCAGCTCAGGAGCTGCAACATGAAGCCCAGTTCCTGTACATAAGGATGCAGTAATATGGAGTCATAACCCAAATTCTGCATCCGGAACCATACTGAATACACCGTAATCGTTGCCCACAATAGGAAGAAATTTGCCGAGATAGTAAACAGTAAAATCATGGATTTCCTTCGACTCTCCATCTCAGGATCTCTGAGCCCCTCTCCACTGTTCTGAGCCCAGAGTCTCCTGCGGCCTCTGCTGCTCACTAAAATGTGTCTGACGGTGAAAACATTGAGCAGCAGAATCAGGACAAATGGGACACAGGTAGTAAGAATGTAATGGACAAACTCGATTGTTGCCCAAACCGTAGAATAATAAACATCTAGCGTTACATAACAAAACCAGGGCAGGTTCCACATTTGATACAGTCCTGTAAACATGAAATACCAGAAAAGGTTCTTTAACAAGCTCAGCACAGACACTGTTCCAAGAACCACAGCTGCTGTCTTTTCGGTACAATATCTACATTTCAGAATTCGGCAAGATATGGCTACAAATCGGTCAAAAGTGAAACTGACGGTGAACCAGACTGAGCAATCAGTGGCTGCATAAAGCAGCACGGCATGGATATTACAGATACGAAGGAACCACAGGAAATGAAACTGCTCCTGAAGAACAATTGGAATATGCCTTAATACCAGGTCGAGAATAATCACCATTAGATCCGCCGATGCCATAGCCAACAGGTAGTGAGTTACACATTTGGAGAGACCACACCTACCCCGGGAAATGATCAGAATTGTCACCGATATAACTGCGAGCAAGGGAAATACACAGGGAAAGAATTCATTAGGTTAGCAGAAAAGTATAGTTGATAAATTATTGAATTTTTCGATTGTGCCACTGTAACCATCAATACATTTAATTGATTTTACCTGAAATAACAAATTGTGGAGGTTCAAAAGGTTGCATGTCTGGAGAGATTAAATGTTCAAAGTACAATACTGATAATGTAGAACTCAATTTTTTTGGAGGTGCAGGAGCACAGCGACTTTGGGTGCCTGTTCCCAATATTTGAACATGTCAGCCGAGGTAAACAAAAGAAGTTAGTAAAACAGCTGGGACCTTCAGCTTGATGATTGGACGAAAACTCCATAAAGCTACTTTACAACTATTCAAAACTCTAGTTTGGCCAAACGTATTGCATTGTGCTGAATAATGTGCAGTTCACTGTAGAAATAATGTGAATAATGTGTAGAAGGTAGAGAGGAGGCAGTCAAGAATGGCACCACAGGTGAGTCATTACAATAACATGGATAGCTTGGAGAAGCTTAGATATTATCATGAAGAGAACAGTCACCGAATGGGTGCAGCATGGAACGAAGATATTCTGTACATCTTATCCATGCTGGTCCACTGACGGAGCAATTCACTGGTGTCACTTCCACAGCCATCTCCCCCTTGTTCTACACTTATCCCCTTTTCAGGTACTAATTCGATGCCCGTTTTCTTCGGTTGGGCCTGGCCCCACCATTCTCTCAGCCAGCGCATTCCAGATTAAATTTTGTAATAAATGTTTTCCTCAGTGGGACGTCGCTACTTTTTTCCAATTACCTTACATCCATTGCCCTCTGATTCTCGATCTTTCCACCAATGAAAGCGTTTCTCCATGCCTATTTTTCCAGACCGTTTACAATTTTAAATATCTCTTCAAGTCACCCCTCAATCTTGTGTTTTCCAAGGAGAACAGCCACAACTTTTCCAATTCATTTACACAACTGGGATTAATCATCTGAGACCAAATTGTTGTCTATCTTTTCTGTACCATCATTATTGCCTTAACATTCTTGTTAAAATGAGATTTATAGAGCTGGGCACAATGCGCCAGCTGACGGGGAAACAGCATTTTATGGAGGTTTAACATCTACATCTTCCTTTCGTACTCTATGCCCCTGCTCATAGAGCCCAGGATGCGGGAAGATATATGAACCACTGTCCCATTCCATCCTCCCACCCTCACTGATTCACGTGCATATACATATGGATCACTCTGTTTCTGCACCAAGGACAGAATTGTGAGCTGAGAAACTTAAATTAAGGTGTTCAACATTTTGACCAGTTCAGAGAAATTGAATAAAGCTGCAATTCTTTTTCCTTTGGCTGAATGGGTGATAAACAGATGGCTTAGATATAATCAGATTGGCAGAAGGAGCGGCGGACTCATTTGAAGGACACTGGCCACTAATGCGGTTCTGTCAGATTTAATATTCCATTTCAAACCTGAATTTGTTAAACATTTGATGGTGAAGAACTCTCTAAAAATGTGAAGGACAACAACATAAGAATGAAAATATTCGCTTTTGGGCTGCCAGCCAATGCATTCTCTGAGCACAGGGACGCTGGTTAAGCGGACTTTGATTCCGGTTAGTTTATAGGCAGCATAACATGGTATCTGTTGAGGTTTATAAAGCCTTGTAATCAGGATGTGAAGCTTGAGCAAGGTGGTGGTCTGGGGCCGTGCCGGTGTAGGTGGGGGTGTGGGTGTGGTGCATGGTGAGTGAGAGTAGGGGATTCTGTTTCTGATGACATTTTAATAGATGAACAGATGGGTCTCAATTTGAAAAAAAACATTGCGCAGTTTGTGCGTTTATGCAGCAGATGGGTCGAAGCAGGATTGGAGATATGTGATATTAGGATGGTGGTCCTGGGCAGTAATTCGGAAAAGGGATATATTTGCTAGGAACTCAGCTCAGGCCATCAGCAAACGCTCTCGTTGAACATGAGACATTGGGCTGGGTTGAGATATGGGGAAGGGGGTGGTGTGTGTGGCTGGTGGAGGATGTGTGGATGCAGAACAGATTTTCTAATGCAGAACAGATGATATTGTCTTCGATCCTCACAAGGCTCAACTGAAAAATGAGAAAAAGGAACACCAAAGCCGTGAAATGTGGCCTCCAGATATAACAGCAAGATAGAGAGACATCCCGTGATATCAACTGAACCGAAGATACGAATGTGAATTAAAAGCACAGCATAGCAATTGAACATTATTTATGTACTTAAAAACTGGAGAGAGAAAGGCTTACGAGGCACACCAACAATAGCGAGTATTGGATAGTAGAAGGATTGAATAAACTGAAGCATCATTGGGACCCAATGTTTGAATGCGATTCCATCATAAAATGTCAAAAGGTAATGAACATCCCAATTTAACCCCTTGCTTCTTGTGTGATACCAACCTACTGTTCTCAGATTCTGATCCATTGTTCTAAAATTCCAACTATTGTTTTCAGATTCTGATCAATTGTTGTAATATTCCAATCTATTGTTCTCATATTATGATCCATTGTTGTAACATTCCAACTATTGTTCTCAGATTCCTATCCATTGTTGTAATATTCCAATCTATTGTTCTCAGATCCTGAGCCATTGTGGAAAAATTCCAAGCTGCTGCTCTCAGATTCGGACAGATCATTTTAATAGTCCAAACTATTGTCCTCCGATTCTAATATATCTTCTCCCTCGCTTTGGAGCAGCTGCTCCCTGACAGCTCTACATTGATTATCCGTCTTAGAGATTGTTTATTGGAATGATTCGCATTATAATTGAAGATGTTTAACCTCTATTGGCAGAATTTAGGTCCATGGGGACTGATACAATTATACGACAATATAAAGGTTTCACTTAACACATTTCTATTGTACCCTAATGAAACAGCTTTTTTGCAGCTTTGTTGGGGATGTCTGAGGTTTTACGGGAGAAGCAAAGGTGGAAATCGTGGACACACTAAACATTATCCTTCAATCCTCCTTGGATATCGGACTATTCCCAAAGCATTGTCACTGTTGCTCCCTTTTTATCGAAGTGCAGATGGATAAATTGATCTGCCGATCAATCAAATAATTGTTAGTGAAACGTTGTGTTATATGAGAGACTCCACAATTTGGGGCAAAATGCGTTTGTTGATTAGAAACCATGGATTTATAAATAACAGCCTGACGAGACACATTAATGAAAAATGTGCCTCTGACAAACTCGACTGGCATCTTTGATGAAGTATCAGGTAGGGTTGATGATGCAAGTGTGTCTTTTGTTAACTAGACAGACTTAGAATGACCACATGCCAATTACAGTATTTGTTGGGAAACAGTAACAGATGGTTGAGCAACACAAACTCTATTGCCTGAGTGCTACAGTTTACAATCAGAGAAGCTAAACGCTCAAAATTTCTCCTTCCCCCAGAGAATGATCCTGGAACATAAAAACTTTTGAACCTATTGACTTATTCAGGGATCACCCAGAATGCCAGTGCTCTGTTGCTTGATTCATACCTTCTCAGTTCCAGCCATCCGCAGTCTTAAGACTTTCAATTAACATGCATTCAGATGACTCATTCCCTTCTTCTCTTTTCTCCTCAATATTTCCATCATAATCCAGGATTGGCTATATTTTGTCACAAGGCTCTTTGAGGACCACTGTAGATTTTTTTTTCAGTTTCAAACCTGAGAACGTTCCAGATTATTTTTCCTCATGCAATGCATACTGAAATTAACCTCACTTGCATTCCACGTGATGAATCTTGGGTTAAGAATTTTCGCTGCTCGCTGCACAAGCCTAAGTAACTGTCATCAACTGGTTAATTTCTCACAGTGAACTGTGGACAGCACCTATCCCAGTTGTAGCTAAACAATCTCATAAAACAGGCAGATCAATAGAAAACAGAGATTCGCATAAACCTTCACACATCTCCGAGGGGCATCTTCAGGTGTCTTCTCAAAAATACCTTTAGTTTATGTATCCTTAAATGGAAAACGTTTCACTGATATGAAGCAATACATAGATCTTACTGTCCTTCAGTCTACTTCGATTACGCTTGAACTAATTTTGCTCTCATTCTTTAAAAAAAATTCTCGACCGTCGGCCCTGAGTGAAATGATGGTAACCACATTTCTACACAAAAAAATCCAAGGAGAAGTCATCCATTGTTTAGTACCTGCTGCTTTATAACTCTTAGATTTCTAATCCGTCCTATTAAATTTGGCCTGAAGGGAAAGAAAGCCTCTTTCATATAGCAACTTGTTCTGTCTGGTGAACTCTCTGGAATTGTGGTGGAGGCATGTACAATCGAGGCATTCAAAAGTATGTTAGATGAGTATTTGAACACAAATCAAGAGTAGGGTTATGGTGAAATGGCAGGAGGATGGCACTGAGCAATAATGCTCACTTGGACAGCCAGCCTGGTCACGATGGGCAGAATGGCCTCCTTCTGCACCTTCGCAATTCCGTCATTCTGTAATCCTGAATTTACCTTCAAACGTGCAAACATTTGACAGTGAGATCAATTTATTGGATGCACGTCCATGCTGTACATTAAATCCGGTGTGGGGGAGACCGGGTCGGCTTGGTAAATGCAGAGGGTGGGGGGAGGACAGTCTGATGTTCATTTCAGTGGGAATGCCGCATTGTCAGGGGGTCAGAATTTGGCAATGCTGCACTGTCAGAGGGGCGGTACAGAGGGAGAGCTGCACTCTCTCAGCATTGAGTTAACACTGAACTGCCAGAGATTCAGCATAGAGGGAATGCCGCATTGTCGGAGGGTAAGGGCTGAGAGACCGATGCACCGTCGGAAAATCAGCACTTAAGGTGTGCTTTTCAGTCAGAGGGCCACTGCTGAGTTAAAAGCCTGGTATATCACATTTCCTCCCTCTGTCTACTTGGCATATCACATTGGCGCAGCACCGCAGCAGATGGAGTTGGTATAACAGTCTTTCTCACTCGAGCCCCTGGAATCTCAATGACACTCGCACATTGTACATACTTTATTTCCCTACTTCCCCGGTGCACCTGGAACAGGTACCTCCCCCACTGTGGCTGCTAAATTACCTTCCTGCCCTGGTGTGCCTGGTATACCCACAACCTCATGTACTTGTATTATCCCTCCCCCTGCCAGCGATAGATATCATCCCTTACTGTTGCTGTTGCTTTCATTGATGGCCTGATTGCAATCAGGACCAGTGGTTTGCGGGACCACTGATGACACTCGCCTTCCCTCTGTTCTACAGTCGCTATGGGTCTATGTGCAGCGCTGGCAAGTTATAGCTTATGGAACAGACACTGTCCGTTTGCTCTGTCACCGTATCGACTGCAAACAATCCCACTCCGCCCTCTGACTGCTGTCAGCCCAGCAAACATCCCCTCTGCCAATGGAAAGAAGAAATAAAATAGAAACGTAATGGTCCATCTCAGACAGTCCATCTTCCAATTCTCGTCTGGATTAAAGAATTGGAGTAAAAGGTTATTTGAGCTCATCCTTCAATTGCTCCCTGAAATTAACCTGGGTCACGGCGTAAATCCCAGTGTTTGCGCAGTAACTCAGGAGCTGCAGCATGAAGCCCAATTCTATCCCAATATAATCTAGATCAACTTGTACATTCACCGAGAATGATTTCTGACTCCACATAGAAAACAATTCTGACATTGCGCACAAATGGATGAAATTGGCTGAGATAACGCGCAGTAAAATCGTGGATTTCCTCGGACTCTCCATCCCTGGGTCTCTGGGACTCTCCCCACTGCTGTGAGCCTGGAGTCTCCTGCAGGCTTTACTGTTCACTAAAATATGTGTGACGGTGAGAACATTGACCAGAAGTATCAGGACAAATGGGACACAGAGGGTATAAACTAAGTGGGGCGATGGTGCAGATGGATGTTCACTGCAGTAGTAACCCAGGAACCCGGCATCATGCTCCCGGAACAGGCGTTTGAATCCTGCCCTGGCAGATGGTGGAATTTGAATTCAATAGGAATCTGCAATAAATAGCACAATAATGAGCGGGAAACCATTGTCGACTATTGCACAATCCCACCTGGTTCACTAATGCCCTTGTAGAGAAGGAAATCTGATGGGCAACAGGTGCCTCCAGAACCACAGCAATGTGGTTGACACTTAACTACCCTCTGAACAAGGGCAATTCGGGATGGGCAATAAATACCAGCCTAACCAGCGACGCCCACGTTCCATGAATGAATACAACAAGAATGTGATGGAGGAACTCGACAGCTGCCCAGTCGGGAGATGATTTTGTAATGAGTGTCATGCAGTCATCATCGCGGTGAACCAGTCAGGAAAGATTATCCTGCACTCAGCATTGCGTTGAAGGAGTCTGGAAAGAGTACCCTGCTGTCAGCATCGCGGTGAAACAGTCTGCAAAGAGTACCCTGCAGTCAGCATCACGGTGAAACAGTCTGCAAAGAGTACCCTGCAGTCAGCATCACGGTGAAACAGTTTGGAAAGAGTGACCTGCAGTCAGCATCGCGGTGAAGCAGTCTGGAAAGAGTATCCTGCAGTCAGCATCTCGGTGAAATAGTCTGGAAAGAGTATACTGCAAACAACATCGCAGTGAAACAGTCTGCAAAGAGTACCCTGCAATCAGCATCGCGGGGAAGTAGTCTGCAAAGAGTATCCTGCAGTCAGCATCGCGGTGAAACAGTCTGGAAAGATTATCCTGCAGTCAGCATCGCGCGCGGTGAAACAGTCTGGAAAGAGTGACCTGCAGTCAGCATCGCGGTGAAACAGTCTGGAAAGAGTGACCTGCAGTCAGCATCACGGTGAAACATTCTGGAAAGAGTATCCTGCAGTCAGCATCGCGGTGAAACAGTCTGCAAAGAGTACCCTGCAGTCAGCATCGCGGTGAAGCAGTCTGGAAAGAGTACCCTGCAGTCAGCATCGCGGTGAAACAGTCTGGAAAGAGTGACCTGCAGTCAGCATCGCGGTGAAACAGTCTGGAAAGAGTACCCTGCAGTCAGTATCGCGGTGAAACAGTCTGCAAAGAGTACCCTGCAGTCAGTATCGCGGTGAAACAGTCTGCAAAGAGTACCCTGCAGTCAGTATCGCGTGAAGCAGTCTGGAAAGAGTATCCTGCAGATCGTTTTGAAAATAAGAACAGTGGCATCAAAAATCAGCGCGGGAGAGCGATGGAGAGATCAGAAACAGCACGAGTGCGGGGATGCTTGAAAAAGTGACATCAGCAAAAACGTGAGAGCTGATTGTTGATTCACGGGGACGTGTTTTACCCAGGCTAAGTTAAATAAAGTAAAGAGTTCTTTTTTTTATTTTAAATGCATAAATAATTTATTTTTTTTACTGTATTTAACTTAAAGCTTAGGAAGTGTTTTTTTTTGTACTAGAGGCATGGGTGTGCAGCTCAGTCCCATGTTATGTACTGCCTTCAACCTGTTGGAAGGCTTAGACGCTCCTTAACCTCCGACAGAACCTAAATGTGTGTGACGGTGAGAACATTGAGCAGCAGAATCAGGACCAATGGGACACAGGGGTTACAAACTAAGTAGGGTGATGGAGTAGATGGATTGTCGCTGGACTATTAACCCAGAAACCCGGCATCAAGTGCAGGAAGTGCCATCAACTAAAGCTAAATATTTCGGAGCTGGAGCGGCAGCTGGAGGCAAGGCTTAGAATATAGTGGTTAGAACGTTTTTAGGCATGGTGACCCCACAGCCTATGGAAGCGCAGAAACAACTGGATTGGTAACTATCATCAGAAGAGATGTGAGAGACAGATTGTCACGAAATCCCGAGGGTGCATCTCGCTCAACAACTGTTTATCTGTGTTGGAAAACGGTGAGAGTGACCTTTCAACTGGTGAGTGCGGCCGCGCTCATGGCACTGAGTGGCTCAGCTGCACAACGGGGAAGGAAAAAGAGGGGAAGGACAATAGGTGCAGGAGGGTCCATTATAATGCGAACAGACAGCCGTTTCTTAGGCCATTGACGTCATTCCAGTATGGTGTGTCGCCTCCCTGGTGCCAGGATCAAGATGTCACTGTGCGGCTGAAGTGCATGCTAAAGTGGGAGGGCAAATTTATAGATATAGTCTTACATGTTGGTACCGATGACATAGCTAGAAAGATGGATGAGGTCCTACAAACAGAAATAAGGGATCTAGGAAGCAGATTAAAAAACAGGACCTCAAAGGTAGTGATCATTGGACATCTTCCAGTGCCACGCACTGGTGAGTATAGAAGTAGGAGGTTAGTCCACGTGAATGCGTGGCTGGATAGATGGTGAAGGAGTGAGGGCTCTCGATTTCTCGCATATTGGGACGGATGCTGGGGGAAGTGTGACCTTTACAAGGCAGAACGTTAGCACGTGAACAGCACTGAGACCAACATCCTTGCTGGGAGGTTTGCTCGTGCTTTTGGTGAGGGTTTAAAGTAACTCGGCAGGGGGATGGGGTCCTGAGAGGTGGCTCAGCAGGGGGTGTTGCACAGCAAAAATTAGAAGAGAGCAGGTGAGTCTTGCAGGTATAGAACTTATAGGCCAGCTATGCAGAAGCGAGTTTTGCAAGTTTGGATGGTATTTATTTTAATGCAAGGAGTCTGACAAATAAGGCAGATTTGAGGGCATAAATTAATACATGGAAGTATGATGTCCATAGGGACATGACTGAGCGAGGGGTATCATTGGCAGGTCAATATCCCAGGGTACAGGATCTTCAGGCGAGACAAGGAAGAGGTAAAAGAGGAGGGGGGTTCGCAATATTCATCAAGGAATCTGTGACGGCCGTAAGGAAGAACGACATCCTAGAAGGATCCTCAAATTAAGCCATATGGATAGAACTGAAAATACAATAAAGGAGCAATCAGATTGCTGGCAGTGTAACACAGGCTGCCAAACATTCAGAGAGAAATGGAAGAGAAGATATGTAGGCAAATTTCAGAGCAGTTTAAAAATAATAGGATATTAATAGCGGAAGATTAAAATTTCCCCAACTTTAACTGGGTTAGTCATAGTGTGGTAGGTTTAGAGGGAGATGAATTCTTGCACTGCACCCAGGAGAGCTTTTTAAGCCAGTACTTCGAAGGTTCAACAAAGGAGGGGTCGGTCCTGGACTTATCTTTAGGGAATGAAGCCGGGCATGTGGCAGAGGTATCAGTGGGGGAGCGTTTTTTGCGTAGTGATCATAACTCAGTTAGACTCAACGTTGTTATGGCAAAGGACAAGGGAGTGCCAGGAATCAAAGTTCTAAATTGAAGGAAGACCGATTTTAATACGATCAGTATGATTTCACCAGGGTGGGCTGGGAGCAGCTTATTTAAGTAAATCTGGTTCAGAGCAGTGTGACTCATTCAAAATGGACATAGGGAGAGCGCAGGGCCAGCATATTCCAGTGAAGAAAAAAGGCAGGACCAATAAATTCATGGAAACCTGGGTGTCGAGTGATATACAGAATTGGATAAAGAGAAAAGCTTATGGCAGTGAACAAGAGCTCAGAACAGTGAAAGCCCTGGAGGACAATAGGGTGTGCAGGGGGTACCTTAATACGGAAATTTGGAGAGCAAAAAGCTGGTATGAAAAATCATTGGCAGGAAAAATAAAGCAAAATTCAAAGTTATTTTAAAAGTTCATTAAGGGTAAGATGATAACTAAGGAAAGAATAGAGCCCATTAATGACCACGGTGGAAATTTGTGTGTGAAGCTGGAAGACGGACGTCAGGTTCTAAATGAATGATTTGTATTGTTGTTCACAAGTGCGAGGAACAATATGAATCATGCAGAAGGGTTGAGAGATAATTAAATAAATTAGCACAGAAAGGGAAGAAGTTTCAAAGCTGTCTGGCAGGCTTAATATAATATGAATCTCCAGGACCATGTGAAATTGATCCCAAACTGTTGAATGAGGCAAGCTGGGAGATAACAGGGGCGCTGGCAATAATTTTCAACACCTCTCAGACCACAGGAGAGTTGCCAGAGGAGCCTATGCGGCACCATTATTCAAGATGAGAGAAAGGGATTTACGAGGGAACTAGAGGCCAATCAGTCTAACATCAGTGGGGAAATTATTGGAAGTACTTATGAGGGCGATAGTTCATCTACACTTGTAGAGGCAGTCAGTCAGCTTGGATGGGTGAAAGGGGTATAATACCTGACCAACTTGATTTCAGTTGACGAAGAGTTGACCACGTGTGTAGATTATGGCAATGCATTTGACGTGGTATACGTGGACTTCAGCAAGAATTTTGACAAGGTCCGGAGACTGATAACGAAGTTAAGAGCCCGTGGGATCCAAGGCCATTTAGCGAATTGGTTTTGGAATTGGTTGGGTGCCGGGCTGCAGATGTTGCTGGTCGAGGGGTTCTTTTGTGAGTGGATGGTTTTCCACATGGGACGTTGTTGGGTCCCTTGCTGATTGTGGTATATATAAACGTTTGAATTTATGGGGGTGGGGATTGATCAGTAAGTTCGCTGATGGCAAGAAAATTGGTGGAGTGGTAAATAGTAAGCTTAGATTACTGGAGTATATAGACAGGCTAAACAGATGGGCTGATCATTGGCAAATGTAATTTATTCCAGATATAGGTGAGGTGATGTACTTGGGCAAGAAAAACGAGACACGGGAATATGATGAATGTTAGGACCCTGGGAAGTACCACGGATCAGAGGGATCACGGGGTGCATGTCCACCGGTCCTTTAATGTAGTGGGGGATGTAGATAAGTTGATTAGCTAAGCATATGGGATATCTGCCTTTATTAGATGAGGCATAGAATATAAGAGCAGGGAGGATATGCTGAACTGTATAAAACGCTGGTTATGCCACATCTAGTGTATTGCGTGCAGTCTTGAATCCGCATTTTAGGTAGCATGTGTTGGCATGAGAGAGAGTGCAGAGGAGATTTACCAGCATGTTGCCTGGGCTGGTCATATTTAGTTATGAGAAGAGATTGGATATGCTGGGGTTAGTTTCCCTGGAGCAGAGGAGATTGAGAGGGGACTTGATTGATGTGTATAAAAATATGAAGGGCATAGGTAGTGTAGACAGGAAGGAACATTTCCCCTTGGTGGAGGGACCATTAGCCAGAGGGCATAGATTTAATGAAAGGGTCAGGCGGTTTAGAGGGACTTTGAGGAAGAATTATTTCACCCAGAGGGTGGTGGGCATCTGGAACTCACTGCCGGAAAAGGTGTTAGATGCAGAAACCTTCATAACATTTCAGATGTATTTGGATGTGCACTTGCGATGCACTGGCATACAAGGCTATGGACCTATTGCTGCCAATTGGGATTAGAATAGTTAGGTACTCATTTGACGGGCGCAGACTCGAAGGGCCGACTTTTCTGTGCTGCAGACCAATTTGATTCTATTACTCTATGTCTGAAATTCTAATATTACAAAACAAAATCATGGGTTGATCCTCAGCAAATAAGAATCTGGTAACATGAAATACCAGAAAATATTCTATAAAAAGCTCAGCACAGTCATTCTTCTCAGAGACATTTTCACGGTGCAATATCTACTTTCTGGTTTCTGCAAGGACATGGCCACAAACCGATCAAAAGTGAAAGTCACAGAACCACACACAACGGTCAGTGGCTGTATAAAGCTGGACGGCATGGGTATGACACAGGCACATGGCCCACAGGAAATGAAACCATTCCCAATAAACAATCAGAATGCTTGTAAATAACAAGTATCAGTTTGCCTGAAGGCGCTGAAATTTCCCACCATGTTGCTATGTCCAGTGCCGTATTGAAACTATTGTACATGCAATAATAGACGGAAATGTCTCTGATCTGGTGGAAGACAATAGAGATTAAATGGCAATAAATATGTTACTGAAATTACCGAACTCGGATGTTAATCATTATCCTGTCCCCCTAGATGCATGAACTGATATAAAAACTTTGCAATCTCCAGAACATTTTTAATTTTGATGAAGATAAATAATTCAGTTCAACAAGGTTGATAGAATTAAGAGCCATATACAGTGAGACTTAC
Source organism: Isurus oxyrinchus (assembly GCA_026770705.1). Classification (NCBI taxonomy): domain Eukaryota; kingdom Metazoa; phylum Chordata; class Chondrichthyes; order Lamniformes; family Lamnidae; genus Isurus; species Isurus oxyrinchus. The sequence goes on along the minus strand of JANJGN010000153.1, from coordinate 193,163 downwards.
CAGGGATGCCAATAATAGCGAGGATGGGATAGTAACCCGCCTGAATCACCTGGAGTGCCCGATAGATCCGGCTTTCCACTGACATCCTATCATAATATGTAGAAAGTTCATAAAGCGCATCCAATGAACTCCTACTCTTTGTTGTAACATTCCAGTCCATTGTTCCAAGATTCTGATCCATTGTTGTAACATTCCAGTCCATTGTTCTCAGATTCTGATCCATTGTTGTAACATTCCAGTCCATTGTTCTCAGATTCTGATACATTGCTGGAACATTCCAATCTATTTTTCTCAGATTCCGATAACCTCTCTCCCTGTCTTATAACCGAGGGTCCTTGTTCCTCACGGAGCTGATGCTCCCGCTGACAATATGAGTTAACACAATGTAGTGGCTGCCTTATTAACAACAGTGGGAAGCCCCCCAGTGAGTTATTTAGGATCCATGGAGACTGAGATTAATTACAGCCACTGAACAAACAGGCTCATTTAACCCGTTCAGTCCAATTGATCTTGCACCACATTAAATTGGAACAGTTTGCCTGTCCACCTGGGATGTAATAGGGTATCTGAGGGACGGAATAGTGTAAAGAGAAGAGTGTGACGCAGAAGTCGGGCAAATGTAGGAATTGTTTAGTAAAAAATATCGGGTGGACTTTAACAAGTCGTTGAAGGTGGCAGCGCAAGCCTTTTAGAGTATGAAATAGCAATATATTTTTATTGATAAACAGAATCAGAGTTTACAAAACTAAGAAAATCAGACGACATATGTGTCAATCTTGGTGAAGCCTCAGCTGAGGTACTTATGTCTAATTCTGGCGAGCGTTTTTCCAGGAGGATGTGAGGACCTTGGAGAGGGTGCAGAGGAATTTTACTGGAATTAGAACAGGGATGAGGGGCCTGAATTCCGTGGAGAGACTGGAGAAGCTGGGATTGTTTTCCTTCGAGCAGACCAGGCAACGGGGAGGTTTAATACAGACATTTAAAATCCCGAATGTTTTTGATAAATTAAATGACGCGAAAATGGTGATACTGGAAAATCAGTCAGTAACCAGCACACGGAGTTTTAAAGTGATTGACAAAGAAGCAGAGAGCGGTTGAAGAGTTCTTAGTACAAATAAACCTGGAATGTTCTTCCTGACAGGCTGCCGAATGCATATAAACATTTAACTGTGAAAATATAATTGGATGAAAACAGGCAGTGGAGATTTACACAGCTAATGGAGAAGTGAAGAGAACGGTAGATTAGGTAGGTCTGGCAAACAGTCGAAACGGACACTGTGGGTCATATAGCGTCTTCCTGAAATGTATGATTCCATGGCCCTGTTCTAACAGAGGACATAGGGTGCGAATATCTTGTTTACAGATTATGTTTAACTGAATCATCGAGACAGAGGCTGATCAGAATTGTATGCTGATGGATGCAAGAGCAGAAACAGACACACTCACTGCCTCTCAGAAAATCGTTTCAACAGCTCCTCTCAGAAACTCCACTCCGGAACTCCTGTCCGGAACTTCCTCGTGTCATGCCGTTCATTGAATACTTCCTTGTCAAATTGCTCCCTCCACAGTGTATCACCTCACACTGTTCAGGGTTAAATTCCATCTGCCAATCTCTGCCCATTAGACCATTCCATCTATATCTTCCTGTAACCCAAAACACTCAACTTCGCTGTTGAAAACCCGGCCAATCTTTGTGTCATCCGCAAACTTACTATTCCTAGTCATCTTTGCAGCCATCTATCATCACAGATATTGTTCTCAGGAACTACTATCAGGAATTCCTTTCAGGGACCCATTTCTGGAACTAGTCTCGGTAACACCTCTCAGGAAACCCTCTCAAGAACACCTCTCTGTAACTTATTTCAGGATCCCCTCTCAGGAACTCCTCTCAGGAACTCCTCTCATGATCCCGCCTCAGTAACTCCTCTCAAGAACCTCTCTCAGGAATTCCTCTGAGGAACTTCTCTCAGGAACCGTTCTCACGAATTCGTCACAAGAACTTCTCTCTTGAACCTCTCCCAGGGAACACCTCTTAGCGACGACTCTCAATAACCTCTCTCATTTACGATCCTCTGTAACTCCCCTCATATCGCCTCTATGAAACTCCTCTCAGAAACACCTCCCAGTAACGTATCTCAGTAAGCGCTATAAAGAACACCTCTCAGAAACCCCTCTGTGGAACAGATCAAATGAAACCCTGTCAAGATCTACTCTCAGGAACTCCTCTCAGGATACACTTTCAGGAACAACTCTGAGGAACCCCGCTCAGGAGCTCTTCTAAGGAAATCCTATCATGAAGCCCTCTCAGGAAATCCTCTGTTTAACCCATCTCATGAAGCGCTATTAGGATCTCTTCCTAAGAATCCTATGAGAGTTCCATTCAGTAACGTTACTTTGGCCCTCCCTCAGGGAATCCTCTCAGGAACGTCTCTCAGGATTTCCTCTGAGAAAATCCACTCAGGTACAAGGAGCAAACAAACAAAAGTACAGCACTGCTACACGACCTTCGGCCCTCCAAGCCTGTGCTGATCATATTGCCTGTCCAATTGAAACATTTTGCACATCTGGGGTCCATATGTCTCTATTCCCATCCTTTGCATGTATTTCTCAAGCTGCCTCTTAAACACCAGGATCGTACCTTCTACCACCACCTCCTCTGGCTACGAATTCCGGACACTCACTCTCTGTGTAAATAACTTGCCCCACTCATCTCCTCTGTAATTTTCTCTCACCTTAAATCCATGTCCCCTAGTAATTGACTTTTCCACCCTGGGAAAAAGCTTCTGACTACCTGCTCTGTCCATGCCACTCATAATTTTGTAAACTTCTATCAAGTCGCCCCTCAACATCCGGTACTCTAATGAGAACAATCTGAGTTTTTCCAGCCTCTCCTCATAGCTAATATCCCCCAGAGGAGGCAACATCCTGGAAAACCTCCCGTGCACCCTCTCCAACGCCTCCATATCCTTCTGGTAAAGTGATGTCCAGATTTGCACGCAATAGTCAAAGTGTGGCCTAATCAAGGTTCTCTGCAGCTGCAGCATGACTTCCCAGCTTTTATACTCAGTACCTCTGCCGATGAAGGCAAGCATGACATATACCTTCCTGACTACCTTATCCACCCGTGTTTCCACTTTTAATCACCTGTTCACCTGTACACCCAGATCCCTCCGCCCGTCGATGCAATTAAGGCTTCTGCCATTTTATGTATAACTCCTACATGTATTAGACTTTTCAAAATGTTTTACCAAGCATTTGTCTGGATTAACATCTCCTATTGCTCCACCCAAGCCTCCACCCGCTGTATATCCCATTGTATCCTTTGACAATCCTCTTCAAAATCTGTAAAACCTCCAACCTTAGTGTCGTCTGCAACATTACTAATTAGCCCAGTTACATTTTCCTCCAAATCATTTACGTATACATCAAAGAGCAACGTTCCCAACACTGATCCCTGCTGAACTCCAGTAGTCACAGCTCTCCATTCAGAAAAGCATACTTCTACTGCTACCCTCTGTCTTCTATGTCTAAGGCAATTCTGTATGCATCGTGCGAGCTCATCTGTGATCCTCTGCGACTTTAACTTCTGTACCAGTCAGCCATCAGGGACCTTGTCAAAGGTGTTACTTAAATGCAAGTGGATAACATTCACTGCCCATCCATCGTTGATCATCTTTATCAATTCCTCGAAAAACTTGATCAAGTTAGTGAGACAAGACTTCCCCTTCACAAAACCTTGCTGCCTCTGACTAATAAGCCCATTTGCTTCCAAATGGTAGGAAATCCTGTTAGCAAGAATCTTCTCCAATAATTTCCCTACCACTGACTTGATGCTAACTGGCCAGTAATTTCTGGATTATCCCTGCTACCCTTCTTAAACAATGAAACAACATTGGCCATTCTCCATTTTTCTGGGAGCTCACCAGTAGTCAGTGAGGATACAAAAATTTCTGGAAAGGGCCCAGCAATCACCTCCCTTGACTCTGTCAGTAAGCTGCGGTAGATACCATGTGGCCCTGGGGACTTATCCAACTTAATATTCTTCAATATACCTAGCATCCCCTCTTCATTGATCTCAACATGATCCAGGATATCTACACAATCTTCCTTCAGCAATAGAACGCTGGGTACTTCTTTTTGGTAAATACTGATGAGAAGTACTCATTTAATATTTCTTCCATTTCTTCTGGCTCCATACACGGATTCCCACCTCTGTCCCTGAGCTGGGCAACCCTTTCCCATGCTACCCTTTTGCCCTTTAAATATGTATAAAAGACCTTGGCATTTTCCTCAATCCTGGTTGCCAATGTCTTTTCATGGCAGCTTTTTTTCCCTCCTGAGTCCTTGCTTAACTTTCTTTGTACTTTCTCGTTATTCACATGGGCTTCATCTGTTCCCAGCCTTCTAGTGCTTACAAATGTTTCCCTCTCCTTTTTGACTAATCTCACATTTATCCTTCTTTCTCGAACGGTTCCTGACCCTTGCCATGGTTAACGTTCATCATGCCAGTGCTCAATTCTTATCCACTGACGTTTGAAAGCCCTACACATGTCACTTTTTGATTTGTTCTCAAACATCCACCTCCAGTCTATGTTCCTCAGTTACTGCCTAATATTGTTATAATTAGCCTGTCCCCAATTAAGCAACTTTACTCGAGGACTCCTGCTATCTTTATGCACTAGTACCTTGAAACTTACTGAATAATGGTCACTTTTCTGGAAATGGTCCCCTACTGAATCTTCGACCACATGGCCGGGTACATTTCCTAATAGCATGTCCAACATTGCCCTTTCTCTAGTTGGACCATCTACATGCTGTCTCAGGAAGCCCTCCTGGTTGCACATTACAAATTCTACACCATCCAAACCCCCAGTGCTAGGTGACTCCCGGTCAATATATGGACAGTTAAAATCACCTAACACAACGACCCTATTGCTTTTACATGTTTCCAAAATTTGCCTACATAATGGTGCCTCAATATCCCATCGGCAGTTGGGAGGCTTATAGTAAACCCCGTACTTTGTGGCCCTTCCTTTTCCGGAGCTCTACCCATGTTGCCTCGCTGCATCATTCCTCCGAGATGTCTTCCTGTCTTACAGCTGTGATGTTCTCCTTAATCATCAGTGCAACTACCCCACCTCTTCTACATCCCCCCCTATTACCTGGAGCTTCGAAATCCTGGAACGTTTTTCTCCCAATCCTGTCCACCCTTCAACCAGGTCTCTGTAAAGCAATAACATCATAGCTCCAAGTACTAATCCAGGCCCTAAACTCATCTTCCTTCCCTGTTATACTTCTCGCATTGGAAGAAAAGCATTTTGGACCCCCAGTCCCACTGTGTTCAGTACTTTCTCCCTGCCTGCTCTTCTTCTTAGTCTTACTGGCCATATTCACTGGTTCCCAGTCATTTATTTCACCTGCTGAACTATTGTTCTGGTTCCCAACAATTCCTGCCAAACACAGTGACCTCACAATAATCTAGAGGCTGACCTTTTCCTGTTCCTGATACATGGTGTGCAGCATTCAAATCTGCGCCACACTGTGCCTGCGTGCATACACCACATCATTATTGACAATGGCCCCATAGTGTGGGTGGGGGAGATGAATAAGTACCCTGCACCCTGAATTTAGCTCATGGAACCGGCCATTGAAAGACGGTAGAGTAGGAACAGGAAAAGGCTAAACTCACCAGGCATTTTTAAAATGGGGTGTTTTTATTTTTTTGGTCAAATTTGTCTTGAATTAAATTAGCAGTGAGCAGACTAATTTCCAGAACTAGAATTAAACCTTCAAGGTGAGTTTGTTTGACAGAGACAGAACCAACAGGCAGCGTCTCAGATACTGCATTAACGAATATTACTGACGATTATTGAGCAGAAGCAAATTAATCCATCACTGCATTTATGAAAGAATCATCAATCAACTTGCACCATGATTTATAATTTATCAAGTAGCTAATACGAGGACATAAAGGGAAAAATATAATTCTCACTGAAACAATGCAGGACGCACACTTCAAGTGTTAACACATCGACATTAATGTCTGGGAGGAACTCTGTACCAACCAGACAACATGGCGACAGCATGCCCATCATTTTGTATCACGCTTTGAGTCTCCAATTGTTAATGATCAGGTGGAACGGACGCAGGGAAGGGATGGAAATAAAGCAAATCCTGCTACCCGAATCTCACTACCTGGTGGGACGTCCTGCCCCATGTGCCCGAAGCTCTGCGGCTCGAGAATCGGCCTGTCCATCCACATGAAGACACACAGCAGGAAGTGACGATCCTGAGGAGACATCATTCTCGAATCGATGCACAGCCGAAGATGAGCACAACTTACTATCCAACTTTGGGTTGTGACCAAGCATGGACACAGAACACTCCGCCCCCTCATTAAGTCATTGATTTAGATTGTAGATTCGGTGAGAATAGGGATTGATGAAGTATATGAGGGGCCAGGCGATGGACAATCGGGGTTTTGTGAGTGAGAGGGAAAACGGTTACATTGCTGGGCTGCTAATTTGAGAGTGTGATTTCAAATTGCTCCCCTGGGATTTGCGAATATGAACTTAATATGAAATATTTGTACAAAATCATCTGTCAGTGATAGTCGCTGATAGATTGCTAATGTTGTAAGAATTTATACATTGAATATTCTCCCTCTAAAACTGTACCAATTAACATTCTAACTCGGCATTCTACTACACCATCCAAACCTGCGTCCTCCATCACCTAGAATAAGATATTGGAACACTGCCCCCTGCAAATTACCCAGGAAGTCACACACCACCCTGGCTGAGGATTATTTTATTGGATACATCATTGTCGCTGGTCAAAACATTGGTAAACCATCCCTAATGCACTTTGGGTGGATGTACACCAGATGGACCATGGCTGTACAAGAAAGGTGCTCACCATCTCTTTCTGAAGGGGCAGTTCGGGTTGGTTTATAAGTGCCTGCCAAGGGTGTGATGTCCACATCCTTAGCACGATGGAAGATATTTTCAAAGGCCATTACACAATGTGGACCATAAAGTGTTCAGGCCTGGTGCCAATTTCAACCCCCCAACCCTACACAATTCATGATGGACACCTGAAGGCCGGTGATGATACGGGGAGTGGGGGTGGGGGGGGGGGGGTGGTGGGGTGGGGTGGCGGGGAACAGTTCCAAATATCAGATGATATGTTTCCTTGTTTGGTTTTCGCAGGTAATTTCAGTAATTTACATGTTCGCTGCCAAAATGTACATAGTTGATGAATAACAATATTTCAGCCAAGCAGCCCAGCGAATGGTCACATGTGAATTCCGTGTGATGGGCGGCGTTGGAGGTGTTGTCAAAAAAGACTGACACCACTCACAGCAGATTGCACCGGCGAGTAAGGACGACGTAAGTGGTGACCCCACTGCATCTTCACAGCGACAACTCATTTGGAGACCCTGGTAAGCATCGCATATGAATTGACCTGTATAACAAGAGGGTTTGGGCACGGTGGTGTGTGTGGGCTGTTTATCTGGCCGCATACAGGACTCAGTAATGGCGCTGTATTAATATTAGCTGGGTGGTCTATTGCAGGGCTGGGAATGGAACTCGAAAAGAGAACAGGCTGCTCACAATAACTAATGATTTATAAAATTGGATGTTTCAGAGTTGAACTATGTAATATCAAAGGATGCATTGAATGAATTGGTGTTTTGTGTCAGCACCTGATGAAGTGGATTTCACCTTTGGCTGTAGATGTGGAGCTCAGGCGGTGCTCCATAGACGGTGGGAGGTACAGCTCACCCATGATAAATCGATATACACCTACATCCACCGTCCCATTCTCTAATGACATTCCCCCCACCCCTTTCACTATTCTAACAACTTTCCCCAATCCTAATTCTGTGTTTTGCTCCCCAGTATATGACCAATTGAGATGAGGACTCTGCTGCTGATTCTCGGTTTCCTGAGTAACATTGATATCGAATTCCACCATTTTAATTTAAAGCAGTTATTGAGAGAAGCCGAATTAATGATGTTGTTGCGGGTGGCTTTATTGCTGTGCCTGGGACAAATAAACATTAAAAATGTAAGCAGTGTACACGGAATATAAAATTACTAATAGATTGTTCACAGAATGGAAAACAGTGTTTCAAATGGGCTTGATTGTTGCCTCATGTAAGCTCATACACTCTGGACCAATAAAATGATAAAATTGGGACATTTCTAATTGGGGAAAAGCCAGTAAGAGTGGGGGCCCAGAGACCTGGAGATCCTTTACACAGATTATCACGTGTCATGAACAGATTGAGAAAATAATCGGAAAGACAATTCGGTTGTTGACCCTTATATTTGCAGAAATGGTCGCCAAGTTTGTAGACGTCATGTATCAGATTCATAAAGTCCTGGTCAGACTACACACGGAGTAACTGTGAGCAGTTCTGTGCACTGCACCTTAGGAAGGGTAGGTTGACCTCGGAGGGAGTGTCATGCAGATTTACCAGAATTAAACTTGGATTCCATGGGTTAAATTATTATGTGATTTCAGGCAAACTAAGTTTGTTGTCCCTTTTTTAGAAGGGGACCTGACTGGATCAAAAAAAAATGATAGATGTTACAGGGAGGGGATGAGGTGGATAGAATCTATTTCCAAGAGTTCAGATATGGAGGAATAGGGGGCGTGATCTAAAAATTGGAGTCCGAATTTCTTGAGTGAAATTAGAACACACTTCTACATATCACCATCTCCCAGTAGCCCAGTATATTATTCCTTTTCAGATAACAATCTAATTCCCTACTGAATGTTTCTGCTATGCTGCCTGCAGCTCACTCTTAGACAGTGCAATCTAGACCTTAAGCAGCTATTGTGCGAAAAACTTTCTCCTCTTGTCTCCCTCGCTTCATTTACCAATCGCCATAAATCTGTGTCCCTCTTGTTCTCTTATCTTCCACCAAGGGGAACAGCTTCTCTCTATCTACTCTGTCCAGACCCCTCATGATTTTGAATACTTCTTTCAAAGGCCCTCTCACCCTCCTTTTCTCCAATGAAAACCTGAATTCCTCTCGTCTGTCCTTTTAACTGAGGATCCTCATCGCAAGAAGCATTCTCATGAAACCTTTCAGCTCTCTCTCCGATGCTTTCATATCGTTCTTCATGTGTCCCGTCCAGAGCTGGATGAAATACTCCAGCCAAAGCTGAGTTTGCATTCTATACAAAATTAATGCAAAAAACTGAAGCTGCTGGAAATCTGAGACAAAAACAAAAATGTTGAAAACACTTTGCATGTCTGACAACATCTGTGGAGAGAACGACATAGTTAACGTTTCAAATCATATGGCTAAGCTGGACTCAGAAGATGGGTGCTCGCTCAGATGCGGTTAGGCCTGCTGAGATTTTCCAACATTTTTTTGTTTTTGTTCTTGTAACTTATACAAATTCAAAATAACCTCCTTGCTATTTTATTCTATGCCCCATTTTGTTCTTGTACCTTATACAAGATCAAAATAACCTCCTTGCTCTTTTATTCAATGCCCCATTAATAAATTTAGGGTACAGTTCACTTTATTAATCACTCTGTAAAACTGTTCTGCCACATCCAATGACACATGTCATACACCCAGGTCCCTCTGATACTTCACCCCATTTACAATATCGCCATTAATGATATATTTTCTCCCCACATGTTTCCTACTAATATGAATCATTTCACATTTCTCCAGATTGAACTTCATCTGCCAGTTGTCCACCCATTCCACCAACTTGTCTATGTCCTTTTTAAGTTCCACACTGTCCTCCTCATAGTTCACAATGTTTCCAACTTATTTATTTTCCTCAATTCTTTGAAACGATGCCTTTACGCCTTGCTCATTATTTAATATCAGGAAGGGCAAGAGTCACAACACTTAATGTTAATCATGGTAAATAATTATTATTTGTACAAATAGCCCGATATTAATTGTAAGTCTCAGTGTTACATGTCTACATTATTTCTATTTGGTGTATTTTCCTTTTACTACAATTCTAATATTTATCCAATCATCAGTTACAGATATGCTTTTTTAAAATTTCACACCTTTCTAATTTAATTATGTTTCCATTCAGAGCCTGTGTCGATATTGGCATTTGCTAATTTCAACATCTTAATTGGTAAATATATTATTCCGTTTGTCTAATACATCATTAAAATAAAGTTTATGTCAAGCATCCAATTTATTTATCAAGGTATTATTAATTTATTCAACTTTAAATGTTTACTTTTTTGTTGAATCAGCAATAACACAAAGTAATGAGCACATAACTTCGCCTGGGGACTGAGATAGCCCACGATATCTTTCACTGACCATCGAGTGTCCCTCACCATCTGTTCTCAGTGTTCACCTGGGGACGAGAAACCCCCGGCTATCTCTCACTGACCAAAAAGTGCTGCTCACCATCTGTACTCAGTGTTCACCTAATATTGATACTGGGGATGACAAGGTATTGGAGGTGTTGGCTAGGTTAAAAACTGACAAAGCTCCAGGTCCAGATTATTTGTGTCTCAGACTGCTGAGGGAGGCAAGTGAGGAGATCACAGGGGCTCTGACCCAAAGTTTTAATGCATCTCTGGCTACGGGGGAGATGCCAGTGGATTGGAGAACAGCAAGTGTTGTTCCGCTATTTAAGAGAGGTTGTAGAGATAAGCCAGGGAACTATAGACCAGTGAGCCAAATGTCTGTAGTAGGGAAGCTATTGCAGAAAATTCTGAAGTAGATAATCTATCTGCACATGGAGAGGCAAGATCTGATCAGGGATGGTCAGAATGGATATGTCAGAGGGAGGCCATGCCTAACAAATTTGATTGAATTTTTTAGGAGGTGACCAGGTGTATAGATGAGGATAGTGCAGTTGATGGTGTTGATATGGATTTCAGTAAAGCCTTTGACAAGGTTCCACATGGGAGAATTATAAAGACGGCACATGGGATACAGGTTAATATGATAAGGTGGATTAAAATTTGGCTTATTTGTAGAAGACAGAGGGTGATGAAAGAAGGGTCCTTTAGTGACTGGAAAACAGTGTCCACTGGCGTACCACAGAGATCTGTGCTGGGTCCCCTATTATTCGTCATTTATATAAATAACATAGATGGCTATGTGGGGTAGGATTAGTAAGTTTGTGGATTATACAAAGATTAGCCGGGTGGTAAACAGTTAGATTGAGTGTCTTGGGCTACAGGAAGATATATTCGGGATGGTCAATTGGACAGATAAGTGGAAGATGGAATTTAGCCCTGAAAAGTGTGAGGTAATACACGTTGGAAGGAGTAATTTGACAAGTATTCAATGAATCGCATGACACTAGGAAGTTCTGAGGAAGAAAGGGAACTTCATGTGTGTGTCCATTGATATATGAAGGCAGAGGGGCATGTTAGTGGGGTTGGGAAAAAGACATTTGGGATACTTGCAGTTATCAATCGAGCCATGGATTGCAAAAAAAGTTGAGGTCATGTTGAAGTTCTATGCAGCCTTGGAGAGGCCACAGCTGGTGAACACTGTGCAGTTCTGGTCGCCACATTATCAGAAGGGTGTGTTTTCATTGGAGTGGGTGTAGAGGAGATTCACCCAGATGTTGCTTGGGATGAAATATTTAAATTATGAAGAGAGGTTGGATAGACTTGGGTTGTTTTCCTTGGAGAAGAGAAGATTGAAGGGCGATCTGATCGAGTTGTATGAGATTATGAGGGGTATTGACAGGGTGGGAAGGGGTCAGCTATTCCCCTTTGTTGAATGGTCAGTCACAAGGGGGCATCAGTTCAAGGTGAGGGGCAGGATGCTTAGGGGGATGAAAGGAAACACTTTTTTTTAACCTTGAGGCTGATGATGTCCTGCAACGCATTGCCTGGGAGGGTGTTGGAGGCGGGTTGCCTCACATCCTTTAAAATGAGCCTGGATGAGCACTTGGCAATTATACCATTCAAAGCTATGGGCCAAGTCCAAGTAAATGGGATTAAGTAGGTAGGTCAGGTGTTTCCCACGTGTCGGTGCAGTCTCGCTGGGCTGAATGGCCTCTTCTGCACTGTGTGATTCTGTGATTCTTGCCCCTCCCTGTCACTGTAATATTTATCAAGCCCAACAATCATCTGAGATATACGTGTATTTTTAATTCTGACCTCCTGAGCATCCCTGACTTTATGCACCAAAACATTAGCTGCCTTTACTTCAATTGAGAGTGATCTCAACTGTGGCATCTCCTCTCGACAACCACTCGCCCTGTCTTCCTCATTGCCTTGCGCTAAAATACGCCTGGGAACCTATCTCTTTGACAAGGCTTTTGGTCATTTGACGAAACAGTTAATTATGCTGCTTAGTGTTATATTTTGTGTTAGAAGATCCTGTGAAGTGCTTTGGCTAGATGCAATCTTATGAAAAGTACATAGAAACATGAGCAGTTAATGTTTAGTTTAACAGTGCTGCTGTGAATGACATTGGGTGTGTTACCACAATGGTGGGTTTTCTGAGTTGCATATCCGACCTGATTCCGGTTGAGTTTGGCAGAGTTCCAGGGAGGGGCGGGGTGTGGGGGAGGGGGATTGGGAGAAGGGGTTGTCAGAATCATTGTCAGAATCTCTGGTTTTCAGGGATGGGGCCTCATTCTGCTTTGTTCACTCGTGCAAAAAGGGCTTTGTGTGTGAATGTTGGCTGAGCAAAGGCGACGAGTGTGGTCTGGGATCTTCCTGCTCCACGTGTGGAGCTCAGTAAAAGCTCAGCAAGAAGTATCTTCAAGGGCAGTAATGTGCTTTCTGTAAAGATATCTGACCAATGAGAGTTTAAACAAATCAGCACCGCTCTCCATAAAGCATGTGTCAATCTAAATTGGTTCAATCGTGAAAGATAAATATTATTTATAAGAATTCAGGAAGCATTTAAGAATTTCTGAATGTGTTTTTTGACAGTGCAGTTGGTGCTTTCATTTCTCAGCATTCCTTCCGTACTAATCCTCCAACATCCGAGCTCACCAAATAATGAAACACGAGTGCAGGTAGGCCATTCAGCCCCTCGAGCATGCTGCACCACTGAATGATATTGTGGCTGATCTGTTTATTGTTCGAGTTCCACATTCCCACCAAGTACAATATCATTTGATTCCCTCCCCTAACAAGATTCTCTCTACCGCTGTCTGAATAGTATCAAATGACTCTGCCTGCACTACTTTCTAAGGCTCAGAATTACAAAGTCGAACAACTTCTTAAAGATCCTGTTTTACTCCCATCGAGCTCCTGCTGCCCCCACCGAGCTCCAGTCCCCTCCCCCTGAGCTCCAGTCCCCTCCAGCTGAGCACCTGTTCCCCTCTCCGCATGGTCCCGTCTCCTCTCCCGATAACCTACCTGGCTCCTGTCCCCTCCCCCTGAGCTCCTGTCCCCTCCCCCTGAGCTCCTGTCCCCCTCTCCGCACGGTCCCATCTCCTCTCCCGATAACCTGCCTGGCTCCTGTCCCCTCCAACTGAGCTCCTGTCCCCTCCACCTGAGCTCCTGTCCCCACCCCCTGAGCTCCTGTCCCCTCCACCTGAGCACCTGTGCCCCTCTCCGCACGGTCCCGTCTCCTCTCCCGATAACCTGCCTGGCTCCTGTCCACTCCAACTGAACTCCTGTCCCCTCCCCCTGAGCTCCTGTCCCCTTCCCCTGAGTTCCTGTCCCCTTCCCCTGAGCTCCTGTCCCCTCCCCCTGAGCTCCTGTCCCCTTCCCCTGAGTTCCTGTCCCCTTCCCCTGAGCTCCTGTCCCCTTCCCCTGAGCTCCAGTCCCCTCCACCTGAGCACCTGTTCCCCTCTCCGCACGGTCCCGTCTCCTCTCCCGATAACCTGCCTGGCTCCTGTCCACTCCAACTGAGCTCCAGTCCCCTCCACCTGAGCACCTGTTCCCCTCTCCGCACGGTCCCGTCTCCTCTCCCGATAACCTGCCTGGCTCCTGTCCACTCCAACTGAGCTCCTGTCCCCTCCCCCTGAGCTCCTGTCCCCCTCCCTCTGACCTCCTGCCCACTCCCCCTGAGCTCCTGTCCACTCCCCCTGATCTCCTGTCCCCTCCCCCTGAGCTCCAGTCCCCTCCAACTGAACTCCTGTCCACTCCAACTGAGCTCCTGTCCACTCCACCTGAGCACCTGTTCCCGTCTCCACACAGTCCCGTCTCCTCTCCCGATAACCTGCCTGGCTCCTGTCCCCTCCAACTGAGCTCCTGTCCCCTTCCCCTGAGCTCCTGTCCCCTCCTCCTGAGCTCCAGTCCCCTCCACCTGAGCTCCTGTCCCCTCCAACTGAGCTCCTGTCCCCTTCCCCTGAGCTCCTCTCCACTCAACCTGAGCTCCTGTCCCCTCCATCTGAGCACCTGTTCCCCTCTCCGCACGGTCCCGTCTCCTCTCCCTATAACCTACCTGGCTCCTGTCCACTCCATGAGCTCCTGTCCCCTCGTCCTGAGGTCCTGTCCCCTTCGCCTGAGCTCCTGTCCACTCCCCCTGAGCTCCTGTCCCCTCCCCCTGTGCTCCTGTCCCCTCCCCCTGAGATCCTGTCCCCTCCCCCCGGAGCTCCTGTCCCGTCCCCCTGAGCTCCTGTGCCCTCCCCCTGAGCTCCTGTCCCCTCCCCCTGAGCTCCTGTCCCCTCCCCTGAGCTCCTGTCCCCTTCCCCTGAGCTCCTGTCCCTCTGAGCTCCTGTCCCCTCCCCCTGAGCTCCTGTCCCCTCCCCCTGAGCTCCTGCTCCCCTCCCCCTGAGCTCCTGCTCCCCTCCCCCCTGATCTCCTGTCCCCTCCCCCTGAGCTCCTGTTCCCTCCCCCTGAGCTCCTGCTCCCCTCCCCCCTGAGCTCCTGTTCCCTCCCCCTGAGCTCCTGCTCCCCTCCCCCATGATCTCCTGTCCCCTCCCCCTGAGCTCCTGTCCCCACCCCCTGAGCTCCTGTTCCCTCTCCCTGAGCTCCTGTTCCCTCTCCCTGAGCTCCTGTCATCTCCCCCTGAGATCCTGTCCCCTCCCCCCTGAACTCCTGTACCCACCCCCTGATTTCCTGTCCCCTCCCCCTGAGCTCCTGTCCCCTCCCCCTGAGCTCCTGTCCCCGCCCCCTGAGCTCCTGTCCCCTCCCCCTGAACTCCTGTCCCCTCCCCCGATCTCCTGTCCCCTCCCCCTGAGATCCTGTACCCTCCCCCTGAGCTCCTGTCCCCTCCTCCTGAGCACCTGCTCCCCTCCCCCTGAGCTCCTGTCCCATCCCCCTGAGCTCCTGTTCCCTCCCCCTGAGCTCCTGCCCCCCTCACCCCAGGGATTCTATCCCCATCCCGAAAAAATCGTTCTCCTAACAGGTCCTGCCACAAAACTCAGCTCCTGTCCCACCCTCATCTCCCGTCCCACCGCCTCAGCACCTGTCCCACCACTCAGCTCCTATCCCACTCCCTCAACTCCTGTCCCCCTCTCAACTCCTGTCCCACTCCCTCAGCTCCTGTCCCCCTCTCAACTCCTGTCCCAATCCCTCAGCTCCTGTCCCCCTCTCAACTCCTGTCCCACTCCCTCAACTCCTGTCCCACTGTCAACTCCTGTCCCACTCCCTCAAATCCTGCCTCCCTCTCAACTCCTGTCCCACTCCCTCAGCTCCTGTCCCCCTCTCAACTCCTGTCCCACTCTCTCAGCTCCTGTCCCACTCCCTCAACTCCTGTCCCCCTCTCAACTCCTGTCCCATTCCCTCAGCGCCTGTCCCCCTCTCAACTCCTGTCCCACTCCCTCAACTCCTGTCCCACTCCCTCAACTCCTGTCCCCATCTCAACTCCTGTCCCACTCCCTCAGCGCCTGTCCCCCTCTCAACTCCTGTCCCACTCCCTCAGCTCCTGTCCCCCTCTCAACTCCTGTCCCCCTCCCTCAGCTCCTGTCCCACTCCCTCAGCTCCTGTCCCCCCTCATCTCCTGTCCTACCACCTCAGCTCCTGTCCCACTCCCTCAGCTCCTGTCCCCCTCTCAACTCCTGTCCCCCTCCCTCAGCTCCTGTCCCACTCCCTCAGCTCCTGTCCCCCCTCATCTCCTGTCCTACCACCTCAGCTCCTGTCCCACTCCCTCAGCTCCTGTCCCACCCCCTCAGCTCCTGTCCCCCCTCATCTCCTGTCCTACCACCTCAGCTCCTGTCCCACTCCCTCAACTCCTGTCCCACCCCCTCAACTCCTGTCCCACTCACTCAGCTCCTGTCCCCCCTCAACTCTTGTCCCACTCCCTCAGCTCCTGTCCCACTCCCTCAACTCCTGTCCTCCTTCATCTCCTGTCCCACTCGCTCAGCGCCTGTCCCACTCCCTCAACTCCTGTCCCCCTCTCAACTCCTGTCCCACTCCCTCAGCTCCTGTCCCACTCCCTCAACTCCTGTCCCACTCCCTCAACTCCTGTCCCACTCCCTCAGCTCCTGTCCCACCCCCACAGCTCCTGTCCACCCTCATCTCCTATCCCACCACATCAGCTCCTGTCCCAATCCCTCAACTCCTGTCCCACCCCCTCAACCAATTGTCCGAACACCTCAGCTCCTGTCCCACTGCCTCAGCTCCTGTCCCCCTCTCAGCTCCTGTCCCACCACCTCAGCTCCTGTCCCCCCATCAACTCCTTGCCCACTCCCTCAGCTCCTGTCCCACGCCCTCACCTTCTGTCCCACCCCCTCAGCTCCTGTCCCATCCCCGCGAGTTACTGTGCCCCCCCCCCCCTCAGCACCTGTCCCCCCTCAGCACCTGTCCCCGCTCAGCACCTGTCCCCCCCTCAGCTCCTGTCCCACCCCCTCAGCTCCTGTCCCACCCCTTCAGCTCCTGTCCCACTCGCTCAGCTCTTGTCCCACCCCCTCAGCTCATGTCCCACCCGCTCAGCTCCTGTCCCACTTCCTCAGCTCCTATCCCACCCCCTCAGCTCCTATCCCACCCCCTCAGCTCCTGTCCCAACCCCTCAGACCCTGTCCCACCCCCTAAGCGCCTGTCCCACACCGTCACCTCCTGTCCCACCCCCTCAGCTAATGTCCCACCCCCTCAGCTCCTGTCCCGCTCCTGTCCCAATCCCGCAGCTACTGTCCCCCCCTCAGCTCCTGACCCCATCCTCAGCTCCTGTCCCACCCACCAGCTCCTGTCCCAGTCCCTCAACACCTGTCCCAACCCCTCACCTACTGTCCCCCCCTCAGCTCCTGTCCCCCACCCTCACCTCCTGTCCCACCCCCTTTACTCCTGACCCCCTCAACTCCTGTCCCACCCCCTCAACTCCAACACCCCCTCAGCACCTGTCCCACCCGCTCAGCTCCTGGCCCCCACCCTCAGCTCTTGTCCCCCACCCTCAGCTCTTGTCCCCCACCCTCAGCTAATGTCCCAACCCCTCAGCTTCTGTCCCCCCCTCAGCTCCTGTCCCCCACCCTCATGTCCCCCACCCTCACCTCCTGTCCCACCCCCTCAACTCCTGACCCCCCTCAACTCCTGTCCCAACCCCTCAACTCCAACCCCCCCTCAGCACCTGTCCCCCCCTCAGCTCCTTTCCCACCCCCTCAGCTCCTGTCCCACCCACTGAGCTCTTGTCCCACTCCCTCAGCTCTTGTCCCACCCCCTCAGCTCTTGTCCCACCCCCTCAGCTCCTGTCCCACTTCCTCAGCTCCTATCCCACCCCCTCAGCTCCTATCCCACCCCCTCAGCTCCTGTCGCACCCCCTCAGACCCTGTCCTACCCCCTCAGCTCCTGTCCCACACCGTCACCTCCTGTCCCACCCCCTCAGCTAATGTCCCACCCCCTCAGACCCTGTTCCACCTCCTCACCTCCTGTCCCACCCCCTCAGCTCCTGTCCCACACCGTCACCTCCTGTCCCACCCCCTCAGCTAATGTCCCACCCCCTCAGACCCTGTTCCACCTCCTCACCTCCTGTCCCACCCCCTCAGCTCCTGGCCCCCCCTCAACTCCTGTCCCCCCACTCAGCCCCTGTCCCACCCCCTTAGCTCCTGTTCCAACCCCTCAGCTCCTGTCCCTCTGCCCCTGAGCTCCTGCCCCACCCCCTGAGCTCCTGTCCCACCCCCTCAGCTCCTGTCCCACCCCCTCAGCTCCTGTCCCACCCCCTCAGCTCCTGTCCCACACCCCATGAGCTCCTGTCCTCCTCCTGTTGAGCACTTGTCCCACCTCGCTGAGCTCCTGTCTCACCTGTGCCCACCGACAAACTGTCCAACTCCATAGAACTATAGAAACATAGAAAAGTTTCAGCACAGAAGGAGGCCATTCGGCCCATCTTGTCCAAGCCAACACGAGGACGCCCAGTTGCCCTTTCTATTCCCACGTAGCCCTGCAGCTTATAGCACTTTAGGTGAAGATCCAGTTGCTTTTTAAATGTGTTTAAAGTTTCTGCCTCTACCACCAACTTGGGCAGCGAACTCCAGACACCCACTACCCTCTGTGTAAAAATGTTCTTCCTCATGTCCCACCTGCAGCTACTGTCTATTATCTTGATCTATGCCCCCTGGTTCTAGAACTCTCCAGGTGGAACAATTTTATCCTGCCCAATCTATATATTCCATTGTAATTTTGTACACCTCAATCAAGTCACCTCTCAGTCTTCTTTGTTCTAAGGAAAATAACCCCAACCTATCCAATCTCGCCTCATAGCTACACATTTCTAACCCTGGCAACATTCTTGTAAACCTCCTCTGCACTCTCCCCAGAGCTGTTATGTCCTTCCTGTAATGTGGTGACCAGAACTGAGCACAATACTCCAGTTGTGGCCTCACCTGTGTTTTATACAATTCCAAAATTATATCTTACTTTTATATTCTATACCTCTGCCAAGGTGAACATTACATAGGCCTTCTTTACAACCTTGTCTACTTGAACTGCTGCCTTGTACTTGCCTGTGTACTTGCAAACCACGATCTCTCACATCATCTACCCCTCTTAGAAGATTCCCATTTATTGTGAAACCCCTGAAATTGCATGATCTATAATTCTCCATGTTAAAATGCATCTGGCACTTTACCACCCACTCCACCAATCCATCTTTAGCGTTTTGCAGATTATGACTATCCTCTACACAATCCACTAGTCGGAAAATCATTGTGTCACCTGCAAATTTCCCAATCCTGCCTCCCACGGTCACAATCAAATTGTTAATATTTAACACAGACGGCAAGGGTCCCAGCAACGAGCCCTGTGGAACAACACGAGACAAAACAGTTCCCGCCCCACCCCCACCGAGCTCCTGTCCCACTGTGTTTGCAGTGTGGGCTCGGTGATCATTGTGAACTCTGTGTTCAGTGTGGGCCCTATGTTCAGTGTGGGCTCTGTGTTCAGTGTGGGTCCTGTGTTCAGTGTGGGCTCTGTGTTCAGTGTGGGCTCTGTGTTCAGTGTGGGCTCTGTGTTCAGTGTGGGCTCTGTGTTCAGTGTGAGCCCTGTGTTCAGTGTGGGCTCTGTGTTCAGTGTGGGCTCTGTGTTCAGTGTGGGCTCTGTGTTCAGTGTGGGCTCTGTGTACAGTGTGGGCTCTGTGTTCAGTGTGAGCTCTGTGTTCAGTGTGCGCTCTGTGTTCAGTGTGGGTCAGTGTTCAGAGTGGGCTCTGTGTTCAGTGTGGGTTCTGTGTTCAGTGTGGTCTCTCTGTTCAGTGTGGGCTCTGTGTTCAGTGTGAGCTCTCTGTTCAGTGTGGGCTCAGTGTTCAGTGTGGGCTCTGTGTTCAGTGTGGGTGCTGTGTTCAGTGTGGGCTCTGTGTTCAGTGCGGGCTCTGTGTTCAGTGTGGGCTCTGTGTTCTGTGTGGGCTCTGTGTTCAGTGTGGGCTCTGTGTTCAGTGTGGGCTCTGTGTTCAGTGTGGACTCTGTGTTCAGTGTGGGCTCAGTGTTCAGTGTGGGCTCTGTGTTCAGTGTGGGCCCTGTATTCGGTGTGGGCTCTGTGTTCAGTGTGGGCCCTGTGTTCTGTGTGGGCCCTGTGTTCAGTGTGGGCTCTGTGTTCAGTGTTGGCCCTGTATTTGGTGTGGGCTCTGTGTTCAGTGTGGGTCCTGTGTTCAGTGAGGGACACGTGTTAAGTGTGGAATCGGTTTTCTTTGTGGGCTCTGTGTTCAGCTGGTGCTGTTTGGTCATTGCGGGCCATGTGCTATTTGTGTTGTCTCTGTGTACAGTTTGGGCAATGTGTACACTGTGGGACCTGTATTCAATGTGGGTTCAGTATTCAGTGTGGGCTCTGTGTTCAGTGTGGACTCTGTGTTCAGTGTGAGCTCTCTGTTCAGTGTGGGTCCTGTGTTCAGTGCGGGCCCTGTGTTCAGTGCGGGCTCTGTGTTCAGTGTGGGCCATGTGGTCAGAGTTGGTCCTGTGTTCAGTGTGGGCTCTGTGTTCAGTGTGGGCCATGTGTTCAGTGTGGGTCCTGTGTTCAGTGCAGTCTCTGTGTTCAGTGTGGGCTCTGTGTTCAGTGTGGGCTCTGTGTTCAGTGTGGGCTCTGTGTTCAGTGTGGGCTCT
Organism: Isurus oxyrinchus; assembly: GCA_026770705.1. Lineage (NCBI taxonomy): Eukaryota > Metazoa > Chordata > Chondrichthyes > Lamniformes > Lamnidae > Isurus > Isurus oxyrinchus. The sequence continues at coordinate 172,766 of JANJGN010000153.1, read as the reverse complement.
GTGATCAGTGTGGGCTCTGTGTTCAGTGTGAGCTCTGTGTAAAGTGTTTGCTCTGTATTCAGTGTGGGGTCTTTGTTCAGTGTGGGCTCTGTGTTCAGTGTGGGCTCTGTGTTCAGTGTGGGCCATGTGTTCAGTGTGGGTCCTGTGTTCAGTGCAGTCTCTGTGTTCAGTGTGGGCTCTGTGTTCAGTGTGGGCTCTGTGTTCAGTGTCGCCTCCGTGATCAGTGTAAGGTCTGTGATCAGTGTGGGATCTGTGTTCAGTGTGGGCTCTGTGTTCAGTGTCGCCTCCGTGATCAGTGTAAGGTCTGTGATCAGTGTGAGCTCTGTGTTCAGTGTGGGCTCTGTGTTTAGTGTCGCCTCCGTGATCAGTGTAAGGTCTGTGATCAGTGTGGGATCTGTGTTCAGTGTGGGCTCTGTGTTCAGTGTCGCCTCCGTGATCAGTGTAAGGTCTGTGATCAGTGTGAGCTCTGTGTTCAGTGTGGGCTCTGTGATCAGTGTGGGATCTGTGTTCAGTGTGGGCTCTGTGTTCAGTGTGGGCTCTGTGTTCAGTGTGGGCTCTGTGTTCAATGTGGTTTCTGTGTTCAGTGTGGGCTCTGTGTTCAGTGTGGGCTCTGTGTTCAGTGTGGGATCTTTTTTCAGTGTGGGCTCTGTGTTCAGTGTGAGCTCTGTGTTCAGTGTGGTCTCCGTGTTCAGTGTAGGCTCTGTGTTTAGTGTGTGCTCTGTGTTCAGTGCGGGCTCCGTGTTCAGTGTGGGCTCCGTGTTCAGTGTGAGCTCTGTGTTCAGTGTGGGCTCTGTGTTCCGTGTGTCTCTGTGTTCAGTGTGGGCCCTGTGTTCAGTGTGGGCTCTGTGTTCAGTGTGGGCTCTGTGTTCAGTGTGGGCTCTGTGGTCAATTTTGGCTCTGTTTTCAGTGTGTGCTCTGCGTTCAGTGTGGGCTCTGTTTTCATTGTGGGTTCTGTGTTCAGTGTGGGCTCTGTGTTCAGTGTGGGCTCTGTGTTCAGTGTGGGCTTTGTGTTCAGTGTGGGCTCTGTGTTCAGTGTGGGCTCTGTGTTCAGTGTGGGCTCTATGTTCAGTGTGGGCTCTGTGTTCAGTGTGGGCTCTGTGTTCAGTGTGGGCTGTGTGTTCAGCGTGGGCTCTGTGTTCAGTGTGGGCTCTGTGTTCAGTGTGGGCTCTGTGTTTCAGTGTGTGATCTGTGTTCAGTGTGGGCCCTGTGTTCAGTGTGTGCTCTGTGTTTCAGTGTGTGCTCTGTGTTCAGTGTGGGCTCTGTGTTCAGTGTGGGCTCTGTGTTCAATGTGGGCTCTGTGTTCAGTGTGGGCTCTGTGTTCAGTGTGGGCTCTGTGTTCAGTGTGGGCTGTGTGTTCAGTGTGGGCTCTGTGTTCAGTGTGGGCTCTGTGTTCAGTGTGTGCTCTGTGTTCAGTGTGGGCTCTGTGTTCAGTGTGGGCTCTGTGTTCAGTGTGGGCTCTGTGTTCAGTGTGGGCTCTGTGTTCAGTGTGTGCTCTGTGTTCAGTGTGGGCTCTCTGTTCAGTATGTGCTCTGTGTTCAGTGTGTGCTCTGTGTTCAGTGTGGGCTCTGAGTTCAGTGTGGGCTCTGTGTTTCAGTGTGTGCTCTGTGTTCAGTGTGGGCTGTGTGTTTCAGTGTGGGCTCTGTGATCAGTGTGGGCTCTGTGTTCAGTGTGGGCTCTGTGTTCAATTTACCTCTGTGTTGGAGTGTGCCTGTGTTCACTATGGTCTCTGTTTTCATTGTGGCTCTGTGTTTAGTGAGTCTCTCAGTTCAGTGTGTGCTCTATGTTGTGTTCTTTCTGCGTTCAGTTTGTGGACTTTTTTTCTTCGTGAGAATTGTGATCAGAGTCGTTTTTGTGTTCATAGTGAGATCTGTATTCATAGAAAGCTGTATGTCCAATGCATTGTCTGCTTTCAGAGAGTGGTCAGTTTTACTTGTGGCTCTGCTTTCAGGACGTTTAATTTGTGAACTATCCGCATCTTGAACAAAAAAGGCACATTGGATACTAAACAGCCAATGAACCCCGAAATGCATCTTATAAAGATCCCATTCAAAACAGAGGACCCATTCTGAAAATATAACCCTGAATACAGACACCACGCTGCACACATTCACAAACACCACATTCAGTATGTGGCCTGTGTTCAGAGAAGCGGTTATAGTATTTATGGGTACGTGTTCAGAGAGGCGCATTGGCTCCAATAGAGTGCTTTCCGTTCATGGAGCTATCTCTGTTCAGAGTGGGGTGCATGTTCAGAGAGGGATCGTGCTCAGAGCGGGTCCTGTGTTCAGAGGGGTGTCTATGTTCAGTGTGGATTGTCTGTTCAGAGCGGGGACCGTGCTCAGAGTGGGTTCTGTGTTTGGAGAGGGGGCTATTCTGAGTGTGAATTGTGTTATCAGGGAGGCGGGTGTGCACAGAGAGCGGTTTGTGTTCAGACCAGGGCCTTTGATTAGATGAGGGGCATGTGTCCAGAGTATCCCTGCCTTCAGAATCGGGGCTGCATTCGGATTGTGGTGTTTGGTCAGACAAGGATGTGATTTTACATTGAGGTCTGTTTTCAGAGTGGGGTCTGTGTTCAGTCTGTGGTATTTGTTTTGACCCGGATCTGTATCTAGATTGGGCTCTGTTTTCACGGTGGGACGAGGCTTTGGAGTTTGGTCTTTGTTTAAACTGGGGTTTGTGTTCAAACTCTGCTGTTAGTTTAGACTAGGATTTGCGTTTGGATTGGGCTCGGGTTTCAGGGTGGGATATGGGTACAGAGCGTAGACTTTGCTTAGAATGGGGTCTGTGTTCAAACTGCGGCCCTTGCTCAGACTTGGATCTGTGTTCAATATCTTTCTCAATTCAGTTTCTGTTCTTGTTCATTGACCTATTCCTTGCTTTGCTTCATGTGGCATTCAGCAGGGTGCAACTTCTCGATATTAAACAGATGGTTGGAATAACATTCTAGAGAATGTTTTAAAAAGGTTTCCGCAATCCCGTGACTGTACCTCCGAGTTTCTGTGCCCCAGCGTCCTTCATAACTGACACGGAATATTCCACGGTGCTATCTGCATTCAACCATTTATTCGGAGATTGTTCTGTCCCAGTGCGGAATAGTCAGCGACTTTAGCCTCAGTGAAACAAGCTCCTGTCTCTCAGTTTGTTTCCACACAATATCCTGATGTTTAGGATTTCAGTAGAACAGGTTCCTCCATTGAAACTGAGCGCCCTCAGTGTTTATGCAAATATATTCTGTGGAGAAGGTGACTTTTTGCTGTGTGTGTAAAGTTTAGGTTTAATGAGACCTATGATTAAAGCTTTTTGACTAGAGGGTCAGGCACATGAAATAAAGAAAAACCATTCAAACCATCCTGTTGCTGCTAGTTTTTTTTTGCAAAAGTATTTAAATAGTCTCAGTTCCCCTACCTGTGCTCCATGTCCCTGTTAAAGCCTAAATTTGAGGCAGTTATTCAGATTATCACAACTCGCTATGTCATGAAATGTTTCCTTGCATCCCACGATTTTCTTTAGCCAATCAGATTAAGTCAGTGTCCTTATTCGTCCTGACCATCCTGTTCCAGGAAAGAGTTCCTCCTCATTGAATCAATCAAAATTCGCCTCTAATGAAAATTTAATTGACCTCCTCTGTTCAATGGAGAAGCACCCAGCTTCTCCATTCTCTCCAAGTGAGTTGGAGAGCCTTTCCTGGAATCAAATCAGAAGATGAACCCTGTACCCTCTCCAAGGCCTTGCCGCCCTTCCTAACGTGTGGATTCAGAACTGGACACCGAAGAGCATCTGGGGTCTAACCAGTGTGTTATCAAGTGATTAGTTACAGATTCCTTGTTTTTGTGTTCTTGTCCTCTAATCTAATTGTTTCTTTCTAATACCTTCTCCAGGTGTGCTGTCACATCAGTGATTTGTGTCCTGCACACCCAGATCTCTCTTTGATTTTTACCATTAATTTTATATAATCACTGCTCATTCTTCTGTGCACAATGTAGCTGTTCACACCTGCCCATTTCACCAGTCTGCTTGTACCCTCGTAAAGTCACTGAATCACAGAACTACACATTGCAGGAGAGGCCCTTCGGCCCATCGAGTCTGTACCGACAGATATGTTACTACCTTCCTCATTGCTCACTACATTTGACCGTCTTTATTAATAATCTGAACATTTTTAATCATGGTCTGTGTAAAATACAAAAGTAAATCCTGCACAATAATATGTTTCATCTGGAGGTCTGATCTCAAAAGCATCTGCCTGGGAGCACCACACTCGCCATCCCTCATTGATAGTGATAATTGTTGAGTGCTGACTTTGAGGCGTGTGCTGTAATATTCAGCATGGACACTTTTTTTCAGACTGGGGATGTTATTCAGAATGGGGACTACGCCCTGTGTGAATAGTGTGTCCAGCCTCGTTCTGTGTTCAGATTGGGAATTTTATTCAGCATGGTGTCTGTGATACGAGTTCAGAGTGTAGATTATGTTCAGCGTGGGGAATCTGTTCAGTGTGGGGATTGTGTCACAGCTGGTTCTGTGTTCAGAGCGTGGACACTCCTCAGCGTGGTCAGTGTGTCCAGGGTGGTTCTGTGCACTTTGTGGGGATTATAACCAGGGTTGTTGTAGGTTCATTGTGGGTAGTGTGTTCAGGGTGTGGAGAATGTCCGAGGTGTTCAGAGCGGAGACTGTATTCAATGTAGCAAATGTGCCAGAAGTTATTCGGTGTTCAGAATCTGGATGGTTTTCAGTGTGAGGATTCGGTCAGATCAGTTTCTGTGTTCAGAGTGTGGACTCACTTCAGTGTGTGCATTGAGTCCAGGGTTGTTATGCATCCAGCGTGGGGACTGTGACTTTGTCCTCTGTGCTGTCCCCCTCCTCCCTTGTGTTGCTCGTGCACCCGAATTTTCTCCTAGTTATAGGCAGCCCAGTTTTCAGGTACAGTTTCGGCCCTGTTTATTTTTGAAAGCCCAGGCATTTACCTGGGCTAGATTCTGTTGTCACCCCACTGAACCATGTGTTTTAACAGATGGATTTGCTTCCAGGATTAACATTGGTGGAGGTCACTGGTGATGAAACCCGGAGTTTCCTCACCCATTGTCTTGCTACCTGAGCCAAACGGCCAATCATTTCTCACATTAAGAGAAGATATTTTCCTGGGCAGGAGCCTCTCCTCGTCTCTGGAATCATAAATTCTCACAAGCGCTCTCTGCGACACCACACAGACATATACAGTCTGTAGTCTGCAGCTCACTGTTCCTGACACAGAGGGACTCTGGTCAAGATGATGACGACTCTGATCCTGGTTCTTGGTCTCCTGCTGATGGTTCAGGATTTCCAGGTCGTGGGTGAATAGCGACCTCCCTGTCCCCAGCAGCTATTTGGAACAATGTCCAATTATAACTCTTTGATTCTTTGTGTGATTTTTAGGGTGCAGGGTGAGAGGTCAGGGTTATGGAGGTCTTTCAGTCCCTTTCCCGTCCAATCACTGCTCAAGGAAATCAAAGGGAGATTGTTGGAGTGAGAATTACACCAGCCTTATTGTTATTCCCATTCTTGCATCCAAAACTCACCACATCCCTCGAGAGCCCCGTCCACTGTAAACTTTTCATTCATCCAAAACATTTCCTGTTCCTGTGAAAATCTCCAGCCCCTACACGAGCCTGTCTCTCTGCACCATTCTGCAGGTGCTTCATAACTGTCCATCAAAGAAATACCACCAGCCCCTATAACTCTCTGTATCTCTGTAAGTTCCACCAGCGGACACAACTCTACCCCCATTACCAGCTACAGCCCCACAATTCTCTCTATTCCCCATAACCTCCTCCAGCCCTTACTTCCGTCCCTTTCACCGTAAACTCCACCAGTACCGACAACCCTCACCACCTGCGTAAGCTCTTTAAGCAACTGCAAACATCTCGATCTCTGTAAATTCCACTAGGATATGCTGCAATGCCTATCACTATCAGCACCTCCAACCCTTCAAACACTCATTTTGTCCATAATCTCCACGTTCTCCTCAACCCCCTCTACCCAGCCCTCTCAACCATCCCTGTCCCTTTAAAAGCGTCCCCAACCTCCAACTCCTTGAATGTCAGAAATCTACCCAAGCCGCTGCAACAACCCCCAGCTTCGTAACCTTCTCCAGCCAATATAAGCATCCATGTCACTAACATTACTAGCTGCTACACACCACCTTCAATCCCCCAGGCCTCGCAAACTGTGTCTACAACTCCAGTCCTACAACCCTCAAAATCTCCGTTACCTCCCTCAACACCCACAACTATTACAATCTACGGAACCTACCCGGGCCCCTAGAATTTCATATCCCCACAATGCCCTCCATTCCTCACAAGCTTCCCCATTTCTGTGAAAAAATGCAGCCTCTACAACTGCCCCATCTCCGCATCTTCATTCACTCCCGATCACCCCCTCCCTATCCCTGAAAAAACTGTCAGTTGAGATAGCAGTCTCTATCTTCTTGAACTCCTCCAGACCTGACAAATCTGTCAAACTATGTAGCCTCACCCCCGGCCCCTACAGCACACTTCATCTCCGTAACCTCTCCCATCTTCTACAACCCTATCTCTGTAACCTCTCCCATCTTCTACAACCCTATCTCTGTAACCTCTCTCATCTTCTACAACCCTCTCTATCTCCGTAACCTCTCCCATCTTCTACAACCCTATCTCTGTAACCTCTCTCATCTTCTACAACCCTCTCTATCTCCGTAACCTCTCCCATCTTCTACAAAACTCTCTATCTCTGTAACCTCTCCCATCTTCTACAACCTTCTCCATCTCCATAACCTCTCCCATCCTCTACAACCTTCTCTATCTCCGTAACCTCTCCCATCTTCTACAACCCTCTCTATCTCTGTAACCTCTCTCATCTTCTACAACCCTCTCTATCTCCGTAACCTCTCCCATCTTCTACAACCCTATCTCTGTAACCTCTCCCATCTTCTACAACCCTCTCTATCTCTGTAACCTCTCCCATCTTCTACAACCTTCTCCATCTCTGTAACCTCTCCCATCTTCTACAACCCTCTCTATCTCCGTAACCTCTCCCATCTTCTACAACCCTCTCTATCTCTGTAACCTCTCCCATCTTCTACAACCTTCTCCATCTCTGTAACCTCTCCCATCTTCTACAACCTTCTCTATCTCCATAACCTCTCCCATCTTCTACAACCTTCTCTATCTCCATAACCTCTCCCATCTTCTACAACCCTCTCTATCTCTGTAACCTCTCCCATCTTCTACAACCCTCTCTATCTCTGTAACCTCTCCCATCATCTACAACCCTCTCTATCTCTGTAACCTCTCTCATCTTCTACAACCCTCTCTATCTCTGTAACCTCTCTCATCTTCTACAACCCTCTCTATCTCTGTAACCTCTCCCATCTTCTACAACCCTCTCTATCTCTGTAACCTCTCCCATCTTCTACAACCCTCTCTATCTCTGTAACCTCTCCCATCTTCTACAACCTTCTCTATCTCCATAACCTCTCCCATCTTCTACAACCTTCTCTATCTCCGTAACCTCTCCCATCTTCTACAACCCTCTCTATCTCTGTAACCTCTCCCATCTTCTACAAAACTCTCTATCTCTGTAACCTCTCCCATCTTCTACAACCCTCTCTATCTCTGTAACCTCTCCCATCTTCTACAACCTTCTCCATCTCTGTAACCTCTCCCATCTTCTACAACCCTCTCTATCTCCATAACCTCTCCCATCTTCTACAACCCTCTCTATCTCTGTAACCTCTCCCATCTTCTACAACCCTCTCTATCTCTGTAACCTCTCCCATCTTCTACAACCTTCTCCATCTCTGTAACCTCTCCCATCTTCTACAACCTTCTCCATCTCTGTAACCTCTCCCATCTTCTACAACCCTCTCTATCTCTGTAACCTCTCCCATCTTCTACAACCTTCTCCATCTCTGTAACCTCTCCCATCTTCTACAACCTTCTCTATCTCTGTAACCTCTCCCATCTTCTACAACCCTCTCTATCTCCGTAACCTCTCCCATCTTCTACAACCCTCTCTATCTCTGTAACCTCTCCCATCTTCTACAACCTTCTCTATCTCTGTAACCTCTCCCATCTTCTACAACCCTCTCTATCTCCGTAACCTCTCCCATCTTCTACAACCCTCTCTATCTCTGTAACCTCTCCCATCTTCTACAACCTTCTCTATCTCTGTAACCTCTCCCATCTTCTACAACCCTCTCTATCTCTGTAACCTCTCCCATCTTCTACAACCCTCTCTATCTCCATAACCTCTCCCATCTTCTACAACCCTCTCTATCTCTGTAACCTCTCCCATCTTCTACAACATTCTCCATCTCCGTAACCTCTCCCATCTTCTACAACCCTCTCTATCTCTGTAACCTCTCCCATCTTCTACAACCCTCTCTATCTCCATAACCTCTCCCATCTTCTACAACCCTCTCTATCTCTGTAACCTCTCCCATCTTCTACAACCCTCTCTATCTCTGTAACATCTCCCATCTTCTACAACCCTCTCTATCTCTGTAACCTCTCCCATCTTCTACAACCCTCTCTATCTCTGTAACCTCTCCCATCTTCTACAACCTTCTCCATCTCTGTAACCTCTCCCATCTTCTACAACCTTCTCTATCTCTGTAACCTCTCCCATCTTCTACAACCCTCTCTATCTCCGTAACCTCTCCCATCTTCTACAACCCTCTCTATCTCTGTAACCTCTCCCATCTTCTACAACCCTCTCTATCTCTGTAACCTCTCCCATCTTCTACAACCCTCTCTATCTCTGTAACCTCTCCCATCTTCTACAACCCTCTCTATCTCTGTAACCTCTCCCATCTTCTACAACCCTCTCTATCTCTGTAACCTCTCCCACCTTCTTCAACCCTCTCCAACTCTGTAACCACTCCCATCTTCTACAAAACTCTCTATCTCTGTAACCTCTCCCATCTTCTACAACCTTCTCTATCTCCGTAACCTCTCCCATCTTCTACAACCCTCTCTATCTCTGTAACATCTCCCATCTTCTACAACCCTCTCTATCTCGGTAACCTCTCCCATCTTCTACAACCCTCTCTATCTCTGTAACCTCTCCCATCTTCTACAACCCTCTCTATCTCTGTAACCTCTCCCACCTTCTTCAACCCTCTCCAACTCTGTAACCTCTCTCATCTTCTACAACCCTCTCTACCTCTGTAACCTCTCTCATCTTCTACAACCCTCTCTATCTCCATAACCTCCTACATTCCTACTTATCACCGTAATCTCCTCCAGTTTCCGACAACCTCAATCATCTCTGCTCTCCTGCACTTCCCGTCTCTGGTTACACATCTCTGATTTCAATCCTTCCACTATTTGGCCTTCAGCTTCCTGAGACCTGAAACCCGGAATTTACTCTTGAAATCTCTCTGCCTCTCTGACCCTCTCACCCCCTTAAAGAAGTTACTAAAATACTTCCTCTATGATCGAGGTTTCGGTCTTGTGTACCCCCTGCAAGTATTTATATGTCCCAATGTCCGATCCTGAAAGACAATCTGAGCCATCATCTCCCTTGCTGTGTCTGGGTATTGCTGTGTACACACTGTCTGCTGAGTCTCATACATCACAAACGTGACCATATAAAGGAACATCAACTTCCCACTGCTCTCCACCTTCCTCTCTTCTCCTCAGACTAATTCTCCAAGTGACTCTTTGTCTAAAATTGCAGATTCCTCCACGATTGACTGTGCGGCGGCGGGTGGAATATGTACCACTGACTCTTGCCCATCGGCTTATTATCTTATAGAGGATTTCTGCGAGAATGGCTCTGATTGCTGCTATGTGGGATGAAGCTCCAGTGAGTGCGCTCTCCAAGAGCCCACAGCACGTTGACTACCCAGAATAAGCAGGAGATGTGTGATTGGTTGAGTGCAACAGGCCCCACCCCACCCCCACCCTCAGCCTCCCCCACCCCGAACCTGTACTTTTATTGCAATAATGAGCTAAATTCAGCAATAAAATTATTTGCATTGATGAGGGCCCCATCTCGGAGTGTTTGTTTCATTCTCCCTTTGTTTAAAGGATTCCCAGAATGGTGGGGAATGTGAGGCCAGTGCGGGAATAAACCCTCGGCAGCGGCTGTGGGGTCACCAGTCTGAGTGGGGGTAATGGGGAAGGGGAGAGACCTGGACAATATCTGGATGCGCCCAGAACAGGAATCCAGCAAGCTGCTGGTATGAGGGGATGGCTATTCTCGAGCTTTCACACTTTGACAATTTGGATTGAATCATTTTGCGGACTCCTGCACCACCACCACCACCACCACCACACTCTGCTTTTATACAAGGGCAGAAGGGTTAGGAACACGGGAAGGCTGTTCAGCCCATTTGTGCTTTGGTTCTATCCACTGCAGTTTTACACTCCATCCAATATATTCCTTAATTTGCCACATGGGTAATAATCCAAATTTACGACATAGGAGGTATCTGAGAACCCAGAACCCCCTGGAGTAGAGAGATCCGAAAAGCTCACAGCCCTCTGGGGAAATACGTTTCTCCCCATCTCAGCCCAGACAGATAGACCCTGCGCCCTCTGACAGTGACCACCCTGTGCTGGATTCCCCATCCAGGGGCAAAGAAACTCTCAGTGTTTACCCGTCAGAATTCTGTATCTTTCAATGAGGTCAACACTCTTTCTTCAATACCCCAGAGAATAAAGGCCACATGTGCTCAGTCTCAGCTCACAGGACAAGCTTCTCCCAGGATGATGCATGGCCAGTCAAATGAATAAAAAAACACTTCCCTAAACTGAGTCCACAATTAACACATAGTATAAAATGTACAGCAAACGCTCACAAAATACAGAGCCAACTCAAATATAAACAAAGAGACACTGCATAAGGAAATCACATTGGAAACAGAGCCCACACTGAAAACAGAATCCAAACTGCCCACAGAATAAACATTGCTCTCATGAAACAAACAGGACACAGAAACGGAACTGAAATCAGCACCTGTAATGAACATATTGCACAAATTGAGCACAGAGCCTAAACTGCTTTCAGAAACAACATTGACCACACAGCCCTCACCGTACACGGAGCCCACACTGAACACGGAGCCCACACTGAACACGGAGCCCACACTGAACACGGAGCCCACACTGAACACGGAGCCCACACTGAACACGGAGCCCACACTGAACACGGAGCCCACACTGAACACGGAGCCCACACTGAACACGGAGCCCACACTGAACACGGAGCCCACACTGAACACGGAGCCCACACCGAACACGGAGCCCACACCGAACACAGAGCCCACACCGAACACAGAGCCCACACCGAACACAGAGCCCACACCGAACACAGAGCCCACACCGAACACAGAGCCCACACCGAACACAGAGCCCACACCGAACACAGAGCCCACACCGAACACAGAGCCCACACCGAACACAGAGCCCACACCGAACACAGAGCCCACACCGAACACAGAGCCCACACCGAACACAGAGCCCACACCGAACACAGAGCCCACACCGAACACAGAGCCCACACCGAACACAGAGCCCACACCGAACACAGAGCCCACACCGAACACAGAGCCCACACCGAACACAGAGCCCACACCGAACACAGAGCCCACACCGAACACAGAGCCCACACCGAACACAGAGCCCACACCGAACACAGAGCCCACACCGAACACAGAGCCCACACCGAACACAGAGCCCACACCGAACACAGAGCCCACACCGAACACAGAGCCCACACCGAACACAGAGCCCACACCGAACACAGAGCCCACACCGAACACAGAGCCCACACCGAACACAGAGCCCACACTGAACACAGAGCCCACACTGAACACAGAGCCCACACTGAACACAGAGCCCACACTGAACACAGAGCCCACACTGAATACAGAGCCCACACTGAACACAGAGCCCACACTGAACACAGAGCCCACACTGAACACAGAGCCCACACTGAACACAGAGCCCACACTGAACACAGAGCCCACACTGAACACAGAGCCCACACTGAACACAGAGCCCACACTGAACACAGAACCCACACTGAACACAGAGCCCACACTGAACACAGAGCCCACACTGAACACAGAGCCCACACTGAACACAGAGCCCACACTGAACACAGACCCCACACTGAACACAGAGCCCACACTGAACACAGAGCCCACACTGAACACAGAGCCCACACTGAACACAGAGCCCACACTGAACACAGAGCCCACACTGAACACAGAGCCCACACTGAACACAGAGCCCACACTGAACACAGAGCCCACACTGAACACAGAGCCCACACTGAACACAGAGCCCACACTGAACACAGAGCCCACACTGAACACAGAGCCCACACTGAACACAGAGCCCACGCTGAACACAGAGGCCACGCTGAACACAGAGCACACACTGAACACAGAGCCCACACTGAACACAGAGCCCACACTGAACACAGAGACCACACTGAACACAGAGCCCACACTGAACACAGAGCCCTCACCGAACAAGGAGCCCACACCGAACACAGAGCTCACACCAAACACTGAGCCCTCACCGAAAACAGGGCCCACACTGAACACAGAGCTCACACTGAACACAGGGCCCACACTGAACACAGAGCACACACTGAACACAGAGCTCACACTGAACACAGAGCCCACACTGAACACAGAGCCCACACTGAACACAGAGCCCACACTGAACACAGAGCTCACACCAAACACTGAGCCCTCACCGAAAACAGGGCCCACACTGAACACAGAGCCCACACTGAACACAGAGCCCACATTGAACACAGAGCTCACACTGAACACAGAGCCCACACTGAACACAGAGCCCACATTGAACACAGAGCTCACACTGAACACAGAGCCCACACTGAACACAGAGCCCACATTGAACACAGAGCTCACATTGAACACAGAGCTCACACTGAACACAGAGCCCACACTGAACACAGAGCCCACATTGAACACAGAGCTCACACTGAACACAGAGCCCACACTGAACACAGAGCCCACATTGAACACAGAGCCCACATTGAACACAGAGCACACACTGAACACGGAACCCACACTGAACACGGAACCCACACTGAACACACAGCCCACACTGAACGCAGTGCCCACACTGAAAACAGAGCCCACACTGAATACAGAGTTCACACTGAACACAGAGCCCACATTGAACACAGAGCTCACACTGAACACAGAGCCCACACTGAACACAGAGCCCACACTGAACACAGAGCCCACACTGAACACAGAGCCCACACTGAACACAGAGCCCACACTGAACACAGAGCTCACACTGAACACAGAGCCCACACTGAACACAGAGCCCACACTGAACACAGAGCTCACACTGAACACAGAGCCCACACTGAACACAGAGCCCACACGGAACACAGAGCCCACACTGAACACAGAGCCCACATTGAACACAGAGCTCACACCAAACACTGAGCCCTCACCGAAAACAGGGCCCACACTGAACACAGAGCCCACATTGAACACAGAGCTCACACTGAACACAGAGCCCACACTGAACACAGAGCTCACACTGAACACAGAGCCCACACTGAACACAGAGCCCACACTGAACACAGAGCCCACATTGAACACAGAGCACACACTGAACACGGAACCCACACTGAACACACAGCCCACACTGAACACACAGCCCACACTGAACGCAGTGCCCACACTGAAAACAGAGCCCACACTGAATACAGAGTTCACACTGAACACAGAGCCCACATTGAACACAGAGCTCACACTGAACACAGAGCCCACACTGAACACAGAGCTCACACTGAACACAGAGCCCACACTGAACACAGAGCCCACATTGAACACAGAGCCCACACTGAACAAAGAGCCCACACTGAACACAGAGCTCACAATGAACACAGAGCCGACACTGAACACAGAGCCCACACTGAACACAGAGCCCACACTGAACACAGAGCCCACATTGAACACAGAGCTCACACTGAACACAGAGCCCACACTGAACACAGCGCCCACACTGAAAACAGAGCCCACACTGAACACAGAGCCCACACTGAACACAGAGCCCACACTGAACACAGAGCCCACACTGAACACAGAGCCCACACTGAACACAGAGCCCACACTGAACACAGAGCCCACACTGAACACAGAGCCCACACTGAACACAGGGCCCACACTGAACACACAGCCCTCACCGGACACTGAGCCCACACTGAACACAGAGCCCTCACTGAACACAGAGCAAACACTGAATAAAGCAAAATCACTAAACAAAGAGCCCACACTGAATACAGACCAGACACTGAACACGGAGCCCACACTGAACACAGAGCCCATACTGAACACAGAGTCCAAACTGAACACAGAGCCCACACTGAACACAGAGCTCACACTGAACATAGAGCTCACACTGAACACAGAGCCCACACTGAACACAGAGCCCACACTGAACACAGAGCCCACACTGAACACAGAGCCCACACTGAACACAGAACCCACAATGAGCACAAGGCCCACACTGCACAAAGAGCCCACACTGAACACAGAGCCCACACTGAACACAGAGCCCACACTGAACACTGAGCCCACACCGAACACTGACCCCACACCGAAAACTGAGCCCACACCGAACACTGAGCACACACTGAACACAGGGCCCACACTGAACACAGAGCCCACACTGAACACAGAGCCCACACTGAACACTGAGCCCACACTGAACACAGAGCTCACACCGAACACTGAGCCCTCACCGAACACAGAGCCCACACTGAACACAGAGCCCACACTGAACACAGAGCCCACACTGAACACAGAGCTCACACTGAACACAGAGCCCACACTGAACACAGAGCCCACACTGAACACAGAGCCAAAACTGAACACAGAGCCCACACTGAACACACAGCCCACACTGAGCACAGAGCCCACACCGAACACTGAGCCCACACAGAACACAGAGCCCTCAACGAACACAGAGCCCAAACTGAACAGAGAGCCCTAACCGAACACAGAGCCTTCACTGAACACAGAGCCCACACTGAACACAGAGCCCACACTGAACAGAGCCCACACTGAACACAGAGCTCACACTGAATACAGAGCCCACACTGAACATAGAGCCCACACTGAACACAGAGCCCACACTGAACACAGAGCCCACACTGAAAACAGCAGCCACACTGAACACAGAGCCCTCACCGAACAGAGAGCCCTCACCGAACACAGAACCCTCACTGAACACACACCCCACACTGAACACAGAGCCCACACTGAACACAGAGCCCACACTGAACACAGAGCCCACACTGAACACAGAGCCCACACTGAACACAGAGCCCACACTGAACACAGAGCCCACACTGAACACAGAGCCCACACTGAACACAGAGCCCTCACCGAACACAGAGCCCACAATGAACACAGAGCCCACACTGAACACAGAGCCCACACTGAACACAGAGCCCACACTGAACACAGAGCTCACACCGAACACTGAGACCTCACCGAACACAGAGCCCACACTGAACACAGAGCCCACAATGAACACAGACCCACACTGAACACAGAGCCCACACTGAACACACAGCCCTCCCAGAAAACTGAGCCCACACTGAACAAAGAGCTCACACCGAACACTGAGCCCTCACCGAACACAGAGCCCACAGTGAACACAGAGCCCACACTGAACACAGAGCCCACACTGAACACAGAGCCCACACTGAACACAGAGGCAACACTGAAAACAGCAGCCACACTGAACACAGAGCCCTCACCGAACAGAGAGCCCTCACCGAACACAGAGCCCTCACTGAACACACACCCCACACTGAACACAGAGCCCACACTGAACAGAGAGCCCACACTGAACACAGAGCCCACACTGAACACAGAGCCCACACTGAACACAGAGCCCTCACCGAACACAGAGCCCACAATGAACACAGAGCCCACACTGAAGACAGAGCCCACACTGAACACAGAGCCCACACTGAACACAGAGCTCACACCGAACACTGAGACCTCACCGAACACAGAGCCCACAATGAACACAGACCCACACTGAACACAGAGCCCACACTGAACACACAGCCCTCCCAGAACACTGAGCCCACACTGAACACAGAGCTCACACCGAACACTGAGCCCTCACCGAACACAGAGCCCGCACTGAAGACAGAGCCCACACTGAACACAGAGCCCACACTGAACACAGAGCACACACTGAACACAGAGCTCTCACTGAACACAGAACCCACACTGAACACAGCGCCCACACTGAACACAGCGCCCACACTGAACACAGGGCCCACACTGCACACAGAGCCCACACTGAACACAGAGCCCACACTGAACACTGAGCCCACACCGAACACTGAGCCCACACTCAACACAGAGCACGCACTGAACACAGAGCCCCCACTGAACACAGAGCCCGGACTGAACACAGGGCCCTCACTGAACACAGAGCCGACACTGAACACAGATCCGACACTGAACACAGAGCCCTCACCGAAAACTGAGCCAACACTGAACACAGAGCTCTGACCGAACACTGAGCCCTCACCGAACACAGAGCCCACACTGAACACAGAGCCCACACTGAACCCAGAGACCACACTGAACACAGAGCCCACACTGAACATAGAGCCCACACTGAACACAGAGCCCTCACTGAACACAGAGCTCACACTGGACACAGAGACCTCACCGAACAGGGAGCCCTCACCGAACACAGAGCCCTCACTGAACACAGAGCCCACACTGAACACAGAGCCCACTCTGAACACAGAGTCCACACCGAACACTGAGCCCACACAGAACACTGAGCCCACACTGAACACAGAGCCCAAACTGAACACAGAGCCCTCACTGAACACAGAGCCCACACTGAACACAGAGCCCACACTGAACACAGAGCCCACACTGAACACAGAGCCCACACTGAACACAGAGCCCACACTGAACACTGAGCCCACACCGAACACTGAGCCCGCACTGAACACAGAGCCCTCACCGAACACTGAGCCGACACTGAACACACAGCCCACACTGAACACACAGCCCTCACCGAACACTGAGCCCACACTGAACACTGAGCCCACACTGAACACAGAGACCACACTGAACACAGAGCCCACACTGAACAGAGAGCCCACACTGAGCACAGAGCCCACACTTTGCACAGAGCCCACACTGAGCACAGGGCCCACACTGAACACAGAGCCCAGACTGAACACAGAGCCCACACTGAACACAGGGCCCACACTGAACACGGAGCCCAGAGTGAACAGAGAGCTCGCACTGAACACCGAGACCAGACTGAACACGAAGCCCAGACAGAACACAGAGCCCACACTGAACACAGAGCTCACAATGAACACAGAGCCCACACTGAACACAGAGCCCACACTGAACACAGAGCACACACTGAACACAGAGCCCACACTGAACACAGAGCCCACACTGAACACAGAGCCCACACTGAACACAGAGCCCACACTGAACACAGGGCCCACACTGAACACACAGCCCACGCTGAACACAGAGCCCACACTGAACACAGGGCCCACACTGAATACAGATCCCTCACCGAACACTGAGCCCACACTGAACACAGAGCCCTCACTGAATACAGAGCCCACACTGAACACAGAGCAAACACTGAATAAAGCAAAATCACTGAACACAGAGACCACACTGAACATAAAACGCCCACACTCAACACAGAGCCCACACTCAACACAGAGCCCACACTCAACACAGAGCCCACACTGAACATAGAGCCCACACTCAACACAGAGCCCACACTCAACACAGAGCCCACACTGAACACAGAGCCCACACTGAACACAGAGCCCACACTGTACACAGAGCCCACACTGAACACAGAGCTCA
The DNA here is from genome assembly GCA_026770705.1 of Isurus oxyrinchus. Lineage (NCBI taxonomy): Eukaryota > Metazoa > Chordata > Chondrichthyes > Lamniformes > Lamnidae > Isurus > Isurus oxyrinchus. Next base: position 154,852 of record JANJGN010000153.1, on the reverse strand, counting down.
CACTGAACACTGAGCGCTCACCGAACACAGAGCCCACACTGAACACAGAGCCCAAACTGAACACAGACGCCCACTGAACACAGAGACCACACTGGACACAGAGCCCAAACTGGACACAGAGCCCAAACTGAACACAGACCCCACACTGAACACAGAGCCCACACTGAACACAGAGCCCACACTGAACACAGAGCCCACACTGAACACAGAGCCCACACTGAACACAGATCCCACATTGAACACAGATCCCACACAGAACACAGATCCCGCACTGAACACAGAGCTCGCAATGAACACGGAGCCCACACTGAACACGGAGCCCACACTGAACACGGAGCCCACACTGAACACAGAGCCCACACTGAACACAGAGCTCACAATGAACACAGAGCCCACACTGAACACAGAGCCCACAGTGAACACAGAGGCCACACTGAACATGGAGCCCACACTGAACACAGAGCCCATACTGAACACAGAGCCCACACTGAACACAGAGCCCTCACTGAACACAGAGCCCTCACTGAACACAGAGCCCTCACTGAACATAGAGCCCACACTGAACACAGAGCCCACACTGAACACAGAGCCCACACTGAACACAGAGTCCACACTGTACACAGAGCCCACACTGAACACAGAGATCACACTGAACACAGAGCCATCACCGAACACAGAGCCCAAACTGAACAGAGAGCCCTAACCGAACACAGAGCCTTCACTGAACACAGAGCCCACACTGAACACAGAGCCCACACTGAACACAGAGCTCACACTGAATACAGAGCCCACACTGAACATAGAGCCCACACTGAACACAGAGCCCACACTGAACACAGAGCCCACACTGAAAACAGCAGCCACACTGAACACAGAGCCCTCACCGAACACAGAGCCCTCACTGAACACACACCCTACACTGAACACAGAGCCCACACTGAACACAGAGCCCACACTGAACACAGAGCCCACACTGAACACAGAGCCCACACTGAACACAGAGCCCACACTGAACACAGAGCCCTCACCGAACACAGAGCCCACACTGAACACAGAGCCCACACTGAACACAGAGCCCACACTGAACACAGAGCCCACACTGAACACAGAGCTCACACCGAACACTGAGACCTCACCGAACACAGAGCCCACACTGAACACAGAGCCCACAATGAACACAGACCCACACTGAACACAGAGCCCACACTGAACACACAGCCCTCCCAGAACACAGAGCCCACACCGAACACTGAGCCCTCACCGAACACAGAGCCCACAGTGAACACAGAGCCCACACTGAACACAGAGCCCGCACTGAAGACAGAGCCCGCACTGAAGACAGAGCCCGCACTGAAGACAGAGCCCACACTGAACACAGAGCCCACACTGAACACAGAGCCCACACTGAACACAGAGCTCTCACTGAACACAGAACCCACACTGAACACAGAGCTCTCACTGAATACAGAGCCCACACTGAACACAGCGCCCACACTGAACACAGGGCCCACACTGCACACAGAGCCCACACTGAACACAGAGCCCACACTGAACACTGAGCCCACACCGAACACTGAGCCCACACTCAACACAGAGCACGCACTGAACACAGAGCCCCCACTGAACACAGAGCCCGGACTGAACACAGGGCCCTCACTGAACACAGAGCCGACACTGAACACAGATCCGACACTGAACACAGATCCGACACTGAACACAGAGCCCTCACCGAACACTGAGCCCACACTGAACACAGAGCTCTGACCGAACACTGAGCCCTCACCGAACACAGAGCCCTCACCGAACACAGAGCCCACACTGAACACAGAGCCCACACTGAACACGGAGCCCACACTGAACACAGAGCCCACACTGAACACAGGGCCCATACTGAACACAGAGCCCATACTGAACACAGAGCCCACACTGAACACCGAGCCCACACTGAACACAGAGCCCACACTGAACACAGAGCTCACACTGAACACAGAGCTCACACTGAACACAGAGTCCACACTGGACACAGAGCCCACACTGGACACAGAGCCCTCACCGAACAGAGAGCCCTCACCGAACACAGAGCCCAAACTGGACACAGAGCCCAAACTGGACACAGAGACCACACTGAACACAGAGCCCACACTGAACACAGAGCCCACACTGAACACAGAGCCCAAACTGGACACAGAGACCACACTGAACACAGAGCCCACACTGAACACAGAGTCCACACCGAACACTGAGCCCACACCGAACACTGAGCCCACACCGAACACTGAGCCCACACTGAACACAGAGCCCACACTGAACACAGAGCCCTCACTGAACACAGAGCCCACACTGAACACAGAGCCCACACTGAACACAGAGCCCACACTGAACACTGAGCCCACACCGAACACTGAGCCCGCACTGAACACAGAGCCCTCACCGAACACTGAGCCGACACTGAACACACAGCCCACACTGAACACACAGCCCTCACCGAACACTGAGCCCTCACTGAACACAGAGCCCACACTGAACACAGAGCCCACACTGAACACAGAGCTCACAATGAACACAGAGCCCACACTGAACACAGAGCACACACTGAACACAGAGCCCACACTGAACACAGAGCCCACACTGAACACAGAGCCCACACTGAACACAGAGCCCACACTGAACATAGGGCACACACTGAACAAACAGCCCACGCTGAACACAGAGCCCACACTGAACACAGAGCCCACACTGAACACAGAGCCCACACTGAATACAGAGCCCTCGCCGAACACTGAGCCCACACTGAACACAGAGCCCTCACTGAACACAGAGCCCACACTGAACACAGAGCAAACACTGAATAAAGCAAAATCACTGAACACAGAGACCACACTGAACATAAAACGCCCACACTCAACACAGAGCCCACACTCAACACAGAGCCCACACTCAACACAGAGCCCACACTCAACACAGAGCCCACACTCAACACAGAGCCCACACTCAACACAGAGCCCACACTCAACACAGAGCCCACACTCAACACAGAGCCCACACTCAACACAGAGCCCACACTCAACATAGAGCCCACACTCAACATAGAGCCCACACTGAACACAGAGCCCACACTGTACACAGAGCCCACACTGAACACAGAGCACACACTGAACACAGAGCCCACACTGTACACAGAGCCCACACTGAACACAGAGCACACACTGAACACAGAGCCCGCACTGAAGACAGAGCCCGCACTGAAGACAGAGCCCGCACTGAAGACAGAGCCCACACTGAACACAGAGCCCACACTGAACACAGAGCCCACACTGAACACAGAGCACACACTGAACACAGAGCTCTCACTGAACACAGAACCCACACTGAACACAGAGCTCTCACTGAATACAGAGCCCACACTGAACACAGCGCCCACACTGAACACAGGGCCCACACTGCACACAGAGCCCACACTGAACACAGAGCCCACACTGAACACTGAGCCCACACCGAACACTGAGCCCACACTCAACACAGAGCACGCACTGAACACAGAGCCCCCACTGAACACAGAGCCCGGACTGAACACAGGGCCCTCACTGAACACAGAGCCGACACTGAACACAGATCCGACACTGAACACAGATCCGACACTGAACACAGATCCGACACTGAACACAGAGCCCTCACCGAACACTGAGCCCACACTGAACACAGAGCTCTGACCGAACACTGAGCCCTCACCGAACACAGAGCCCTCACCGAACACAGAGCCCACACTGAACACAGAGCCCACACTGAACACGGAGCCCACACTGAACACAGAGCCCACACTGAACACAGGGCCCATACTGAACACAGAGCCCATACTGAACACAGAGCCCACACTGAACACCGAGCCCACACTGAACACAGAGCCCACACTGAACACAGAGCTCACACTGAACACAGAGCTCACACTGAACACAGAGTCCACACTGGACACAGAGCCCACACTGGACACAGAGCCCTCACCGAACAGAGAGCCCTCACCGAACACAGAGCCCTCACTGAACACAGAGCCCAAACTGGACACAGAGACCACACTGAACACAGAGCCCACACTGAACACAGAGCCCACACTGAACACAGAGCCCAAACTGGACACAGAGACCACACTGAACACAGAGCCCACACTGAACACAGAGTCCACACCGAACACTGAGCCCACACCGAACACTGAGCCCACACCGAACACTGAGCCCACACTGAACACAGAGCCCACACTGAACACAGAGCCCTCACTGAACACAGAGCCCACACTGAACACAGAGCCCACACTGAACACAGAGCCCACACTGAACACTGAGCCCACACCGAACACTGAGCCCGCACTGAACACAGAGCCCTCACCGAACACTGAGCCGACACTGAACACACAGCCCACACTGAACACACAGCCCTCACCGAACACTGAGCCCACACTGAACACAGAGCCCACACTGAACACAGAGCCCACACTGAACACAGAGCTCACAATGAACACAGAGCCCACACTGAACACAGAGCACACACTGAACACAGAGCCCACACTGAACACAGAGCCCACACTGAACACAGAGCCCACACTGAACACAGAGCCCACACTGAACATAGGGCACACACTGAACACACAGCCCACGCTGAACACAGAGCCCACACTGAACACAGAGCCCACACTGAACACAGAGCCCACACTGAATACAGAGCCCTCGCCGAACACTGAGCCCACACTGAACACAGAGCCCTCACTGAACACAGAGCCCACACTGAACACAGAGCAAACACTGAATAAAGCAAAATCACTGAACACAGAGACCACACTGAACATAAAACGCCCACACTCAACACAGAGCCCACACTCAACACAGAGCCCACACTCAACACAGAGCCCACACTCAACACAGAGCCCACACTCAACACAGAGCCCACACTCAACACAGAGCCCACACTCAACACAGAGCCCACACTCAACACAGAGCCCACACTCAACACAGAGCCCACACTCAACATAGAGCCCACACTGAACACAGAGCCCACACTGTACACAGAGCCCACACTGAACACAGAGCACACACTGAACACAGAGCCCACACTGTACACAGAGCCCACACTGAACACAGAGCACACACTGAACACAGAGCCCACACTCAACATAGAGCCCACACTGAACACAGAGCCCACACTGTACACAGAGCCCACACTGAACACAGAGCTCACACTGAACACTGAGCGCTCACCGAACACAGAGCCCACACTGAACACAGAGCCCACACTGAACACAGAGCCCACACTGAACACAGAGCCCAAACTGAACACAGACGCACACTGAACACAGAGCCCACACTGGACACAGAGCCCAAACTGGACCCAGAGACCACACTGAACACAGAGCCCACACCGAACACTGAGACCACACCGAACACTGAGCCCACACCGAACACAGAGCACACACTGAACACAGAGCCCAAACTGAACACAGACCCCACACAGAACACAGAGCCCAAACTGGACACAGAGCACACACTGAACACAGAGCCCAAACTGAACACAGACGCACACTGAACACAGAGCCCACACTGGACACAGAGCCCAAACTGGACACAGAGACCACACTGAACACAGAGCCCACACCGAACACTGAGACCACACCGAACACTGAGCCCACACCGAACACAGAGCACACACTGAACACAGAGCCCACACTGAACACAGAGCCCACACTGAACACAGAGCCCACACTGAACACAGAGCACACACTGAACACAGAGCCCACACTGAACACAGATCCCACACTGAACACAGATCCCACACAGAACACAGAGCCCACACTGAACACAGAGACCACAATGAACACAGAGCCCACACTGAACACAGAGCCCAAACTGAACACAGACCCCACACTGAACACAGATCCCACACTGAACACAGAGCCCACACTGAACACAGAGCCCACACTGAACACAGAGCCCACACTAAACACAGATACCACTCTGAACACAGATCCCACACTGAACACAGATCCCACACTGAACACAGAGCCCACAATGAACACAGAGCCCACACTGAACACAGAGCCCACACTGAACACAGAGCTCACAATAAACACAGAGCTCACAATGAACACAGAGCCCACACTGAACACAGAGCCCACACTGAACACAGAGCCCACACTGAACACAGAGCCCACACTGAACACAGAGCCCACACTGAACACAGGGCCCACACTGAACACACAGATCACGCTGAATACAGAGCCCACACTGAACACAGGGCCAACACTGAACACAGAGCCCACACCGAACACTGAGCCCACACTGAACACAGAGCCCTCACTGAACACAGAGCCCTCACTGAACACAGAGTAAACACTGAATAAAGCAAAATCACTGAACACAGAGACCACACTGAACAAAACGCCCACACTCAACACAGAGCCCACACTCAACACAGAGCCCACAATGAACACAGAGCCCACACCGAACACAGAGCCCACACCGAACACAGAGCCCACACTGAACACAGAGACCACACTGAACACAGAGCCCACACCGAACACAGAGTCCACACTGAACACAGAGCCCACACTGTACACAGAGCCCACACTGAACACAGAGCTCACACTGAACACTGAGCCCTCACCGAACACAGAGCCCACACTGAACACAGAGCCCTCACCGAACACAGAGCCCACACTGAACACAGAGCTCACGCTGAATACAGAGCCCACACCGAACATAGAGCCCACACTGAACACAGAGCCCACACTGAACACAGAGCCCTCACCGAACAGACCACCCTCACCGAACACAGAGCCCACACTGAACACAGAGCCCTCACCGAACACAGAGCCCACACCGAACACAGAGCCCACACTGAACACAGGGCCCACACTGAACACAGGGCCCACACTGCACACAGAGCCCACACTGAACACAGAGCCCACACCGAACACAGAGCCCACACTGAACACAGGGCCCACACTGAACACAGGGCCCACACTGCACACAGAGTCCACACTGAACACAGAGCCCACACTGAACACAGAGCCCACAATGAACACAGAGCCCACACTGAACACAGAGCCCACACTGAACACAGAGCTCACACCGAACACAGAGCCCACACTGAACACAGCGCCCACACTGAACACAGCGCCCACACTGAACACAGGGCCCACACTGAACACAGGGCCCACACTGAACACAAGGCCCACACTGCACACAGAGCCCACACTGAACACAGAGCCCACACTGAACACTGAGCCCACACCGAACACTGAGCCCACACTCAACACAGAGCACGCACTGAACACAGAGCCCCCACTGAACACAGAGCCGACACTGAATACAGATCCGACACTGAACACAGAGCCCTCACCGAACACTGAGCCCAGACTGAACCCAGAGCTCTGACCGAACACTGAGCCCTCACCGAACAAAGAGCCCACACTGAACACAGAGCCCACACTGAACACAGAGCCCTCACCGAACACAGAGCCCACACTGAACATAGAGCCCACACTGAACACAGAGCCCACACTGAACACAGAGACCACACTGAACACAGAGCTCACACTGAACACAGAGCCCACACTGGACACAGAGCCCTCACCGAACAGAGAGCCCTCACCGATCACAGAGCCCTCACTGAACACAGAGCCCAAACTGGACACAGAGACCACACTGAACACAGAGCCCACTCTGAACACAGAGTCCACACCGAACACTGAGCCCACACCGAACACTGAGCCCACACCGAACACTGAGCCCACACCGAACACTGAGCCCGCACTGAACACAGAGCCCACACCGAACACTGAGCCGACACTGAACACACAGCCCACACTGAACACACAGCCCTCACCGAACACTGAGCCCACACTGAACACAGAGACCACACTGAACACAGAGCCCACACTGAACACAGAGCCCACACTGAACACAGAGCCCACACTGAACACAGAGCGCACACTGAACAGAGAGCCCACACTGTGCACAGAGCCGACACTGAACACAGAGCCCACACTGAACACAGAGCCCACACTGAACACAGAGCCCACACTGATCACGGAGCCCAGAGTGAACACAGAGCACGCACTGAACACAGAGCTCGCACTGAACACGGAGCCCAAACTGAACACGGAGACCAGACTGAACACGAAGCCCAGACAGAACACAGAGCTCACAATGAACACAGAGCCCACATTGAACACAGAGCCCACACTGAACACAGAGCCCACACTGAACACGGAGACCAGACTGAACACAGAGCCCAGACAGAACACAGAGCTCACAATGAACACAGAGCCCACATTGAACACAGAGCCCACACTGAACACAGAGCCCACACTGAACACAGAGCCCACACTGAACACAGAGCCCACACTGAACACAGAGCCCACACTGAACACAGAGCCCACACTGAACACAGAGCCCACACTGAACACAGAGCCCACACTGAACACAGAGCCCACACTGAACACAGGGACCACACTGAACACAGGGACCACACTGAACACAGGGACCACACTGAACACAGGGACCACACTGAACACAGAGCCCACACTGAACACAGGGCCAAACTTAATACAGAGCCCTCACCGAACACTGAGCCCACACTGAACACAGAGCCCTCACTGAACATAGAGCCCACACTGAACACAGAACAAACACTGAATAAAGCAAAATCACTGAACACAGAGACCACACTGAACATAAAACGCCCACACTCAACACAGAGCCCACACTCAACACAGAGCCCACACTCAACACAGAGCCCACACTCAACACAGAGCCCACACACAACACAGAGCCCACACTCAACACAGAGCCCACACTCAACACAGAGCCCACACTCAACACAGAGCCCACACTCAACACAGAGCCCACACTCAACACAGAGCCCACACTCAACACAGAGCCCACACTCAACACAGAGCCCACACTCAACACAGAGCCCACACTCAACACAGAGCCCACACTGAACACAGAGCCCACACTCAACACAGAGCTCACACTGAACACAGAGCCCAAACTGAACACAGAGCCCACACTGAACACAGAGCCCACACTGAACACAGAGCCCACACTGAACACAGAGCCCGCACTGAACACAGAGTCCACACTGAACACAGAGTAAACACTGAATAAAGCAAAATCACTGAACACAGAGACCACACTGAACAAAAAGCACACACTCAACACAGAGCCCACACTCAACACAGAGCCCACACTGAACACAGAGCCCACACCGAACACGGAGCCCACACCGAACTCAGAGCCCACACTGAACACAGAGCCCACACTGAACACAGAGCCCACACCGAACACAGAGCCCACACTGAACACAGAGCTCACACTGAACACTGAGCCCTCACCGAACACAGAGCCCACGCTGAACACAGAGCCCACACTGAACACAGAGCCCACACTGAACACAGAGCCCACACTGAACACAGAGCCCTCACTGAACACAGAGCCCTCACCGAACACAGAGCCCACACTGAACACAGAGCTCACTCTGAACACAGAGCCCACACTGAATTCAGAGCCCAAACTGGACACAGAGATCACACTGAGCACAGAGCCCACACTGAACACAGAGCCCACACTGAACACAGAGCCCACACTGAACACTGAGCCCACACTGAACACAGATCCCACACTGAACTCTGAGCCCAAACTGAACACAGAGCCCTCACTGAACACAGAGCCCACACTGAACACAGAGTAAACACTGAATAAAGCAAAATCACTGAACACAGAGACCACACTGAACAAAAAGCCCACACTCAACACAGAGCCCACACTCAACACAGAGCCCACACTGAACACAGAGCCCACACCGAACACAGAGTCCACACTGAACACAGAGCCCACACTGTACACAGAGCCCACACTGAACACTGAGCCCTCACCGAACACAGAGCCCACACTGAACACAGAGCCCTCACCGAACACAGAGCACACACTGAACACAGAGCCCACACTGAACACAGAGCTCACGCTGAATGCAGAGCCCACACCGAACATAGAGCCCACACTGAACACAGAGCCCACACTGAACACAGAGCCCTCACCGAACAGACCACCCTCACCGAACACAGAGCCCACACTGAACACAGAGCCCTCACCGAACACAGAGCCCACACCGAACACAGGGCCCACACTGAACACAGAGCCCACACTGCACACAGAGCCCACACTGAACACAGAACCCACACTGAACACAGAGAACACACTGAACACAGAACCCACAATGAACACAGAGCCCACACTGAACACAGAGCCCACACTGAACACAGAACCCACACTGAACACAGAGAACACACTGAACACAGAGCCCACACTGAACACAGAGCCCACACTGAACACAGACCCCACACTGAACACAGAGCCCGGACTGAACACAGGGCCCTCACTGAACACAGAGCCCACACTGAACCCAGAGCTCTGACCGAACAGAGAGCCCACACTGAACACAGAGCTCACACTGAACACAGAGCTCACACTGAACACAGAGCTCACACTGAACACAGAGCCCACACTGAACACAGAGCCCACACTGAACACAGAGATCACACTGAACACAGAGTCCACACTGGACACAGAGCCCACACTGGACACAGAGCCCTCACCGAACAGAGAGCCCTCACCGAACACAGAGCCCTCACTGAACACAGAGCCCAAACTGGACACAGAGACCACACTGAACACAGAGCCCACTCTGAACACAGAGTCCACACCGAACACTGAGCCCACACCGAACACTGAGCCCACACTGAACACAGAGCCCACACTGAACACAGAGCCCTCACTGAACACAGAGCCCACACTGAACACAGAGCCCACACTGAACACTGAGCCCACACCGAACACTGAGCCCGCACTGAACACAGAGCCCTCACCGAACACTGAGCCGACACTGAACACACAGCCCACACTGAACACACAGCCCTCACCGAACACTGAGCCCACACTGAACACAGAGACCACACTGAACACAGAGCCCACACTGAACACAGAGCCCACACTGAACACAGAGCCCACACTGAACACAGAGCCCACACTGAACACAGAGCCCACACTGAACACAGAGCCCACACTGAACACAGAGCCCACACTGAACACAGAGCCCGCACTGAACACAGAGCCCACACTGAACACAGAGCAAGCACTGAACACAGAGCAAGCACTGAACACAGAGCCCACACTGAACACAGAGCCCACACTGAACACAGAGCCCACACTGAACACAGAGCCCACACTGAACACAGAGCCCACACTGAACACAGAGCCCACACTGAACACAGAGCCCACACTGAACACAGAGCCCGCAATGAACACAGAGCCCGCACTGAACACAGAGCCCACACTGAACACAGAGCCCTCACTGAACACAGAGCCCACACTGAACACAGAGCCCACACTGAACAGAGAGCCCACACTGAACAGAGAGCCCACACTGAGCAGAGACCACACTGTGCACAGAGCCCACACTGAGCACAGGGCCCACACTGAACACAGAGCCCACACTGAACACAGAGCCCACACTGAACACAGAACCCACACTGAACACAGAACCCACACTGAACACAGAACCCACACTGAACACGGAGCCCAGAGTGAACACAGAGCCCGCACTGAACACAGAGCTCGCACTGAACACGGAGCCAGACTGAACACGGAGCCCAGACAGAACACAGAGCCCACACTGAACACAGAGCCCACACTGAACACAGAGCCCACACTGAACACAGAGCCCACACTGAACACAGAGCTCACAATGAACACAGAGCCCACACTGAACACAGAGCTCACAATGAACACAGAGCCCACACTGAACACAGAGCCCACACTGAACACAGAGCCCACACTGAACACAGAGCCCACACTGAACACAGAGCCCACACTGAACACAGAGTCCACACTGAACACAGAGCCCACACTGAACACAGAGCTCACACTGAACACTGAGCCCACACTGAACACAGAGCCCACACTGAACACAGAACCCACACTGAACACAGAACCCACACTGAACACAGAACCCACACTGAACACAGAACCCACACTGAACACAGAACCCACACTGAACACGGAGCCCAGAGTGAACACAGAGCCCGCACTGAACACAGAGCTCGCACTGAACATGGAGCCCAGACTGAACACGGAGCCCAGACAGAACACAGAGCCCACACTGAACACAGAGCCCACACTGAACACAGAGCCCACACTGAACACAGAGCTCACAATGAACACAGAGCCCACACTGAACACAGAGCTCACAATGAACACAGAGCCCACACTGAACACAGAGCCCACACTGAACACAGAGCCCACACTGAACACAGAGCCCACACTGAACACAGAGCCCACACTGAACACAGAGTCCACACTGAACACAGAGCCCACACTGAACACAGAGCTCACACTGAACACTGAGCCCTCACCGAGCACAGAGCCCACACTGAACACAGAGCCCTCACCGAACACAGAGCCCACGCTGAACACAGAGCTCACGCTGAATACAGAGCCCACACTGAACACAGAGCCCACACTGAACACAGAGCCCACACTGAACACAGAGCCCACACTGAACACAGAGCCCACACTGAACACAGAGCCCACACTGAATACAGAGCACACACTGAAAACAGAGCCCACACTGAACACAGAGCCCACACTGAACACAGAGCTCTCACTGAACACAGAGCTCTCACTGAACACAGAGCCCACACTGAACACAGAGCCCACACTGAACACAGAGCCCACACTGAACACAGGGCCCACACTGAACACAGGGCCCACACTGCACACAGAGCCCACACTGAACACAGAGCCCACACTGAACACAGAGCTCACACTGAACACAGAGCCCACACTGAACACAAAGCCCGCAGTGAACACAGAGCCCGCACTGAACACAGAGCCCGCACTGAACACAGAGCCCGCACTGAACACAGAGCCCGCACTGAACACAGAGCCCGCACTGAACACAGAGCCCGCACTGAACACAGAGGGCACACTGAACACAGAGGGCACACTGAACACTGAGCCCGCACAGAACACTGAGCCCGCACCGAACACTGAGCCCGCAGCGAACACTGAGCCCGCACCGAACACAGAGCCCGCACTGAACACAGAGACCACACTGAACAAAGAGCCCACACTGAACACAGAGCCCACACTGAACACAGAGCCCACACTGAACACAGAGCCCACACTGAGCAGAGACCACACTGTGCACAGAGCCCACACTGAGCACAGGGCCCACACTGAACACAGAGCCCACACTGAACACAGAGCCCACACTGAACACAGAACCCACACTGAACACAGAACCCACACTGAACACAGAGCCCACACTGAACACAGAACCCACACTGAACACGGAGCCCAGAGTGAACACAGAGCCCGCACTGAACACAGAGCTCGCACTGAACATGGAGCCCAGACTGAACACGGAGCCCAGACAGAACACAGAGCCCAGACAGAACACAGAGCCCACACTGAACACAGAGCTCACAATGAACACAGAGCCCACAATGAACACAGAGCCCTCACTGAACACTGAGCCCACACTGAACACAGAGCCCTCACCGAAGACTGAGCCCACACTGAACACAGAGCTCACACTGAGCACAGAGCCCACACTGAACACAGAGCCCACACTGAACACAGAGCCCACACTGAACACAGAGCCCACACTGAACACAGAGCCCACACTGAACACAGAGCCCACACTGAACACAGAGCCCACACTGAATACAGAGCCCACACTGAAAACAGAGCCCACACTGAACACAGAGCCCACACTGAACACAGAGCCCACACTGAACACAGAGCCCACACTGAACACAGGGCCCACACTGAACACAGGGCCCGCACTGAACACCGAGCCCGCACTGAACACAGAGCCCGCACTGAACACAGAGCCCGCACTGTACACAGAGGGCACACTGAACACTGAGCCCGCACAGAACACTGAGCCCGCACCGAACACTGAGCCCGCAGCGAACACTGAGCCCGCACCGAACACAGAGCCCGCACCGAACACAGAGCCCGCACTGAACACAGAGACCACACTGAACAAAGAGCCCACACTGAACACAGAGCCCACACTGAACCCAGAGCCCACACTGAACACAGAGCCCACACTGAACAGAGAGCCCACACTGAGCAGAGACCACACTGTGCACAGAGCCCACACTGAGCACAGGGCCCACACTGAACACAGAGCCCACACTGAACACAGAGCCCACACTGAACACAGAACCCACACTGAACACAGAACCCACACTGAACACAGAACCCACACTGAACACGGAGCCCAGAGTGAACACAGAGCCCGCACTGAACACAGAGCTCAGACTGAACACGGAGCCCAGACAGAACACAGAGCCCACACTGAACACAGAGCCCACACTGAACACAGAGCCCACACTGAACACAGAGCTCACAATGAACACAGAGCCCACACTGAACACAGAGCTCAAAATGAACACAGAGCCCACACTGAACACAGAGCCCACACTGAACACAGAGCCCACACTGAACACAGAGCCCACACTGAACACAGAGCCCACACTGAACACAGAGTCCACACTGAACACAGAGCCCACACTGAACACAGAGCTCACACAGAACACTGAGCCCACACTGAACACAGAGCCCACACTGAACACAGAACCCACACTGAACACAGAACCCACACTGAACACAGAACCCACACTGAACACAGAACCCACACTGAACACGGAGCCCAGAGTGAACACAGAGCCCGCACTGAACACAGAGCTCGCACTGAACACGGAGCCCAGACTGAACACGGAGCCCAGACTGAACACAGAGCCCAGACTGAACACAGAGCCCACACTGAACACAGAGCCCACACTGAACACAGAGCCCACACTGAACACAGAGCCCACACTGAACACAGAGCTCACAATGAACACAGAGCCCACACTGAACACAGAGCTCACAATGAACACAGAGCCCACACTGAACACAGAGCCCACACTGAACACAGAGCCCACACTGAACACAGAGCCCACACTGAACACAGAGCCCACACTGAACACAGAGTCCACACTGAACACAGAGCCCACACTGAACACAGAGCTCACACTGAACACTGAGCCCTCACCGAGCACAGAGCCCACACTGAACACAGAGCCCTCACCGAACACAGAGCCCACGCTGAACACAGAGCTCACGCTGAATACAGAGCCCACACTGAACACAGAGCCCACACTGAACACAGAGCCCACACTGAACACAGAGCCCACACTGAACACAGAGCCCACACTGAATACAGAGCCCACACTGAAAACAGAGCCCACACTGAACACAGAGCCCACACTGAACACAGAGCTCTCACTGAACACAGAGCTCTCACTGAACACAGAGCCCACACTGAACACAGAGCCCACACTGAACACAGAGCCCACACTGAACACAGGGCCC
This sequence comes from Isurus oxyrinchus, assembly GCA_026770705.1. Taxonomy (NCBI): domain Eukaryota; kingdom Metazoa; phylum Chordata; class Chondrichthyes; order Lamniformes; family Lamnidae; genus Isurus; species Isurus oxyrinchus. Next base: position 139,379 of record JANJGN010000153.1, on the reverse strand, counting down.
ACACTGAACACAGGGCCCACACTGCACACAGAGCCCACACTGAACACAGAGCCCACACTGAACACAGAGCTCACACTGAACACAGAGCCCACACTGAACACCGAGCCCGCAGTGAACACAAAGCCCGCAGTGAACACAGAGCCCGCACTGAACACAGAGCCCGCACTGAACACAGAGCCCGCACTGAACACAGAGCCCGCACTGAACACAGAGCCCGCACTGAACACAGAGGGCACACTGAACACAGAGGGCACACTGACAACTGAGCCCGCACAGAACACTGAGCCCGCACCGAACACTGAGCCCGCAGCGAACACTGAGCCCGCACCGAACACAGAGCCCGCACTGAACACAGAGACCACACTGAACAAAGAGCCCACACTGAACACAGAGCCCACACTGAACACAGAGCCCACACTGAACACAGAGCCCACACTGAGCAGAGACCACACTGTGCACAGAGCCCACACTGAGCACAGGGCCCACACTGAACACAGAGCCCACACTGAACACAGAGCCCACACTGAACACAGAACCCACACTGAACACAGAGCCCAGAGTGAACACAGAGCCCGCACTGAACACAGAGCTCGCACTGAACATGGAGCCCAGACTGAACACGGAGCCCAGACAGAACACAGAGCCCAGACAGAACACAGAGCCCACACTGAACACAGAGCTCACAATGAACACAGAGCCCACACTGAACACAGAGCTCACAATGAACACAGAGCCCACACTGAACACAGAGCCCACACTGAACACAGAGCCCACACTGAACACAGAGCCCACACTGAACACAGAGCCCACACTGAACACAGAGCCCACACTGAACACAGAGCCCACACTGAACACAGAGCCCACACTGCACACAGAGCGCACACTGAACACAGAGCCCACACTGAACACAGAGCTCACACTGAACACAGAGCCCACACTGAACACAGAGCTCACACTGAACACTGAGCCCTCACCGAGCACAGAACCCACACTGAACACAGAACCCACACTGAACACAGAACCCACACTGAACACGGAGCCCAGAGTGAACACAGAGCCCGCACTGAACACAGAGCTCGCACTGAACACGGAGCCCAGACTGAACACGGAGCCCAGACTGAACACAGAGCCCAGACTGAACACAGAGCCCACACTGAACACAGAGCCCACACTGAACACAGAGCCCACACTGAACACAGAGCCCACACTGAACACAGAGCTCACAATGAACACAGAGCCCACACTGAACACAGAGCTCACAATGAACACAGAGCCCACACTGAACACAGAGCCCACACTGAACACAGAGCCCACACTGAACACAGAGCCCACACTGAACACAGAGCCCACACTGAACACAGAGTCCACACTGAACACAGAGCCCACACTGAACACAGAGCTCACACTGAACACTGAGCCCTCACCGAGCACAGAGCCCACACTGAACACAGAGCCCTCACCGAACACAGAGCCCACGCTGAACACAGAGCTCACGCTGAATACAGAGCCCACACTGAACACAGAGCCCACACTGAACACAGAGCCCACACTGAACACAGAGCCCACACTGAACACAGAGCCCACACTGAATACAGAGCCCACACTGAAAACAGAGCCCACACTGAACACAGAGCCCACACTGAACACAGAGCTCTCACTGAACACAGAGCTCTCACTGAACACAGAGCCCACACTGAACACAGAGCCCACACTGAACACAGAGCCCACACTGAACACAGGGCCCACACTGAACACAGGGCCCACACTGCACACAGAGCCCACACTGAACACAGAGCCCACACTGAACACAGAGCTCACACTGAACACAGAGCCCACACTGAACACCGAGCCCGCAGTGAACACAAAGCCCGCAGTGAACACAGAGCCCGCACTGAACACAGAGCCCGCACTGAACACAGAGCCCGCACTGAACACAGAGCCCGCACTGAACACAGAGCCCGCACTGAACACAGAGGGCACACTGAACACAGAGGGCACACTGACAACTGAGCCCGCACAGAACACTGAGCCCGCACCGAACACTGAGCCCGCAGCGAACACTGAGCCCGCACCGAACACAGAGCCCGCACTGAACACAGAGACCACACTGAACAAAGAGCCCACACTGAACACAGAGCCCACACTGAACACAGAGCCCACACTGAACACAGAGCCCACACTGAGCAGAGACCACACTGTGCACAGAGCCCACACTGAGCACAGGGCCCACACTGAACACAGAGCCCACACTGAACACAGAGCCCACACTGAACACAGAACCCACACTGAACACAGAGCCCAGAGTGAACACAGAGCCCGCACTGAACACAGAGCTCGCACTGAACATGGAGCCCAGACTGAACACGGAGCCCAGACAGAACACAGAGCCCAGACAGAACACAGAGCCCACACTGAACACAGAGCTCACAATGAACACAGAGCCCACACTGAACACAGAGCTCACAATGAACACAGAGCCCACACTGAACACAGAGCCCACACTGAACACAGAGCCCACACTGAACACAGAGCCCACACTGAACACAGAGCCCACACTGAACACAGAGCCCACACTGAACACAGAGCCCACACTGAACACAGAGCCCACACTGCACACAGAGCGCACACTGAACACAGAGCCCACACTGAACACAGAGCTCACACTGAACACAGAGCCCACACTGAACACAGAGCTCACACTGAACACTGAGCCCTCACCGAGCACAGAGCCCACACTGAACACAGAGCCCTCACCGAACACAGAGCCCACGCTGAACACAGAGCTCACGCTGAATACAGAGCCCACACTGAACACAGAGCCCACACTGAACACAGAGCCCTCACCGAACAGAGAACCCTCACCGAACACAGAGCCCACACCGAACACAGAGCCCTCACCGAACACAGAGCACACACCGAACACAGGGCCCACACTCAACACAGACCCCACACTCAACACAGACCCCACACTCAACACAGACCCCACACTCAACACAGACCCCACACTCAACACAGACCCCACACTCAACACAGACCCCACACTCAACACAGACCCCACACTCAACACAGACCTCACACTCAACACAGACCCCACACTCAGCACAAAGCCCACACTGAACACAGGGCCCACACTGAACACAGGGCCCGCACTGAACACAGAGCCCACACTGAACACAGAGCCCGCACTGAACAAAGGGCCCGCACTGAAAACAGGACCCGCACTGAACACAAAGCCCGCACTGAACACAGAGCCCGCACTGAACACAGAGCCCGCACTGAACACAGAGCCCGCATTGAACACAGAGCCCGCACTGAACACAGAGCCCACACTGAACACAGAGCCCACACTGAACACAGAGACCACACTGTACACAGAGACCACACTGTACACAGAGACCACACTGAACACAGAGACAACACTGTACACAGGGCCCACACTGAACACAGGGCCCACACTGAACACAGAGCTCACACTGAACACTGAGCCCTCACCGAACACAGAGCCCACACTGAACACAGAACCCTCACCGAACACAGAGCCCACACCGAACACAGAGCCCACACTGAACACAGGGCCCACACTGAACACAGAGCCCACACTGAGCACAGAGCCCACACTGAACACAGAGCCCACACTGAACACAGAGCCCACACTGAACACAGAGCCCACACTGAACACAGAGCCCACACTGAACACAGAGCCCACACTGAATACAGAGCCCACACTGAAAACAGAGCCCACACTGAACACAGAGCCCACACTGAACACAGAGCTCTCACTGAACACAGAGCCCACACTGAACACAGAGCCCACACTGAACACAGAGCCCACACTGAACACAGGGCCCACACTGAACACAGGGCCCACACTGCACACAGAGCCCACACTGAACACAGAGCCCACACTGAACACAGAGCTCACACTGAACACAGAGCCCACACTGAACACAGAGCCCGCAGTGAACACAGAGCCCGCAGTGAACACAGAGCCCGCACTGAACACAGAGCCCGCACTGAACACAGAGCCCGCACTGAACACAGAGCCCGCACTGAACACAGAGGGCACACTGAACACTGAGCCCGCACAGAACACTGAGCCCGCACCGAACACTGAGCCCGCAGCGAACACTGAGCCCGCACCGAACACAGAGCCCGCACTGAACACAGAGACCACACTGAACAAAGAGCCCACACTGAACACAGAGCCCACACTGAACACAGAGCCCACACTGAACACAGAGCCCACACTGAACACAGAGCCCACACTGAGCAGAGACCACACTGTGCACAGAGCCCACACTGAGCACAGGGCCCACACTGAACACAGAGCCCACACTGAACACAGAGCCCACACTGAACACAGAGCCCACACTGAACACAGAGCCCACACTGAACACAGAACCCACACTGAACACAGAACCCACACTGAACACAGAACCCACACTGAACACGGAGCCCAGAGTGAACACAGAGCCCGCACTGAACACAGAGCTCGCACTGAACACGGAGCCCAGACTGAACACGGAGCCCAGACAGAACACAGAGCCCACACTGAACACAGAGCCCACACTGAACACAGAGCCCACACTGAACACAGAGCCCACACTGAACACAGAGCTCACAATGAACACAGAGCCCACACTGAACACAGAGCTCAAAATGAACACAGAGCCCACACTGAACACAGAGCCCACACTGAACACAGAGCCCACACTGAACACAGAGCCCACACTGAACACAGAGCCCACACTGAACACAGAGTCCACACTGAACACAGAGCCCACACTGAACACAGAGCTCACACTGAACACTGAGCCCACACTGAACACAGAGCCCACACTGAACACAGAACCCACACTGAACACAGAACCCACACTGAACACAGAACCCACACTGAACACAGAACCCACACTGAACACAGAACCCACACTGAACACGGAGCCCAGAGTGAACACAGAGCCCGCACTGAACACAGAGCTCGCAATGAACACGGAGCCCAGACTGAACACGGAGCCCAGACAGAACACAGAGCCCACACTGAACACAGAGCCCACACTGAACACAGAGCCCACACTGAACACAGAGCTCACAATGAACACAGAGCACACACTGAACACAGAGCTCACAATGAACACAGAGCCCACACTGAACACAGAGCCCACACTGAACACAGAGCCCACACTGAACACAGAGCCCACACTGAACACAGAGCCCACACTGAACACAGAGTCCACACTGAACACAGAGCCCACACTGAACACAGAGCTCACACTGAACACTGAGCCCTCACCGAGCACAGAGCCCACACTGAACACAGAGCCCTCACCGAACACAGAGCCCACGCTGAACACAGAGCTCACGCTGAATACAGAGCCCACACTGAACACAGAGCCCACACTGAACACAGAGCCCACACTGAACACAGAGCCCACACTGAACACAGAGCCCACACTGAATACAGAGCCCACACTGAAAACAGAGCCCACACTGAACACAGAGCCCACACTGAACACAGAGCTCTCACTGAACACAGAGCCCACACTGAACACAGAGCCCACACTGAACACAGAGCCCACACTGAACACAGGGCCCACACTGAACACAGGGCCCACACTGCACACAGAGCCCACACTGAACACAGAGCCCACACTGAACACAGAGCTCACACTGAACACAGAGCCCACACTGAACACCGAGCCCGCAGTGAACACAAAGCCCGCAGTGAACACAGAGCCCGCACTGAACACAGAGCCCGCACTGAACACAGAGCCCGCACTGAACACAGAGCCCGCACTGAACACAGAGCCCGCACTGAACACAGAGCCCGCACTGAACACAGAGGGCACACTGAACACAGAGGGCACACTGACAACTGAGCCCGCACAGAACACTGAGCCCGCACCGAACACTGAGCCCGCAGCGAACACTGAGCCCGCACCGAACACAGAGCCCGCACTGAACACAGAGACCACACTGAACAAAGAGCCCACACTGAACACAGAGCCCACACTGAACACAGAGCCCACACTGAACACAGAGCCCACACTGAGCAGAGACCACACTGTGCACAGAGCCCACACTGAGCACAGGGCCCACACTGAACACAGAGCCCACACTGAACACAGAGCCCACACTGAACACAGAACCCACACTGAACACAGAACCCACACTGAACACGGAGCCCAGAGTGAACACAGAGCCCGCACTGAACACAGAGCTCGCACTGAACACGGAGCCCAGACTGAACACGGAGCCCAGACAGAACACAGAGCCCAGACAGAACACAGAGCCCACACTGAACACAGAGCTCACAATGAACACAGAGCCCACACTGAACACAGAGCTCACAATGAACACAGAGCCCACACTGAACACAGAGCCCACACTGAACACAGAGCCCACACTGAACACAGAGCCCACACTGAACACAGAGCCCACACTGAACACAGAGCCCACACTGAACACAGAGCCCACACTGAACACAGAGCCCACACTGCACACAGAGCGCACACTGAACACGGAGCCCACACTGAACACAGAGCTCACACTGAACACAGAGCCCACACTGAACACAGAGCTCACACTGAACACTGAGCCCTCACCGAGCACAGAGCCCACACTGAACACAGAGCCCTCACCGAACACAGAGCCCACGCTGAACACAGAGCTCACGCTGAATACAGAGCCCACACTGAACACAGAGCCCACACTGAACACAGAGCCCTCACCGAACAGAGAACCCTCACCGAACACAGAGCCCACACCGAACACAGAGCCCTCACCGAACACAGAGCACACACCGAACACAGGGCCCACACTCAACACAGACACCACACTCAACACAGACCCCACACTCAACACAGACCCCACACTCAACACAGACCCCACACTCAACACAGACCCCACACTCAACACAGACCCCACACTCAACACAGACCCCACACTCAACACAGACCTCACACTCAACACAGACCCCACACTCAGCACAAAGCCCACACTGAACACAGGGCCCACACTGAACACAGGGCCCGCACTGAACACAGAGCCCACACTGAACACAGAGCCCGCACTGAACAAAGGGCCCGCACTGAAAACAGGACCCGCACTGAACACAAAGCCCGCACTGAACACAAAGCCCGCACTGAACACAGAGCCCGCACTGAACACAGAGCCCGCACTGAACACAGAGCCCGCACTGAACACAGAGCCCGCATTGAACACAGAGCCCGCACTGAACACAGAGCCCGCACTGAACACAGAGCCCACACTGAACACAGAGACCACACTGTACACAGAGACCACACTGTACACAGAGACCACACTGAACACAGAGACAACACTGTACACAGGGCCCACACTGAACACAGGGCCCACACTGAACACAGAGCTCACACTGAACACTGAGCCCTCACCGAACACAGAGCCCACACTGAACACAGAACCCTCACCGAACACAGAGCCCACACTGAACACAGAGCTCACACTGAACACAGAGCCCGCACTGAACACAGAGCCCGCACTGAACACAGAGCCCGCACTGAACACAGAGCCCGCACTGAACACAGAGGGCACACTGAACACTGAGCCCGCACAGAACACTGAGCCCGCACCGAACACTGAGCCCGCAGCGAACACTGAGCCCGCACCGAACACAGAGCCCGCACTGAACACAGAGACCACACTGAACAAAGAGCCCACACTGAACACAGAGCCCACACTGAACACAGAGCCCACACTGAACACAGAGCCCACACTGAACAGAGAGCCCACACTGAGCAGAGACCACACTGTGCACAGAGCCCACACTGAGCACAGGGCCCACACTGAACACAGAGCCCACACTGAACACAGAGCCCACACTGAACACAGAACCCACACTGAACACAGAACCCACACTGAACACAGAACCCACACTGAACACGGAGCCCAGAGTGAACACGGAGCCCGCACTGAACACAGAGCTCGCACTGAACATGGAGCCCAGACTGAACACGGAGCCCAGACAGAACACAGAGCCCACACTGAACACAGAGCTCACAATGAACACAGAGCCCACACTGAACACAGAGCCCACACTGAACACAGAGCCCACACTGAACACAGAGCCCACACTGAACACAGAGCCCACACTGAACACAGAGCCCACACTGAACACAGAGCCCACACTGAACACAGAGCCCACACTGAACACAGAGCCCACACTGAACACAGAGCCCACACTGAACACAGAGTCCACACTGAACACAGAGCCCACACTGAACACAGAGCCCACACTGAACACAGAGCCCACACTGAACACAGAGCCCACACTGAACACAGAGCCCACACTGAACACAGAGCCCACACTGAACACAGAGCCCACACTGAACACAGAGCTCTCACTGAACACACAGCCCTCCCAGAACACTGAGCCCACACTGAACACAGAGCTCACACCGTACACTGAGCCCTCACCGAACACAGAGCCCACAGTGAACACAGACCCCGCACTGAACACAGAGCCCGCACTGAACACAGAGCCCGCACTGAACACAGAGCCCACACTGAACACAGAGCTCTCACTGAACACAGAGCCCACACTGAACACAGCGCCCACACTGAACACAGCGCCCACACTGAACACAGGGCCCACACTGCACACAGAGCCCACACTGAACACAGAGCCCACACTGAACACTGAGCCCCCACCGAACACTGAGCCCACACTCAACACAGAGCACGCACTGAACACAGAGCCCCCACTGAACACAGAGCCCGGACTGAACACAGAGCCCGGACTGAACACAGAGCCCACACTGAAAACAGGGCCCTCACTGAACACAGAGCCCACAATGAACACAGAGCCCTCACTGAACACTGAGCCCACACTGAACACAGAGCCCTCACCGAAGACTGAGCCCACACTGAACACAGAGCTCACACCGAACACTGAGCCCTCACCGAACACAGAGCCCACACGGAACACAGAGCCCACACTGAACACAGACCCACACTGAACACAGAGCCCACACTGAACACAGAGCCCACACTGAACACACAGCCCTCCCATAACACTGAGCCCACACTGAACACAGAGCTCACACCGAACACTGAGCCCTCACCGAACACAGAGCCCACAGTGAACACAGAGCCCACACTGAACACAGAGCCCACACTGAACACAGAGCCCACACTGAACACAGAGCCCACACTGAACACAGAGCCCACACTGAACACAGAGCCCAAACTGAACACAGAGCTCTCACTGAACACAGAGCCCACACTGAACACAGAGCCCACACTGAAAACAGAGCCCACACTGAACACAGAGCCCACATTGAACACAGAGCCCACACTGAACACAGAGCCCACACTGAACACAGAGCCCACACTGAACACAGAGCCCACACTGAACACAGAGCCCACACTGAACACAGAGCCCACACTGAACACAGAGCCCACACTGAACACAGAGCCCACACTGAACACAGAGCTCTCACTGAACACACAGCCCTCCCAGAACACTGAGCCCACACTGAACACAGAGCTCACACCGTACACTGAGCCCTCACCGAACACAGAGCCCACAGTGAACACAGAGCCCGCACTGAACACAGAGCCCACACTGAACACAGAGCCCACACTGAACACAGAGCCCACACTGAACACAGAGCCCACACTGAACACAGAGCTCAGACCGAACACTGAGCCCTCATCGAACACAGAGCCCACAATAAACACAGAGCCCACACTGAACCCAGAGACCACACTGAACACAGAGCCCACACTGAACACAGAGCCCTCACTGAACACAGAGCTCACACTGAACCCAGAGTCCACACTGGACACAGAGCCCACACTGGACACAGAGCCCTCACCGAACAGAGAGCCCTCACCGAACACAGAGCCCTCACTGAACACACACCCCACACTGAACACAGAGGCCACACTGAACACAGAGCCCACACTGTACACAGAGCCCACACTGAACACAGAGCCCACACTGAACACGGAGCCCTCACCGAACACAGAGCCCACAATGAACACAGAGCCCTCACTGAACACTGAGCCCACACTGAACACAGAGCCCTCACCGAAGACTGAGCCCACACTGAACACAGAGCTCACACCGAACACTGAGCCCTCACCGAACACAGAGCCCACACTGAACACAGAGCCCACACTGAACACAGACCAACACTGAACACAGAGCCCACACTGAACACAGAGCCCACACTGAACACACAGCCCTCCCATAACACTGAGCCCACACTGAACACAGCGCCCACACTGAACACAGCGACCACACTGAACACAGGGCCCACACTGCACACAGAGCCCACACTGAACACTGAGCCCACACTGAACACTGAGCCCACACTGAACACTGAGCCCACACCGAACACTGAGCCCACACCGAACACTGAGCCAACACCGAACACTGAGCCCGCACTGAACACAGAGCCCGCACTGAACACAGAGCCCGGACTGAACACAGAGCCCACACTGAACACAGGGCCCTCACTGAACACAGAGCTGACACTGAACACAGAGCCCTCACCGAACACTGAGCCCATACGGAACACAGAGCTCAGACCGAACACTGAGCCCTCACCGAACACAGAGCTCACACCGAACACAGAGCCCACACTGAACCCAGAGATCACAACTGAACCCAGAGACCACACTGAACACTGAGCGCGCACCGAACACTGAGCCCGCACCGAACACTGAGCCCGCACCGAACACAGAGCCCACACTGAAAACAGAGCCCTCACCGAACACTGAGCCGACACTGAACACACAGCCCACACTGAACACACAGCCCTCACCGAACACTGAGCCCACACTGAACACAGAGTCCACACTGAACACAGAGCCCACACTGAACACAGAGTCCACACTGAACACAGAACCCACACTGAACACGGAGCCCAGAGTGAACACAGAGCCCGCACTGAACACAGAGCTCGCACTGAACACGGAGCCCAAACTGAACACGGAGACCACAGTGAACACGGAGCCCAGACAGAACACAGAGCCCACACTGAACACAGAGCTCACAATGAAAACAGAGCCTACACTGAACACAGAGCCCACACTGAACACAGAGCCCACACTGAACACAGAGCCCACACTGAACACAGAGCCCACACTGAACACAGAGCCCACACTGAACACAGAGCCCACACTGAACACAGAGCCCACACTGAACACAGAGCCCACACTGAACACAGAGCCCACACTGAACACAGAGCCCACACTGAACACAGAGCCCACACTGAACACAGAGCCCACACTGAACACAGGGCCCACACTGAACACAGAGCCCTCACTGAACACAGAGCCCGCACTGAACACAGAGCCCGCACTGAACACCGAGCCCGCACTGTACACCGAGCCCGCACTGAACACAGGGCCCGCACTGAACACAGGGCCCGCACTGAACACAGGGCCCGCACTGAACACAGGGCCCGCACTGAACACAGGTCCCGCACTGAACACAGGTCCCGCACTGAACACAGGTCCCGCACTGAACACAGATCCCGCACTGAACACAGATCCCGCACTGAACACAGATCCCGCACTGAACACAGAGCCCGCACTGAACACAGAGCCCGCACTGAACACAGAGCCCGCACTGAACACAGAGCCCGCACTGAACACAGAGCCCGGACTGAACACAGAGCCCTCACCGAAGACTGAGCCCACACTGAACACAGAGCCCACACTTAACACAGAGCCCACACTGAACACAGAGCCCACACTGAACACAGAGCCCACACTGAACACAGAGCCCACACTGAACACAGAGCCCACACTGAACACAGAGCCCACACTGAACACAGAGCCCACACTGAACACAGAGCCCACACTGAACACAGAGCCCACACTGAACACAGAGCCCACACTGAACACAGAGCCCACACTGAACACAGAGCCCACACTGAACACAGAGCCCACACTGAACACAGAGCCCACACTGAACACAGAGCCCACACTGAACACAGAGCCCACACTGAACACAGAGCCCACACTGAACACAGAGCCCACACTGGACACAGAGCCCACACTGAACACAGAGCCCACACTGAACACAGAGCCCACACTGAACACAGAGCTCTCACTGAACACAGAGCCCACACTGAACACAGCGCCCACACTGAACACAGCGCCCACACTGAACACAGCGCCCACACTGAACACAGGGCCCACACTGCACACAGAGCCCACACTGAACACAGAGCCCACACTGAACACTGAGCCCACACCGAACACTGAGCCCACACTCAACACAGAGCACGCACTGAACACAGAGCCCCCACTGAACACAGAGCCCGGACTGAACACAGAGCCCACACTGAAAACAGGTCCCTCACTGAACACAGAGCCGACACTGAACACAGAGCCGACACTGAACACAGAGCCGACTCTGAACACAGAGCCCTCACCGAACACTGAGCCCACACTGAACACAGAGCTCAGACCGAACACTGAGCCCTCACCGAACACAGAGCCCACACTGAACACAGAGCCCACACTGAACACACACCCCACACTGAACACAGAGGCCACACTGAACACAGAGCCCACACTGTACACAGAGCCCACACTGAACACAGAGCCCACACTGAACACAGAGCCCTCACCGAACACAGAGCCCACAATGAACACAGAGCCCTCACTGAACACTGAGCCCACACTGAACACAGAGCCCTCACCGAAGACTGAGCCCACACTGAACACAGAGCTCACACCGAACACTGAGCCCTCACCGAACACAGAGCCCACACTGAACACAGAGCCCACACTGAACACAGACCCACACTGAACACAGAGCCCACACTGAACACAGAGCCCACAGTGAACACAGAGCCCGCACTGAACACAGAGCCCACACTGAACACAGAGCCCACACTGAACACAGAGCCCACACTGAACACAGAGCCCACACTGAACACAGAGCTCTCACTGAACACAGAGCCCACACTGAACACAGAGCCCACACTGAACACAGACCCACACTGAACACTGAGCCCTCACCGAACACAGAGCCCACAGTGAACACAGAGCCCGCACTGAACACAGAGCCCACACTGAACACAGAGCCCACACTGAACACAGAGCCCACACTGAACACAGAGCTCTCACTGAACACAGAGCCCACACTGCACACAGAGCCCACACTGCACACAGAGCCCACACTGCACACAGAGCCCACACTGAACACAGAGCCCACACTGAACACAGAGCCCGCTCTGAACACAGAGCCCGCTCTGAACACCGGGCCCACACTGAACACAGGGCCCACACTGAACACAGGGCCCACACTGAATACAGAGCCCTCACCGAACACAGAGCCCACACTGAACACAGAGCCCTCACTGAACACAGAGCCCACACTGAACACAGAGCCCACACTGAACACAGAGCCCTCACCGAACACAGAGCCATCACTGAACACAGAGCCCACACTGAACACAGACCCACATTGAACACAGAGCCCACACTGAACACACAGCCCTCCCAGAACACTGAGCCCACACTGAACACAGAGTCCACACTGAACACAGAGCCCACACTGAACACAGAGCCCACACTCAACACAGAGCCCACACCGAACACAGAGCCCACACTGAACACAGAGCCTTCACCGAACACAGAGCCCACACTGAACACAGAGCCCACACTGTACACGGAGCACACACTGTACACAGAGCCCACACTGAACACAGAGCTCAAACTGAACACAGAGCCTTCACCGAACACAGAGCCTTCACCGAACACAGAGCCTTCACTGAACACAGAGCCCACACTGAACACAGGGACCACACTGAACAAAAAGCCCACACTCAACACAGAGCCCACACTCAACACAGAGCCCACACTCAACACAGAGCCCACACTCAACACAGAGCCCACACTCAACACAGAGCCCACACCGAACACAGAGCCCACACTGAACACAGAGTCCACACTGAACACAGAGCCCACACTGAACACAGAGCCCACACTGTACACAGAGCCCACACTGAACACAGAGCCCACGCTGAACACAGAGCTCACACTGAACACAGAGCCCACGCTGAATACAGAGCCCACACTGAACATAGAGCCCACACTGAACACAGAGCCCACACTGAACACTGAGCCCTCACCGAACAGAGAACCCTCACTGAACACAGAGCCCTCACTGAACACAGACCCCACACTGAACACAGACCCCACACTGAACACAGAGCCCACACTGAACACAGAGCCCACACTGTACACAGAGCCCACACTGAACACAGAGCCCACACTGAACACAGAGCCCTCACCGAAGACTGAGCCCACACTGAACACAGAGCTCACACCGAACACTGAGCGCTCACCGAACACAGAGCCCACACCGAACACAGAGCCCACACCGAACACAGAGCCCACACCGAACACAGAGCCCACACTGAACACAGAGCCCACACTGAACACAGAGCCCACACTGAACACAGAGCCCACACTGAACACAGAGCCCTACGCGAACACAGAGCCCACAATGAACACAGAGCCCTCACCGAACACTGAGCCCACACTGAACACAGAGCCCACACTGAACACAGAGCTCACACCGAACACAGAGCTCACACCGAACACAGAGCCCACACCGAACACAGAGCCCACACTGAACACAGAGCCCACACTGAACACAGAGCCCACACTGAACACAGAGCCCACACTGAACACAGAGCCCACACTGAACACAGAGCCCACACTGAACACAGAGCCCACACTGAACACAGAGTCCACACTGAACACAGAGCCCACACTGAACACAGAGCCCACACTGAACACAGAGCCCACACTGAACACAGAGCCCACACTGAACACAGAGCTCTCACTGAACACACAGCCCTCCCAGAACACTGAGCCCACACTGAACACAGAGCTCACACCGTACACTGAGCCCTCACCGAACAAAGAGCCCACAGTGAAAACAGAGCCCGCACTGAACACAGAGCCCACACTGAACACAGAGCCCACACTGAACACAGAGCCCACACTGAACACAGAGCCCACACTGAACACAGAGCCCACACTGAACACAGAGCCCACACTGAACACAGCGCCCACACTGAACACAGCGCCCACACTGAACACAGAGCCCACACTGAACACAGAGCCCATACTGAACACAGAGCCCACACTGAGCACAGAGCCCACACTGAACACAGAGCCCACACTGAACACAGCGCCCACACTGAACACAGAGCCCACACTGAACACTGAGCCCACACCGAACACTGAGCCCACACTCAACACAGAGCCCCCACTGAACACAGAGCCCGGACTGAACACAGAGCCCACACTGAACACAGGGCCCTCACTGAACACAGAGCCGACACTGAACACAGAGCCCTCACCGAACACTGAGCCCACACTGAACACAGAGCTCAGACCGAACACTGAGCCCTCACCGAACACAGAGCCCACAATAAACACAGAGCCCACACTGAACCCAGAGACCACACTGAACACAGAGCCCACACTGAACACAGAGCCCACACTGAACACAGAGCCCTCACTGAACACAGAGCCCACACTGAACACAGAGCCCACACTGAACACAGAGCCCACACTGAACACAGAGCCCACACTGAACACAGAGCCCACACTGAACACAGAGCCCACACTGAACACAGAGCTCTCACTGAACACACAGCCCTCCCAGAACACAGAGCCCTCACTGAACACAGAGCCCACACTGAACACAGAGCCCACACTGAACACAGAGCCCACACTGAACACACAGCCCTCCCATAACACTGAGCCCACACTGAACACAGAGCTCACACCGAACACTGAGCCCTCACCGAACACAGAGCCCACAGTGAACACAGAGCCCACACTGAACACAGAGCCCACACTGAACACAGAGCCCACACTGAACACAGAGCCCACACTGAACACAGAGCCCACACTGAACACAGAGCCCACACTGAACACAGAGCCCACACTGAACACAGAGCCCAAACTGAACACAGAGCTCTCACTGAACACAGAGCCCACACTGAACACAGAGCCCACACTGAAAACAGAGCCCACACTGAACACAGAGCCCACACTGAACACAGAGCCCACACTGAACACAGAGCCCACACTGAACACAGAGCCCACACTGAACACAGAGCCCACACTGAACACAGAGCCCACACTGAACACAGAGCCCACACTGAACACAGAGCTCTCACTGAACACACAGCCCTCCCAGAACACTGAGCCCACACTGAACACAGAGCTCACACCGTACACTGAGCCCTCACCGAACACAGAGCCCACAGTGAACACAGAGCCCGCACTGAACACAGAGCCCACACTGAACACAGAGCCCACACTGAACACAGAGCCCACACTGAACACAGAGCCCACACTGAACACAGAGCCCACACTGAACACAGAGCTCAGACCGAACACTGAGCCCTCATCGAACACAGAGCCCACAATAAACACAGAGCCCACACTGAACCCAGAGACCACACTGAACACAGAGCCCACACTGAACACAGAGCCCTCACTGAACACAGAGCTCACACTGAACCCAGAGTCCACACTGGACACAGAGCCCACACTGGACACAGAGCCCTCACCGAACAGAGAGCCCTCACCGAACACAGAGCCCTCACTGAACACACACCCCACACTGAACACAGAGGCCACACTGAACACAGAGCCCACACTGTACACAGAGCCCACACTGAACACAGAGCCCACACTGAACACGGAGCCCTCACCGAACACAGAGCCCACAATGAACACAGAGCCCTCACTGAACACTGAGCCCACACTGAACACAGAGCCCTCACCGAAGACTGAGCCCACACTGAACACAGAGCTCACACCGAACACTGAGCCCTCACCGAACACAGAGCCCACACTGAACACAGAGCCCACACTGAACACAGACCAACACTGAACACAGAGCCCACACTGAACACAGAGCCCACACTGAACACACAGCCCTCCCATAACACTGAGCCCACACTGAACACAGCGCCCACACTGAACACAGCGACCACACTGAACACAGGGCCCACACTGCACACAGAGCCCACACTGAACACTGAGCCCACACTGAACACTGAGCCCACACTGAACACTGAGCCCACACCGAACACTGAGCCCACACCGAACACTGAGCCAACACCGAACACTGAGCCCGCACTGAACACAGAGCCCGCACTGAACACAGAGCCCGGACTGAACACAGAGCCCACACTGAACACAGGGCCCTCACTGAACACAGAGCTGACACTGAACACAGAGCCCTCACCGAACACTGAGCCCATACGGAACACAGAGCTCAGACCGAACACTGAGCCCTCACCGAACACAGAGCTCACACCGAACACAGAGCCCACACTGAACCCAGAGATCACAACTGAACCCAGAGACCACACTGAACACAGAGCCCACACTGAACACAGAGCCCACACTGAACACAGAGCCCACACTGAACACAGAGCAGACACTGAACACAGAGCCCACACTGAACACAGAATCCACACTGAACACAGATCCCACACTGAACACAGAGCCCACACTGAACACAGATCCCACACTGAACACAGAGCCCACACTGAACACAGAGTCCACACTGTACACAGAGCCCACACTGAACACAGAGTCCACACTGAACACAAAGTCCACACTGAACACAGAGCCCACACTGAACACAGAGCCCACACTGAACACAGAGCCCACACTGAACACAGAGCCCACACTGAACACAGAGCCCACACTGAACACAGAGCCCACACTGAACACAGAGCCCACACTGAACACAGAGCCCACACTGAACACAGAGCCCACACTGAACACAGAGCCCACACTGAACACAGAGCCCACACTGGACACAGAGCCCACACTGAACACAGAGCCCACACTGAACACAGAGCCCACACTGAACACAGAGCTCTCACTGAACACAGAGCCCACACTGAACACAGCGCCCACACTGAACACAGCGCCCACACTGAACACAGCGCCCACACTGAACACAGGGCCCACACTGCACACAGAGCCCACACTGAACACAGAGCCCACACTGAACACTGAGCCCACACCGAACACTGAGCCCACACTCAACACAGAGCACGCACTGAACACAGAGCCCCCACTGAACACAGAGCCCGGACTGAACACAGAGCCCACACTGAAAACAGGGCCCTCACTGAACACAGAGCCGACACTGAACACAGAGCCGACACTGAACACAGAGCCGACTCTGAACACAGAGCCCTCACCGAACACTGAGCCCACACTGAACACAGAGCTCAGACCGAACACTGAGCCCTCACCGAACACAGAGCCCACACTGAACACAGAGCCCACACTGAACACAGAGCCCTCACTGAACACAGAGCCCTCACTGAACACAGAGCTCACACTGAACACAGAGTCCACACTGGACACAGAGCCCTCACCGAACAGAGAGCCCTCACCGAACACAGAGCCCTCACCGAACACAGAGCCCTCACTGAACACAGAGCCCTCACTGAACACAGAGCCCTCACTGAACACACACCCCACACTGAACATAGAGGCCACACTGAACACAGAGCCCACACTGTACACAGAGCCCACACTGAACACAGAGCCCACACTGAACACAGAGCCCTCACCGAACACAGAGCCCACAATGAACACAGAGCCCTCACTGAACACTGAGCCCACACTGAACACAGAGCCCTCACCGAAGACTGAGCCCACACTGAACACAGAGCTCACACCGAACACTGAGCCCTCACCGAACACAGAGCCCACACTGAACACAGAGCCCACACTGAACACAGAGCCCACACTGAACACAGAGCCCACAGTGAACACAGAGCCCGCACTGAACACAGAGCCCACACTGAACACAGAGCCCACACTGAACACAGAGCCCACACTGAACACAGCGCTCTCACTGAACACAGAGCCCACACTGAACACAGAGCCCACACTGAACACAGACCCACACTGAACACTGAGCCCTCACCGAACACAGAGCCCACAGTGAACACAGAGCCCGCACTGAACACAGAGCCCACACTGAACACAGAGCCCACAGTGAACACAGAGCCCACACTGAACACAGAGCTCTCACTGAACACAGAGCCCACACTGCACACAGAGCCCACACTGCACACAGAGCCCACACTGCACACAGAGCCCACACTGAACACAGAGCCCACACTGAACACAGAGCCCGCTCTGAACACAGAGCCCGCTCTGAACACCGGGCCCACACTGAACACAGGGCCCACACTGAACACAGGGCCCACACTGAATACAGAGCCCTCACCGAACACAGAGCCCACACTGAACACAGAGCCCTCACTGAACACAGAGCCCACACTGAACACAGAGCCCACACTGAACACAGAGCCCTCACCGAACACAGAGCCATCACTGAACACAGAGCCCACACTGAACACTGAGCCCACACTGAAAACAGAGCCCTCACCGAAGACTGAGCCCACACTGAACACAGAGCCCACACTGAACACAGAGCTCACACCGAACACTGAGCGCTCACTGAACACAGAGCCCACACTGAACACAGACCCACATTGAACACAGAGCCCACACTGAACACACAGCCCTCCCAGAACACTGAGCCCACACTGAACACAGAGTCCACACTGAACACAGAGCCCACACTGAACACAGAGCCCACACTCAACACAGAGCCCACACCGAACACAGAGCCCACACTGAACACAGAGCCTTCACCGAACACAGAGCCCACACTGAACACAGAGCCCACACTGTACACGGAGCACACACTGTACACAGAGCCCACACTGAACACAGAGCTCACACTGAACACAGAGCCTTCACCGAACACAGAGCCTTCACCGAACACAGAGCCTTCACTGAACACAGAGCCCACACTGAACACAGATCCCACACTGTACACAGAGCCCACACTGAACACAGAGCCCACACTGAACACAGAGCCCTCACCGAAGACTGAGCCCACACTGAACACAGAGCCCACACTGAACACAGAGCTCACACCGAACACTGAGCGCTCACCGAACACAGAGCCCACACCGAACACAGAGCCCACACCGAACACAGAGCCCACACTGAACACAGAGCCCACACTGAACACAGAGCCCACACTGAACACAGAGCCCACACTGAACACAGAGCCCTACGTGAACACAGAGCCCACAATGAACACAGAGCCCTCACCGAACACTGAGCCCACACTGAACACAGAGCCCTCACCGAAGACTGAGCCCACACTGAACACAGAGCTCACACCGAACACAGAGCTCACACCGAACACAGAGCCCACACCGAACACAGAGCCCACACCGAACACAGAGCCCACACCGAACACAGAGCCCACACTGAACACAGAGCCCACACTGAACACAGAGCCCACACTGAACACAGAGCCCACACTGAACACAGAGCCCACACTGAACACAGAGTCCACACTGAACACAGAGCCCACACTGAACACAGAGCCCACACTGAACACAGAGCCCACACTGAACACAGAGCCCACACTGAACACAGAGCTCTCACTGAACACACAGCCCTCCCAGAACACTGAGCCCACACTGAACACAGAGCTCACACCGTACACTGAGCCCTCACCGAACAAAGAGCCCACAGTGAAAACAGAGCCCGCACTGAACACAGAGCCCACACTGAACACAGAGCCCACACTGAACACAGAGCCCACACTGAACACAGAGCCCACACTGAACACAGAGCCCACACTGAACACAGCGCCCACACTGAACACAGCGCCCACACTGAACACAGCGCCCACACTGAACACAGAGCCCACACTGAACACAGAGCCCATACTGAACACAGAGCCCACACTGAACACAGAGCCCACACTGAACACAGAGCCCACACTGAACACAGCGCCCACACTGAACACAGAGCCCACACTGAACACTGAGCCCACACCGAACACTGAGCCCACACTCAACACAGAGCCCCCACTGAACACAGAGCCCGGACTGAACACAGAGCCCACACTGAACACAGGGCCCTCACTGAACACAGAGCCGACACTGAACACAGAGCCCTCACCGAACACTGAGCCCACACTGAACACAGAGCTCAGACCGAACACTGAGCCCTCACCGAACACAGAGCCCACAATAAACACAGAGCCCACACTGAACCCAGAGACCACACTGAACACAGAGCCCGCACTGAACACAGAGCCCGCACTGAACACAGAGCCCTCACTGAACACAGAGCTCACACTGAACACAGAGTCCACACGGACACAGAGCCCACACTGGACACAGAGCCCTCACCGAACACAGAGCCCTCACTGAACACACACCCCACACTGAACACAGAGGCCACACTGAACACAGAGCCCACACTGAACAGAGAGCCCTCACCGAACACAGAGCCCACAATGAACACAGAGCCCTCACTGAACACTGAAACCACACTGAACACAGAGCCCTCACCGAAGACTGAGCCCACACCGAACACAGAGCTCACACCGAACACTGAGCCCTCACCGAACACAGAGCCCACACTGAACACAGAGCCCACACTGAACACAGACCCACACTGAACACAGAGCCCACACTGAACACACAGCCCTCCCAGAACACTGAGCCCACACTGAACACAGAGCTCACACCGAACACTGAGCCCTCACCGAACACAGAGCCCACAGTGAACACAGAGCCCGCACTGAACACAGAGCCCACACTGAACACAGAGCCCACACTGAACACAGAGCTCTCACTGAACACAGAGCCCACACTGAACACAGCGCCCACACTGAACACAGCGACCACACTGAACACAGGGCCCACACTGCACACACAGCCCACACTGAACACAGAGCCCACACTGAACACTGAGCCCACACCGAACACTGAGCCCACACCGAACACTGAGCCAACACTGAGCCCGCACTGAACACAGAGCCCACACTGAACACAGAGCCCACACTGAACACAGAGCCCACACTGAACACAGAGCCCACACTGAACACAGAGCCCACACTGAACACAGAGCCCACACTGAACACAGAGCTCTCACTGAACACAGAGCCCACACTGAACACAGCGCCCTCACTGAACACAGAGCCCACACTGAACACCGGGCCCACACTGCACACAGAGCCCGCACTGAACACAGAGCCCGCACTGAACACAGAGCCCACACTGAACACGGAGCCCACACTGAACACGGAGCCCACACTGAACACGGAGCCCACACTGAACACAGAGCCCACACTGAACACAGAGCCCACACTGAACACAGAG
This sequence comes from Isurus oxyrinchus, assembly GCA_026770705.1. Taxonomy (NCBI): domain Eukaryota; kingdom Metazoa; phylum Chordata; class Chondrichthyes; order Lamniformes; family Lamnidae; genus Isurus; species Isurus oxyrinchus. The sequence goes on along the minus strand of JANJGN010000153.1, from coordinate 117,105 downwards.
CCCACACTGAACACAGAGCCCATACTGAACACAGAGCCCACACTGAACACAGAGACCACACTGAACACAGAGACCACACTGAACACAGAGCACAAACCGAACACTGAGCCCACACTCAACACAGAGCCCACACTCAACACAGAGCCCACACTCAACACAGAGCCCACACTCAACACAGAGCCCACACTCAACACAGAGCCCACACTCAACACAGAGCCCACACTCAACACAGAGCCCACACTCAACACAGAGCCCACACTCAACACAGAGCCCACACTCAACACAGAGCCCACACTCAACACAGAGCCCACACTCAACACAGACCCCACACTCAGCACAAAGCCCACACTCAGCACAAAGCCCACACTGAACACAGGGCCCGCACTGAGCACAGGGCCCGCACTGAACACAGAGCCCGCACTGAACACAGAGCCCGCACTGAACACAGGGCCCGCACTGAACACAGAGCCCACACTGAACTCAGAGCCCACACTGTACACAGGGCCCACACTGTACACAGGGCCCACACTGAACACAGGGCCCACACTGAACACAGATTCCCACATTGAACACAGAGCCCACACTGAACACAGAGACCACACTGAACACAGAGCCCACACTGAACACAGAGCCCACACTGAACACAGAGCCCACACTGAACACAGAGCCCACACTGAACACGGAGCTAACACTGAACACGGAGCCCACACTGAACACAGAGCCCAGACTGAACACGGAGCCCAGACTGCACACAGAGCCCAACTGAACACAGAGCCCACACTGAACACAGAGCCCACACTGAACACAGAGCCCTCACCGAACAGAGAACCCTCACCGAACAGAGAACCCTCACTGAACACAGAGCCCTCACTGAACACAGAGCCCACACTGAACACAGAGCACACACTGAACACAGAGCGCTCAACGAACACAGAGCCCACAATGAACACAGAGCCCTCACCGAACACTGAGCCCACACCGAACACAGAGCCCTCACCGAAGACTGAGCCCACACTGAACACAGAGCCCACACTGAACACAGAGCTCACACCGAACACTGAGCGCTCACCGAACACAGAGCCCACACTGAACACAAAGCCCAGACTGAACACAGACCCACACTGAACACAGAGCCCACACTGAACAGACAGCCTTCCCAGAACACTGATCCCACACTGAACACAGAGCCCTCACCGAAGACTGAGCCCACACTGAACACAGAGCCCACACTGAACACAGAGCTCACACCGAACACTGAGCCCACACCGAACACTGAGCCCACACAGAACACAGAGCCCACAATAAACACAGAGCCCACACTGAACACAGTTCCCACACTGAACACAGAGCCCACAATGAACACAGAGCCCACACTAAACACAGAGCCCACACTGAACACAGATTCCAGACTGAACACAGATCCCACACTGAACACTGAGCCCGCACCGAACACTGAGCCCGCACTGAACACAGAGCCCACACAGAACACAGACCCCACACTGAACACAGAGACCACACTGAACACAGAACCCACACTGAACACAGAGCCCACACTGAACACAGAGCCCAAACTGGACACAGAGACCACACTGAACACAGAGCCCACAATTAACACAGAGCACACACCGAACACTGAGCCCACAACGAACACAGAGTCCACACTAAACACAGAGCCCAAACTGAACACAGATCCCACACAGAACACAGAGCCCACACTGAACACAGAGCCCACACTGAACACAGAGCCCACACTGAACACGGAGCCCACACTGAACACAGAGCCCACACTAAACACAGATCCCACGCTGAACACTGATACCACACTGAACACAGATCCCACACTGAACACAGATCCCACACTGAACACAGATCCCACACAGAACACAGAGCCCTCACCGAAGACTGAGCCCACACTGAACACAGAGCACACACTGAACACAGAGCCCACACTGAACACAGATCCCACACAGAACACAGAGCCCTCACCGAAGACTGAGCCCACACTGAACACAGAGCCCACACTGAACACAGAGCTCACACCGAACACTGAGCGCTCACCGAACACAGAGCCCACACTGAACAATGAGCCCACACTGAACACAGACCCACACTGAACACAGAGCCCAAACTGAACACACAGCCCTTCCAGAACACTGAGCCCACACTGAACACAGAGCCCACACTGAACACAGAGCCCACACTGAACACAGAGCCCACACTGAACACAGAGCTCACACTGAACACAGAGCCCAAACTGAACACAGAGCCCACACTGAACACAGAGCTCACACTGAACACAGAGCACACACTGAACACAGAGCCCACACTGAACACAGAGCCCACGCTGAACACAGAGCCCACACTGAACACAGAGCTCTCACTGAACACAGAGCCCACACTGAACACGGCGCCCACACTGAACACAGGGCCCACACTGAACACAGGGACCACACTGCACACAGAGCCCACACTGAACACAGAGCCCACACTGAACACAGAGCCCACACTGAACACAGAGCCCGCACTGAACACAGGGCCCACACTGAACACACAGCCCACGCTGAACACAGAGCCCACACTGAACACAGAGCCCACACTGAACACTGAGCCCACACTGAACACAGAGCAAACACTGAATAAAGCAATATCACTGAACACAGAGACCACACTGAACACAGAGCCCAGACTCAACACAGAGCCCACACCGAACACAGAGCCCACACCGATCACAGAGTCCACACTGAACACAGAGCCCACACTGTACACAGAGCCCACACTGAACACAGAGCCCACACTGAACACAGAGCTCACACTGAACACAGAGCTCACACTGAACATTGAGCCCTCACCGAACACTGAGCCCACACTGAACACAGAGCCCTCACCGAACACAGAGCCTTCACCGAACACAGAGCCCACAATGAACACAGAGCCCACGCTGAACACAGAGCCCACACCGAACACAGAGCCCACACTGAACACAGAGCCCACACTGAACACAGAGCCCACACTGAACACAGAGCCCACACTGAACACAGAGCTCACGCTGAATACAGAGCCCACACTGAACACAGCCATCACCGAACAGAGAACCCTCACTGAACACAGAGCCCTCACTGAACACAGACCCCACACTGAACACAGAGCCCACACTGAACACAGAGCACACACTGAACACAGAGCACACACTGTACACAGAGCACACACTGAACACAGAGCCCACACTGAACACAGAGCCCTCACCGAACACAGAGCCCACAATGAACACAGAGCCCTCACTGAACACAGAGCCCACACTGAACACACAGCCCTCCCAGAACACTGAGCCCACACTGAACACAGAGCGCTCAACGAACACAGAGCCCACAATGAACACAGAGCCCACACTGAACTCAGAGCCCACACTGAACACAGAGACCACACTGTAAACAGGGCCCACACTGAACACAGAGCCCACACTGAACACAGAGATCAATATCAGCACAGGGCACAAAATGAACACAGAGCCCACACTGAACACAGAGCCCACACTGAACACAGAGCCCACACTGAACACAGAGCCCACACTGAACACAGAGCCCACACTGAACACAGAGCCCACACTGAACACATAGCCCACACTGAACATAGAGCCCACACTGAACACAGAACCCTCACCGAAGACTAAGCCCACACTGAACACAGAGCCCACACTGAACACAGAGCCCACAATGAACACAGAGACCTCACCGAACACTGAGCCCACACTTAACACAGAGCCCTCACCGAAGACTGAGCCCACACTGAACACAGAGCTGACACCAAACACTGAGCCCTCACCAAACCCAGAGCCCACACCGAACACAGAGCCCACACTGAACACAGAGGCCACACTGAACACAGAGGCCACACTGAACACAGAGGCCACACTGATTACAGATCCCACACTGAACACAGAGCCCACACTGAACACAGAGCCCACACTGAACACAGAGCCCACACTGAACACAGAGCCCACACTGAACACAGAGCCCACACTGAACACAGAGCCCACACCGAACACAGAGCCCTCACCAAACACAGAGCCCACACTGAACACAGAGCCCACACTGAACACAGAGCCCACACTGAACGCAGAGCCCACACTGAACACAGAGCCCACACTGATCACAGAGCCCACACTGAACACAGACCCCACACTGAACACAGACCCCACACTGAACACAGACCCACACTGAACACACAGCCCTCACCGATCACAGAGCCCGCACCGAACACAGAGCCCACACTGAATACAGAGCCCACACTGAACATAGAGCCCACACTGAACACAGAGCCCACACTGAACACAGAGCCCACACTGTACACAGAGCCCACACTGAACACAGAGCCGTCACCGAACACAGAGCCCTCAATGAACACAGAGCCCACACCGAACACTGAGCCCACACTGAACACAGAGCCCACACTGAACACAGAGCCCACACTGAACACAGAGCCCACACTGAACACAGAGCCGTCACCGAACACAGAGCCCACAATGAACACAGAGCCCACACTGAACACAGAGACCACACTGAACACAGAGCTCACACTGAACACTGAGCCCTCACCGAACACAGAGCCCACACTGAACACAGAGCCCACACTGAACACAGACCCACACTGAACACAGAGCCCACACTGAACACAGAGCTCACACTGAACACTGAGCCCTCACCGAACACAGAGCCCACACTGAACACAGAGCCCACACTGAACACAGACCCACACTGAACACAGACCCACACTGAACACACAGCCCACACTGAACACACAGCCCTCGCAGAACACTGAGCCCACACTGAACACAGAGCTAACACCTAACACTGAGCCCTCACCGAACACAGAGCACGCACTGAACAGTGAGCCCACACTGAACACAGAGCCCACACTGAACACAGAGCCTTCACCGAACACTGAGCCCACACTGAACACAGAGCCCACACTGAACACACAGCCCTCACCGAACACGGAGCACACACTGAACACAGAGCCCACATTGAACACAGAGCACACACTGAACACAGAGACTACACTGAACACAGAGACCACACTGAACACGGAGCCCACACTGAACACAGAGCCCACACTGAACGCACAGCCCACACTGAACGCAGTGCCCACACTGAACACAGAGCCGACAGTGAACACAGGTCCCACACTGAACACAGAGCCCACACTGAACACAGGGCCCACACTGAACACAGGGCCCACACTGAACACAGGGCCCACACTGCAAACAGAGCCCACACTGAACAAAGAGCCCACACTGAACACAGACCCACACTGAACACAGACCCACACTGAACACAGAGCCCACACTGAACACACAGCCCTCGCAGAACACTGAGCCCACACTGAACACAGAGCTAACACCTAACACTGAGCCCTCACCGAACACAGAGCACGCACTGAACAGTGAGCCCACACTGAACACAGAGCCCACAGTGAACACAGAGCCTTCACCGAACACTGAGCCCACACTGAACACAGAGCCCACACTGAACACACAGCCCTCACCGAACACGGAGCACACACTGAACACAGAGCCCACATTGAACACAGAGCACACACTGAACACAGAGACTACACTGAACACAGAGACCACACTGAACACGGAGCCCACACTGAACACAGAGCCCACACTGAACGCACAGCCCACACTGAACGCAGTGCCCACACTGAACACAGAGCCGACAGTGAACACAGGTCCCACACTGAACACAGAGCCCACACTGAACACAGGGCCCACACTGAACACAGGGCCCACACTGAACACAGGGCCCACACTGCAAACAGAGCCCACACTGAACAAAGAGCCCACACTGAACACTGAGCCCACACCGAATACTGAGCCCACACTGAACACTGAGCACACACCGAACACAGAGCCCACACTGAACACAGAGCCCACACTGAACACAGAGCCCACACTGTACACAGGGCCCTCACTGAACACAGAGCCCACACTGAACACAGAGACCACACTGAACACAGGGCCCACACTGAACACAGGGCCTACACTGAACAAAGAGCCCTCACCGAACACTGAGCCCACACTGAACACAGAGCCCGCACTGAACACAGAGCCCACACAGAACACAGAGCCCACACTGAACACAGAGCCCACACTGAACACAGGGCCCACACTGAACAAAGAGCCCTCACCGAACACTGAGCCCACACTGAACACTGAGCCCTCATTGAACACAGAGCCCACACTGAACACAGAGCGCACACTGAACACAGAGTCCACACTGAACAAAGAGCCCACACTGAACACAGAGCCCACACTGAACACAGAGCTCACACTGAACACAGAGCCCTCACCGAACACAGAGCCCACACTGAACATAGAGCCCTCACCGAACACAGAGCGCAAACTGAACACAGAGCGCAAACTGAACACAGAGCCCACACTGAACACAGAGCCCACACTGAACACAGAGCCCACACTGAACACAGAGCTCACAGTGAATACAGAGCCCAAACTGAACATAGAGCCCACACTGAACACAGAGCCCACACTGAACACAGAGCCCTCACAGAACAGAGAGCCCTCACCGAACACAGACCCCACACTGAACACAGAGCCCACACTGAACACAGAGCCCACACTGTACACAGAGCCCACACTGAACACAGAGCCCACACTGAACACAGAGCCGTCACCGAACACAGAGCCCACAATGAACATAGAGCCCTCACCGAACACTGAGCCCTCAGTGAATACAGAGCCCTCACAGAAGACTGAGCCCAGACTGAACACAGAGCTCACACCGAACACTGAGCCCTCACCGAACACAGAGCCCACACTGAACACAGAGCCCACACTGAACACAGAGCCCACACTGAACACACAGCCCACACTGAACACACAGACCTCCCAGAACACTGAGCCCACACTGAACACAGAGCTCACACCGAACACTGAGCCCTCACCGAACACAGAGCCCGCACTGAACACAGAGCCCGCACTGAACACAGAGCCCGCACTGAACACAGAGCCCGCACTGAACACAGAGCCCGCACTGAACACGGAGCCCACACCGAACACAGAGCCCACACTGAACACAGTGCTCACAATGAACACAGTGCCCACACTGAACACAGAGCCAACAGTGAACACAGAGCCCACACTGAACACAGAGCCCACACTGAACACAGAGCCCACACTGTACACAGAGCCCACACTGAACACAGAGCTCACACTGAACACAGAGCCAACAGTGAACACAGAGCCCACACTGAACACAGAGCCCACACTGAACACAGAGCCCACACTGTACACAGAGCCAACAGTGAACACAGAGCCCACACTGAACACAGAGCCCACACTGAACACAGTGCCCTCACTGAACACAGAGCCAACAGTGAACACAGAGCCCACACTGAACACAGAGCCCACACTGAACACAGAGCCCACACTGTACACAGAGCCCACACTGAACACAGAGCCCACACTGAAAACAGAGCCCTCAGTGAACACAGAGCCCACACTGAACACAGAGACCTCACCGAATACTGAGCCCACACTGAACACAGAGCTCCCCTGAACACTGATTCCTCACCGAACACAGAGCCCACACTGAACACAGAGCCCACACTGAACACAGAGCCCACACTGAACACAGACCCGCACTGAACACACAGCCCTCCCAGAACATTGAGCCCACACAGAACAGAGAGCTCACACCGAACACTGAGCCCTCACTGAACACAGAGCCCTCACCGAACACTGAGCACACACTGAACACAGAGCTCACACCGACCACTGAGCCCTCACCGAACACAGAGTCCACACTGAACACAGAGCAAACACTGACCACAGAGCCCACACTGAACACAGAGCCCTCACCGAAGACTGAGCCCACACTGAACACAGAGCTCACACTGAACACAGAGCCAACACTGAACACAGAGCCCTCACCGAAGACTGAGCCCACACTGAACACAGAGCCCAAACTGAACACAGAGCCCACACTGAACACAGAGCCCACAGTGAACACAGAGCCCACACTGCACACAGAGCCCACACTGAACACTGAGCCCAGACCGAACACTGAGCCCACACCGAACACTGAGCCCACACCGAACACTGAGCCCACACCGAACACTGAGCCCACACCGAACACTGAGCCCACACTGAACACAGAGCCCACACTGAACACACAGCCCGCACTGAACCCAGAGCCCGCACTGAACACAGGGCCCGCACTGAACACAGAGCCCGCACTGAACACAGAGCCCGCACTGAACACAGAGCCCGCACTGAACACAGAGACCACACTGAACACAGAGCCCACACTGAACACAGAGCCCACACTGAACACAGAGACCAGACTGAACACAGGGACCAGACTGAACACAGGGCCCAAACTGAACACAGGGCCCACACTGAACACAGAGCCCACACTGAACACAGAGCCCACACTGAACACAGAGCCCACACTGAACACAGAGCGACACTGAACACAGAGCCCACAATGTACACAGAGCCCACACTGTACACAGAGCCCACACATGAACACAGAGCCCACACTGAACACAGAGCCCACACTGAGCACAGAGCCCACACTGAACAGAGAGCCCACACTGAACACGGAGCTCGCACTGAACACGGAGCCCACACTGAACACGGAGCCCAGACTGAACACGGAGCCCAGACTGAACACGGAACCCACACTGAACACAGAGCTCACAATGAACACAGAGCCCACAGTGAACACAGAGCCCACACTGAACACAGAGCCCACACTGACACAGAGCCCACACTGAACACAGGGCCCACATTGAACACAGGGCCCACACTGAACACAGAGCCCTCACCGAACTCTGAGCCCACAATGAAAACAGAGCCCTCACTGAACACTGAGCCCACACTGAACACAGAGCAAACACTGAATGAATCAAAATCACTGAACACAGAGACCACACTGAACAAAAAGCCACACTCAACACAGAGCCCACACTCAACATAGAGCCCACACTGAACACAGAGCCCACACTGAACACAGAGCCCACACTGAACACAGAGCCCACACTGAACACAGAGCACACACTGAACACAGAGCCCACACTCAACACAGAGCCCACACTGAACACAGAGCCCACACTCAACATAGAGCCCACACTGAACACAGAGCCCACACTGAACACAGAACCCACACTCAACATAGAGCCCACACTCAACACAGAGCCCACACTGAACACAGACCACACACTGAACACGGAGCCCTCACCGAACACAGAGCCCACACTGAACACAGAGCCCTCACCGAAGACTGAGCCCACACTGAACACAGAGCTCACTCTGAACACAGAGCCAACACTGAACACAGAGCCCTCACCGAAGACTGAGCCCACACTGAACACAGAGCCCAAACTGAACACAGAGCCCACACTGAACACAGAGCCCACACTGAACACAGAGCCCACACTGAACACAGAGCCCACACTGAACACAGAGCCCACACAGAACACAGGGCCCACACAGAACACAGGGCCCACACTGAACACAGACCCCACACTGAACACAGAGCCCACACTGAACACAGAGCCCACACTGAACACAGAGCCCACACTGAACACAGAGCCCACACTGAACACAGAGCCCACACTGAACACGGAGCCCACACCGAAAACTGAGCCCTCACCGAACACTGAGCCCACACCGAACACAGAGCCCACACCGAACACAGAGCCCACACTGAACACCGGGCCCACACTGAACACAGAGCCCACACTGAACACAGACCCACACTGAACACAGAGCCCAATCTGAACACACAGCCCTCCCAGAACACTGAGCCCACACTGAACACAGAGCTCACACCGAACACTGAGCCCTCACCGAACACAGAGCCCACACCGAACACAGAGCCCACACTGAACACAGAGCCCACACTGAACACAGAGCCCACACTGAACACAGGGACCACACTGAACACAGGGCCCACACTGAACACAGGGCCCACACTGAACACAGAGCCCACACTGAACACAGAGCCCACACTGAACACAGACCCACACTGAACACAGAGCCCACACTGAACACACAGCCCTCCCAGAACACTGAGCCCACACTGAACACAGAGCTCACACCGAACACTGAGCCCTCACCGAACACAGAGCCCGCACTGAACACAGAGCCCGCACTGAACACAGAGCCCGCACTGAACACAGAGCCCGCACTGAACACAGAGCCCGCACTGAACACAGAGCCCGCATTGAACACAGAGCCCGCACTGAACACAGAGCCCGCACTGAACACAGAGCCCGCACTGAACACAGAGCACACACTGAACACAGAGCCCACACTGAACACAGAGCCCACACTGAACACAGAGCTCTCACTGAACACAGAGCCCACACTCTACACAGAGCCCACACTCAACACAGAGCCCAATCTAAACACAGAGCCCACACTGAACACAGATCCCACACTGAACACAGAGCCCACACGGAACACAGAGCCCACACGGAACACAGAGCCCACACTGAACACTGAGCCCACACCGAACACTGAGCCCACACTGAACACAGAGCCCACACTGAACACTGAGCCCTCACTGAACACAGAGCCCACACTGAACACACAGCCCTCACCGAACACGGAGCACACACCGAACACAGAGCCCACATTGAACACAGAGCACACTCTGAACGCAGCGCCCACACTGAACACAGAGCCCACACTGAACACAGAGCCCACACTGAACACAGGGCCCACACTGAACACAGGGCCCACACTGAACACAGGGCCCACACTGAACACAGGGCCAACACTGAACACAGAGCCCACACTGAACACAGAGCCCACACTGAACACAGAGACCACACTGAACACAGAGCCCACACTGAACACAGAGCCCACACTGAACACAGAGCCCACACTGAACACAGAGCCCACACAGAGCACAGAGCCCACACTGTGCAAAGAGCCCACACTGAGCACAGAGACAACACTGAACACAGAGCCCACACTGAACAAAGAGCTCACACTGAACACGGAGCCGAGAGAGAACACAGAGCCCGCACTGAACACGGAGCCCGCATTGAACACGGAGCCCGCACTGAACACGGAGCCCACACTGAACACGGAGCCCAGACTGAACACAGAGCACACACTGAACACAGAGCACACACTGAACACAGAGCACACACTGAACACAGAGCCCACACTGAACACAGAGCCCACACTGAACACAGAGCTCACACTGAACACAGAGCCTACAGTGAACACAGAGCCCACACTGAACACACAGCCCACGCTGAACACAGAGCCCACGCTGAACACAGGGCCCACCCTGAACACAGAGCTCACACTGAACACAGAGCCTACAGTGAACACAGAGCCCACACTGAACACAGAGCCCACACTGAACACAGAGCCCACACTGAACACAGAGCCCACACTGAACACAGAGCCCACACTGAACACAGAGCCCACACTGAACACAGAGCCCACACTGAACACAGAGCTCACACTGAACACAGAGCCTACAGTGAACACAGAGCCCACACTGAACACACAGCCCACACTGAACACAGAGCCCACACTGAACACACAGCCCACGCTGAACACAGAGCCCACGCTGAACACAGGGCCCACCCTGAACAAAGAGCCCTCACCGAACAATGAGCCCACACTGAACACAGCGCCCACACTGAACACAGAGCCCACACTGAACACAGAGCCCACACTGAACAAAGAGCCCACACTGAACACAGAGCCCATACTGAACACAGAGCCCATACTGAACACAGAGCCCACAGTGAACACAGAGCCCACAGTGAACACAGAGCCCTCACTGTACATAGAGCCCACACTGAACACAGAGACCACACTGAACACAGAGCCCACACTGAACACAGAGCCCACACTGAACACAGAGCCCACACAGAACACAGAGCTCACACTGAACACAGAGCCCTCACCGAACACAGAGCCCACACTGAACATAGATCCCTCAACGAACACAGAGCCTTCACCGAACACAGAGCCCACACTGAACACAGAGCCCACACTGAACATAGAGCCCACACTGAACACAGAGCCCACACTGAATACAGAGCCAACACTGAACATAGAGCCCACACTGAATACAGAGCTCACACTGAACACAGAGCCCTCACCGAACAGAGAGCCCTCACCGAACACAGACCCCACACTGAACACAGAGCCCACACTGAACACAGAGCCCACACTGAACACAGAGCCCACACTGAACACAGAGCCCACACTGTACACAGAGCCCACACTGAACACAGAGCCGTCACCGAACACAGAGCCCACAATGAACACAGAGCCCACACCGAACACTGAGCCCACACTGAACACAGAGACCACACTGAACACAGAGCTCACACTGAACACTGAGCCCTCACCGAACACAGAGCCCACACTGAACACAGAGCCCACACTGAACACAGACACACACTGAACACAGAGCCCACACTGAACACAGAGCCCACACTGAACACAGAGCTCACACTGAACACTGAGCCCTCACCGAACACAGAGCCCACACTGAACACAGACCCACACTGAACACAGACCCACACTGAACACAGAGCCCACACTGAACACACAGCCCTCGCAGAACAGTGAGCCCACACTGAACACAGAGCTAACACCTAACACTGAGCCCTCACCGAACACAGAGCACGCACTGAACAGTGAGCCCACACTGAACACAGAGCCCACACTGAACACAGAGCCCTCACCGAACACTGAGCCCACACTGAACACACAGCCCACACTGAACACACAGCCCTCACCGAACACGGAGCACACACTGAACACAGAGCCCACATTGAACACAGAGCACACACTGAACACAGAGACTACACTGAACACAGAGACCACACTGAACACGGAGCCCACACTGAACACAGAGCCCACACTGAACGCACAGCCCACACTGAACGCAGTGCCCACACTGAACACAGAGCCGACAGTGAACACAGGTCCCACACTGAACACAGAGCCCACACTGAACACAGGGCCCACACTGAACACAGGGCCCACACTGCAAACAGAGCCCACACTGAAGACAGAGCCCACACTGAACACTGAGCCCACACCGAATACTGAGCCCACACCGAACACTGAGCACACACCGAACACAGAGCCCACACTGAACACAGAGCCCACACTGAACACAGAGCCCACACTGTACACAGGGCCCTCACTGAACACAGAGGCGACACTGAGCACAGAGCACTCACCGAACACTGAGCCCACACTGAACACAGAGCTCACACCAAACACTGAGCCCTCACCGAACACAGAGCCCACACTGAACACGGAGACCACAATGAACACAGAGCCCTCACTGAACACAGAGCCCACACTGAACACAGAGCCCACAATGAACACAGAGCCCTCACCGAACACTGAGCCCACACTGAACAAAGAGCCCTCACCCGAAGACGGAGCCCACACTGAACACAGAGCTCACACCGAACACTGAGCCCTCACCGAACACAGAGCCCACACTGAACACAGAACCCACACTGAACACAGAACCCACACTGAACACAGAACCCACACTGAACACAGAGCCCACACTGAACACACAGCCCTCCCAGAACACGGAGCCCACACCGAACACTAAGCCCACACCGAACACAGAGCCCCCACTTTACACAGAGCCCCCACTGAACACAGAGCCCGCACTGAACACAGAGCCCTCACTGAACACAGGGCACTCACTGAACACAGAGCCCACACTGAACACAGAGTTCACACTGAACACAGAGCCCACACTTAACACAGAGCCCAAACTGGACACGGAGACCACACTGAACACAGAGCCCACACTGAACACAGAGTCCACACCGAACACTGAGCCCACACCGAATACTGAGCCCACACTGAACACAGAGCCCACACTGAACACAGATCCCACACTGAACACAGATCCCACACTGAACACAGAGCCCACACCGAACACTGAGCCGACACTGAACACACAGCCCACACTGAACACACAGCCCTCACCGAACACTGAGCCCACACTGAAGACAGAGCTCACACCGAAAACTGAGCCCTCACCAACACAGAGCCCACACTGAACAACGAGCCCACACTGAACACAGAGCCCACACTGAAGACAGAGCCCACACTGAACAAAGAGCCCACACTGAACAAAGAGCCCACACTGAACACAGAGCCCACACTGAACACAGAGCCCACACTGAACACGGAGCCCACACTGAACACGGAGCCCATACTGAACACAGAGCCCACACTGAACACAGAGCCCTCACTGAACAAAGAGCCCACACTGAACAAAGAGCCCACACTGAACACAGAGCCCACACTGAACACAGAGCCCACACTGAACACAGAGTCCACACTGAACACAGAGCCCACACTGAACACAGAGCTCACCCTGAACACAGAGCCCTCACCGAACACAGAGCCCACACCGAACACAGAGCCCTCACCGAACACAGAGCCTTCACTGAACACAGAGCCCACACTGAACACAGAGCCCACACTGAACACAGAGCCCACACTGAACACAGAGCCCACACTGAATACAGAGCTCACACTGAATACAGAGCCCACACTGAACACAGAGCCCACACTGAACACAGAGCCCTCACCGAACAGAGAGCCCTCACCGAACACAGACCCCACACTGAACACAGAGCCCACACTGAACACAGAGCCCACACTGAACACAGAGCCCACATTGAACACAGAGCCCTCACCGAACACTGAGCCCACACTGAACACAGAGCCCTCACCGAAGACTGAGCCCACACTGAACACAGAGCTCTCACCGAACACTGAGCCCTCACCGAACACAGAGCCCACACCGAACACAGAGCCCACACTGAACACAGAGCCAACACTGAACACAGAGCCCACACTGAACACACAGCCCACACTGAACACACAGCCCTCCCAGAACACTGAGCCCACACTGAGCACAGAGGTAACACCGAGTACTGAGCCCTCACCGAACACAGAGCCCACACTGAACACAGAGCCCGCACTGAACACAGAGCCCGCACTGAATACAGAGCCCACACTGAACACAGAGCCCACACTGAACACAGAGCCCACACTGAACACAGAGCTCTCACTGAACACAGAGCCCACACTGAACACAGAGCCCACACTGAACACGGAGCCCACACTGAACACAGATCCCACACTGAACACAGAGCCCACACTGAACACTGATCCCACACCGAACACTGAGCCCACACCGAACACTGAGCCCACACCGAACACAGAGCCCACATTGAACACAGATCCCCAACTGAACACAGAGCCCACACTGAACACAGAGCCCACACTGAACACAGAGCCCACACCGAACACAGAGCCCACACCGAACACAGAGCCCACACTGAACACAGAGCCCACACTGAACACAGAGCTCTCACTGAACACAGAGCCCACACTGAACACAGCGCCCACACTGAACACAGAGCCCACACTGAACACAGGGCCCACACTGCACACAGAGCCCACACTGAACACAGAGCCCGCACTGAACACAGAGCCCGCACTGAACACAGAGCCCGCACTGAACACAGAGCCCGCACTGAACACAGAGCCCACACTGAACACAGAGCTCACACTGAACACAGAGCTCACACTGAACACAGAGTTCACACTGAACACAGAGCCCACACTTAACACAGAGCCCAAACTGGACACAGAGACCACACTGAACACAGAGCCCACACTGAACACAGAGTCCACACCGAACACTGAGCCCACAGCGAATACTGAGCCCACACTGAACACAGAGCCCACACTGAACACAGATCCCACACTGAACACAGATCCCACACTGAACACAGAGCTCACACAGAACACTGAGCCCACACCGAACACTGAGCCCGGAATGAACACAGAGCCCACACTGAACACAGAGCCCTCACCGAACACTGAGCCGACACTGAACACACAGCCCACACTGAACACACAGCCCTCACCGAACACTGAGCCCACACTGAAGACAGAGCTCACACCGAAAACTGAGCCCTCACCAACACAGAGCCCACACTGAACAACGAGCCCACACTGAACACAGAGCCCACACTGAAGACAGAGCCCACACTGAACAAAGAGCCCACACTGAACAAAGAGCCCACACTGAACACAGACCACACACTGAACACGGAGCCCACACTGAACACAGAGCCCACACTGAACACAGAGCCCACACTGAACACAGAGCCCACACTGAACACAGAGCCCACACTGAACACAGAGCCCACACTGAACACAGAGCCCACACTGAACACAGAGCCCACACTGAACACAGAGCCCACACTGAACAAAGAGCCCACACTGAACACAGAGCCCACACTGAACACAGAGCCCACACTGAACACAGAGTCCACACTGAACACAGAGCCCACACTGAACACAGAGCTCACACTGAACACAGAGCCTTCACCGAACACAGAGCCCACACTGAACACAGAGCCCTCACCGAACACAGAGCCTTCACCGAACACAGAGCCCACACTGAACACAGAGCCCACACTGAACACAGAGCCCACACTGAACACAGAGCCCACACTGAATACAGAGCTCACACTGAATACAGAGCCCACACTGAACATAGAGCGCACACTGAACACAGAGCCCACACTGAACACAGAGCCCTCAACGAACAGAGAGCCCTCACCGAACAGAGAGCCCTCACCGAACACAGACCCCACACTGAACACAGAGCCCACACTGAACACAGAGCCCACACTGAACACAGAGCCCACATTGAACACAGAGCCCTCACCGAACACTGAGCCCACACTGAACACAGAGCCCTCACCGAAGACTGAGCCCACACCGAAGACTGAGCCCACACCGAACACAGAGCTCTCACCGAACACTGAGCCCTCACCGAACACAGAGCCCACACTGAACACAGAGCCCACACTGAACACAGAGGCCACACTGAACACAGAGCCCACACTGAATACAGAGCCCACACTGAACACAGAGCCAACACTGAACACAGAGCTCTCACTGAACACAGAGCCCACACTGAACACGGAGCCCACACTGAACACAGATCCCACACTGAACACAGAGCCCACACTGAACACTGATCCCACACCGAACACTGAGCCCACACCGAACACTGAGCCCACACTGAACACGGAGCACACACTGAACACAGAGCCCACATTGAACACAGAGCACAAACTGAACACAGAGACTACACTGAACACAGAGACCACACCGAACACTGAGCCCACACTGAACACAGATCCCACATTGAACACAGATCCCACACTGAACACAGAGCCCACACTGAACACAGAGCCCACACTGAACACAGAGCCCACATTGAACACAGATCCCCAACTGAACACAGAGCCCACACTGAACACAGAGCCCACACTGAACACAGAGCCCACACTGAACACAGAGCCCACACTGAACACAGAGCCCACACTGAACACTGAGCCCACACTGAACACTGAGCCCACACTGAACACTGAGCCCACACTGTGCAAAGAGCCCACACTGAGCACAGAGCCCACACTGAACACAGAGCCCACACTGAACACAGAGCCCACACTGAACACAGAGCCCACACTGAACACAGAGCCCACACTGAACACAGGGCCCACACTGAACAAGGGGCCCACACTGAACACGGAGCCCACACTGAACACGGAGCCCACACTGAACACGGAGCCCACACTGAACACGGAGCCCACACTGAACACGTAGCCCAGACTGAACACAGAGCCCAGACTGAACACAGAGCACACAATGAACACAGAGCCCACACTGAACAAAGAGCCCACACTGAACACAGAGCCCACACTGAACACAGAGCCCACACTGAACACAGAGACCACACTGAACACAGGGCCCACACTGAACACAGGGCCCACACTGAACAAAGAGCCCTCACCGAACACTGAGCCCACACTGAACACAGAGCCCACACTGAACACAGAGCCCACACAGAACACAGAGCCCACACTGAACACACAGCCCACACTGAACACACAGCCCACGCTGAACACAGAGCCCACACTGAACACAGAGCCCACACTGAACACAGAGCCCACACTGAACACAGAGCCCACACTGAACAAAGAGCCCTCACCGAACACTGAGCCCACACTGAACACAGAGCCCTCATTGAACACAGAGCCCACACTGAACACAGAGCAAACACTGAATAAAGCAAAATCACTGAACACAGAGACCACACTGAACAAAAAGCCCACACTCAACACAGAGCCCACACTCAACACAGAGCCCACACTGAACACAGAGCCCACACTGAACACAGAGCCCACACTGAACACTGAGCCCACACTGAACACAGAGCCCACACTGAACACAGAGCCCACACTGAACAAAGAGCCCACACTGAACACAGAGCCCACACTGAACACGGAGCCCACACTGAACACAGAGCCCATACTGAACACAGAGCCCACACTGAACACAGAGCCCTCACTGAACATAGAGCCTACACTGAACACAGAGACCACACTGAACACAGAGCTCACACTGAACACAGAGCCCTCACCGAACACAGAGCCCACACTGAACATAGAGCCCACACTGAACACAGAGCCCACACTGAACACAGAGCCCACACTGAACACAGAGCCCACACTGAACACAGAGCTCACAGTGAATACAGAGCCCAAACTGAACATAGAGCCCTCACCGAACACAGACCCCACACTGAACACAGAGCCCACACTGAACACAGAGCCCACACTGAACACAGAGCCCACACTGAACACAGAGCCCACACTAAACACAGAGACCACACTGAACACAGAGCCCACACTGTACACAGAGCCCACACTGAACACAGAGCCCACACTGAACACAGAGCCCACACTGAACACAGAGCCGTCACCGAACACAGAGCCCACAATGAACATAGAGCCCTCACCGAACAGTGAGCCCTCAGTGAACACAGAGCCCTCACAGAAGACTGAGCCCAGACTGAACACAGAGCTCACACCGAACACTGAGCACTCACCGAACACAGAGCCCACACTGAACACAGAGCCCACACTGAACACAGAGCCCACACTGAACACACAGCCCACACTGAACACACAGCCCTCCCAGAACACTGAGCCCACACTGAACACAGAGCTCACACCGAACACTGAGCCCTCACCGAACACAGAGCCCGCACTGAACACAGAGACCGCACTGAACACAGAGCCCGCACTGAACACAGAGCCCGCACTGAACACAGAGCCCGCACTGAACACAGAGCCCGCACTGAACACAGAGCCCACACTGAACACAGAGCTCTCACTGAACACAGAGCCAACACTGAACACAGCGCCCACACTGAACACAGAGCCCACACTGAACACAGGGCCCACACTGCACACAGAGCCCACACTGAACACAGAGCCCACACTGAACACAGAGCCCACACTGAACACAGAGCCCTCACCGAACACAGAGCCCTCACCGAACTCAGAGCCTTCTCTGAACACAGAGACCACACTGAACACAGACCCCACACTGAACACAGAGCCCTCACTGAACACAGAGCTCACACTGAATACAGAGCCCACACTGAACATAGAGCCCACACTGAACACAGAGCTCACACTGAACACAGAGCCCTCACCGAACAGAGAGCCCTCACCGAACACAGAGCCCTCACTGAATAGAGAGTCCTCACTGAACACAGAGCTCACACTGAACACAGAGCCCTCACCGAACAGAGAGCCCTCACCGAACACAGAGCCCTCACTGAACACAGACCCCACACCGAACACAGAGCCCACACTGAACACAGAGCCCAGACTGTACACAGAGCCCACACTGAACACAGAGCCCACACTGAACACAGAGCCCACACTGAACACAGAGCCCACACTGTACACAGAGCCCACACTGAACACAGAGCCCACACTAAACACAGAGCCGTCACCGAACACAGAGCCCACAATGAACACAGAGCCCTCACCGAACACTGAGCACTCACCGAACACAGAGCCCACACTGAACACAGACCCACACTGAACACAGAGCCCACACTGAACACAGAGCCCACACTGAACACAGAGCCCACACTGAACACACAGCCCTCCCAGAACACGGAGCCGACACTGAACACAGAGACCACACTGAACACAGAGCCCTCACCGAACACGGAGCACACACTGAACACAGAGCCCACATTGAACACAGAGCACACACTGAACACAGAGACTAAACTGAACACAAAGACCACACTGAACACGGAGCCCACACTGAACACAGAGCCCACACTGAACGCACAGCCCACACTGAACGCAGTGCCCACACTGAACACAGAGCCGACACTGAACACAGGTCCCACACTGAACACAGAGACCACACTGAAAACAGGGCCCACACTGCACACAGAGCCCACACTGAACACAGAGCCCACACTGAACACAGAGCCCACACTGAACACAGGGCCCACACTGAACACAGGGCCCACACTGAACAAAGAGCCCTCACCGAACACTGAGCCCACACTGAACACAGAGCCCACACTGAACACAGAGCCCACACAGAACACAGAGCCCACACTGAACACACAGCCCACACTGAACACACAGCCCACGCTGAACACACAGCCCACGCTGAACACAGAGCCCACACTGAACACAGGGCCCACACTGAACAAAGAGCCCTCACCGAACACTGAGCCCACACTGAACACAGAGCCCTCATTGAACACAGAGCCCACACTGAACACAGAGCAAACACTGAATAAAGCAAAATCACTGAACACAGAGACCACACTGAACAAAAAGCCCACACTCAACACAGAGCCCACACTCAACACAGAGCCCACACTGAACAAAGAGCCCACACTGAACACAGAGCCCACACTGAACACGGAGCCCACACTGAACACGGAGCCCATACTGAACACAGAGCCCACACTGAACACAGAGCCCAAACTGAACATAGAGCCCTCACCGAACACAGACCCCACACTGAACACAGAGCCCACACTGAACACAGAGCCCACACTGAACACAGAGCCCACACTGAACACAGAGCCCACACTAAACACAGAGACCACACTGAACACAGAGCCCACACTGTACACAGAGCCCACACTGAACACAGAGCCCACACTGAACACAGAGCCCACACTGAACACAGAGCCGTCACCGAACACAGAGCCCACAATGAACATAGAGCCCTCACCGAACAGTGAGCCCTCAGTGAACACAGAGCCCTCACAGAAGACTGAGCCCAGACTGAACACAGAGCTCACACCGAACACTGAGCACTCACCGAACACAGAGCCCACACTGAACACAGAGCCCACACTGAACACAGAGCCCACACTGAACACACAGCCCACACTGAACACACAGCCCACACTGAACACACAGCCCTCCCAGAACACTGAGCCCACACTGAACACAGAGCTCACACCGAACACTGAGCCCTCACCGAACACAGAGCCCGCACTGAACACAGAGACCGCACTGAACACAGAGCCCGCACTGAACACAGAGCCCGCACTGAACACAGAGCCCGCACTGAACACAGAGCCCGCACTGAACACAGAGCCCACACTGAACACAGAGCTCTCACTGAACACAGAGCCCACACTGAACACAGCGCCCACACTGAACACAGAGCCCACACTGAACACAGGGCCCACACTGCACACAGAGCCCACACTGAACACAGAGCCCACACTGAACACAGAGCCCTCACCGAACACAGAGCCCTCACCGAACTCAGAGCCTTCTCTGAACACAGAGACCACACTGAACACAGACCCCACACTGAACACAGAGCCCTCACTGAACACAGAGCTCACACTGAATACAGAGCCCACACTGAACATAGAGCCCACACTGAACACAGAGCTCACACTGAACACAGAGCCCTCACCGAACAGAGAGCCCTCACCGAACACAGAGCCCTCACTGAATAGAGAGTCCTCACTGAACACAGAGCTCACACTGAACACAGAGCCCTCACC
Organism: Isurus oxyrinchus; assembly: GCA_026770705.1. NCBI lineage: Eukaryota > Metazoa > Chordata > Chondrichthyes > Lamniformes > Lamnidae > Isurus > Isurus oxyrinchus. The sequence goes on along the minus strand of JANJGN010000153.1, from coordinate 95,104 downwards.
GAACAGAGAGCCCTCACCGAACACAGAGCCCTCACTGAACACAGACCCCACACCGAACACAGAGCCCACACTGAACACAGAGCCCAGACTGTACACAGAGCCCACACTGAACACAGAGCCCACACTGAACACAGAGCCCACACTGAACACAGAGCCCACACTGTACACAGAGCCCACACTGAACACAGAGCCCACACTAAACACAGAGCCGTCACCGAACACAGAGCCCACAATGAACACAGAGCCCTCACCGAACACTGAGCACTCACCGAACACAGAGCCCACACTGAACACAGACCCACACTGAACACAGAGCCCACACTGAACACAGAGCCCACACTGAACACAGAGCCCACACTGAACACAGAGCCCACACTGAACACACAGCCCTCCCAGAACACGGAGCCGACACTGAACACAGAGACCACACTGAACACACAGCCCTCACCGAACACGGAGCACACACTGAACACAGAGCCCACATTGAACACAGAGCACACACTGAACACAGAGACTAAACTGAACACAAAGACCACACTGAACACGGAGCCCACACTGAACACAGAGCCCACACTGAACGCACAGCCCACACTGAACGCAGTGCCCACACTGAACACAGAGCCGACACTGAACACAGGTCCCACACTGAACACAGAGACCACACTGAAAACAGGGCCCACACTGCACACAGAGCCCACACTGAACACAGAGCCCACACCGAACACTGAGCCCAAACCGAACACAGAGCCCACATTGAACACAGAGCCCACACTGAACACAGGGCCCACACTGAACACAGGGCCCACACTGAACACAGGGCCCACACTGAACACAGAGACCACACTGAACACAGAGACCACACTGAACACGGAGCCCACACTGAACACTGAGCCCACACCGAACACTGAGCCCACACCGAACACTGAGCACACACCGAACACAGAGCCCACACTGAACACAGAGCCCACACTGAACACAGAGCCCACACTGTACACAGGGCCCTCACTCAACACAGAGCCCACACTGAACACAGAGCCCTCACCGAACACTGAGCCCACACCGAACACAGAGCTCACACCGAACACAGAGCCCACACCGAACACGGAGCCCACACTGAACACGGAGCCCACACTGAACACAGAGCCCACACTGAACACAGAGCTCACACTGAACACAGAGCCCACACTGAACACTGAGCCCAAACCGAACACTGAGCCCACACCGAACACTGAGCCCACACAGAACACAGAGCCCACACTGAAAACAGATCCCACACTGAACACAGAGCCCACACTGAACACTGAACCCACATTGAACACAGAGCCCACACTGAACACAGAGCCCAAGATGAACACAGAGCCCGCACTGAACACAGAGCCCACATTGAACACAGAGCCCAAACTGAACAGAGAGCCCACATTGAACACAGAGCCCACACTGAACAGAGAGTCCACACTGAACACGGAGCCCACACTGTACACGGAGCTCACAATAAACACGTAGCCCACACTGAACACGGAGCCCACACTGAACACAGAGCCCACACTGAACACAGAGCCCACACTGAACACAGAGCCCACACTGAACACAGAGCCCACACTGAACACAGAGCCCACACTGAACACAGAGCCCACACTGAACACAGAGCCCACACTGAACACAGAGCCCACACTGAACACAGAGCCCACACTGAACACAGGGCCCACACTGAACACAGAGCCCACACTGAACACAGAGCCCACACTGAACCCAGAGCCCACACTGAACCCAGAGCCCACACTGAACACAGAGCCCACACTGAACACAGAGCCCAAAATGAACACAGAGCTCACACTGAACACAGAGCCCACACTGAACACAGAGCCCTCACCGAACACAGAGCCCACAATGAACACAGAGCCCACACTGAACAATGAGCCCAAACCGAACACTGAGCCCACACCGAACACTGAGCCCACACAGAACACAGAGCCCACACTGAAAACAGATCCCACACTGAACACAGAGCCCACACTGAACACTGAACCCACATTGAACACAGAGCCCACACTGAACACAGAGCCCAAGATGAACACTGAGCCCACACTGAACACAGAGCCCGCACTGAACACAGAGCCCGCAATGAACACAGAGCCCACACTGAACACAGAGCCCGCACTGAACACAGAGCCCGCAATGAACACAGAGCCCACACTGAACACTGAGCCCGCACTGAACACTGAGCCCGCACTGAACACTGAGCCCGCACTGAACACTGAGCCCACACTGAACACAGAGCCCACACTGAACACGGAGCCCTCACCGAACACTGAGCCCACACCGAACACTGAGCCCACACTGAACACAGAGCTCACACCGACCACTGAGCCCTCACCGAACACAGAGCCCACACTGAACAACGAGCCCACACTGAACACAGAGCTCACACCGAACACAGAGCCCGCACTGAACACAGAGACCACACTGAACACAGAGCCCACACTGAACACAGAGCCCACACTGAACACAGAGCCCACACTGAACACAGAGCCCACACTGAACACAGAGCTCACACTCAACACAGAGCACACACTCAACACAGAGCACACACCGAACACTGAGCCCACACCGAACACTGAGCCCACACTTGACACAGAGCCCACACTGAACACAGATCCCACACTGAACACAGATACCACACTGAACACAGATCCAACACTGAACACAGAGCCCACACTGAACACTGAGCCCACACCGAACACTGAGCCGACACCGAACACAGAGCCCACAATGAACACACAGCCCTCACCGAACACGGAGCACACACCGAACACAGAGCCCAAACTGAACACAGAGCACACACTGAACACAGAGACCACACTGAACACAGAGCCCTCACCGAACACTGAGCCGACACTGAACACAGAGCCCACACTGAACACACAGCCCTCACCGAATACAGAGCACACACTGAACACAGAGCCCACATTGAACACAGAGCACACACTGAACACAGAGTCTACACTGAACACAGAGACCACACCGAACACTGAGCCCACACAGAACACAGAGCCCACACTGAACACAGAGCCCACACTGAACACAGATCCCACACTGAACACACATCCCACACTGAACACAGAGCCCACACTGAACACAGAGCCCACACTAAACACAGAGCCCACACTGAACACAGAGCCCACACTGAACACAGAGCCCACACTGAACACTGAGCCCACACTGAACACTGAGCCCACACCGAACACTGAGCCCACACCGAACACAGAGCCCACACTGAACACAGATCCCACACTGAACACAGAGCCCACACTGAACACTGAGCCCACACTGAACACTGAGCCCACACTGAACACTGAGCCCACACCGAACACTGAGCCCACACCGAACACAGAGCCCACACTGAACACAGAGCCCTCACCGAATAATGAGCCGACACTGAACACACAGCCCACACTGAACACACAGCCCTCACCGAACACGGAGCACACACTGAACACAGAGCCCACATTGAACACAGAGCACACACTGAACACAGAGACTACACTGAACACAGAGACCACACTGAACACGGAGCCCACAATGAACACAGAGCCCACACTGAACGCACAGCACATACTGAACGCAGTGCCCACACTGAACACAGAGTCGACACTGAACACAGGTCCCACACTGAACACAGAGAACACACTGAACACAGGGCCCACACTGCACACAGAGCCCACACTGAACACAGAGCCCACACTGAACACTGAGCCCACATCGAACACTGAGCCCACAACGAACACTGAGCACACACCGAACACAGAGCCCACACTGAACACAGAGCCCACACTGAACACAGAGCCCACACTGTACACAGGGCCCTCACTCAACACAGAGCCCACACTGAACACAGAGCCCTCACCGAACACTGAGCCCACACCGAACACAGAGCTCACACCGAACACAGAGCCCACACTGAACACGGAGCCCACACTGAACACAGAGCCCACACTGAACTCAGAGCCCACACTGAACACAGAGCTCACACTGAACACAGAGCCCACACTGAACACTGAGCCCAAACCGAACACTGAGCCCACACCGAACACTGAGCCCACACAGAACACAGAGCGCACACTGAAAACAGATCCCACACTGAACACAGAGCCCACACTGAACACTGAACCCACATTGAACACAGAGCCCACACTGAACACAGAGCCCCCACTGAACACAGATCCCGCACTGAACACAGAGCCCGCACTGAACACAGAGCCCACATTGAACACAGAGACCAAACTGAACAGAGAGCCCACATTGAACACAGAGCCCACACTGAACAGAGAGTCCACACTGAACACAGAGCCCACACTGTACACGGAGCCCACACTGAACACGTAGCCCACACTGAACACGGAGCCCACACTGAACACAGAGCCCACACTGAACACAGAGCCCACACTGAACACAGAGCCCACACTGAACACAGAGCCCACACTGAACACAGAGCCCAAACTGAACACAGGGCCCACACTGAACACAGGGCCCACACTGAACACAGAGCCCAATCTGAACACAGAGCCCACACTGAACACAGAGCCCACACTGAACACAGAGTCCAAAATGAACACAGGGCCAGCACTGAACACAGGGCCCGCACTGAAAACAGGGCCCTCACCGAACACAGAGCCCTCACCGAAGACAAAGTCCACACTGAACACAGAGCCCACACTGAACACAGAGCCCTCACCGAACACAGAGCCCACTATGAACTCAGAGCCCTCACCGTACACTGAGCCCACACTGAACACAGAGCCCTCACCGAAGACTGAGCCAACACTGAACACAGAGCTCACACCGAACACTGAGCCCTCACCAAACCCAGAGCCCACACTGAACACAGACCCCACACTGAACACAGACCCACACTGAACACAGAGCCCACACTGAACACACAGCCCTCCCAGAACAATGAGCCAACACTGAACACAGAGCTCACACCGAACACTGAGCCCTCACCGAACACAGAGCCCGCACTGAACACAGAGCACACACTGAACACAGAGCCCACACTGAACACAGAGCCCACACTGAACACAGAGCTCTCTCAGAACACAGAGCCCACACTGAACACAGCGCCCACACTGAACACAGAGCCCACACTGAACACAGGGCCCACACTACACACAGAGCCCACACTGAACACAGAGTCCACACTGAACACTGAGCCCACACCGAACACTGAGCCCACACCGAACACTGAGCCCACACCGAACACTGAGCCCACACTGAACACTGAGCCCACACTGAACACGGAGCCCACACTGAACACAGAGCCCACACTGAACACAGAGCTCACAATGAACACAGAGCCCACACTGAACACAGCGCCCACACTGAACACAGAGCCCACACTGAACACAGGGCCCACACTACACACAGAGCCCACACTGAACACAGAGTCCACACTGAACACTGAGCCCACACCGAACACTGAGCCCACACCGAACACTGAGCCCACACCGAACTCTGAGCCCACACTGAACACGGAGCCCACACTGAACACGGAGCCCACACTGAACACAGAGCCCACACTGAACACAGAGCTCACAATGAACACAGAGCTCACACTGAACACAGAGCCCACACTGAACACAGAGCCCACACTGAACACAGAGCCCACACTGAACACAGAGCCAACACTGAACACAGAGCCCACACTGAACATAGAGCCCACACTGAACACAGAGCCCACACTCAACACAGAGCCCACACTCAACACAGAGCCCACACTCAACACAGAGCCAACACTGAACACAGAGCCCACACTGAACACAGAGACCAGACTGAACACAGAGCCCACACTCAACACAGAGCCCACACTGAACACAGAGCTCACACTGAACACAGAGACCAGACTGAACACAGAGCCCACACTCAACACAGAGCCAACACTGAACACAAAGCCCACACTGAACACAGATCGCACACTGAACACAGAGCCCACACTGAACACAGAGCCCACACTGAACACAGACCCCACACTGAACACAGAGCCAACACTGAACACAGAGCCCACACTGTACACACAGCCCACACGGTACACAGAGCCCACACTGAACACAGAGCCCTCACTGAAAACAGAGCCCTCACCGAACACAGAGCCCACAATGAACACAGAGCCCTCACCGAACACTGAGCCCACACTGAACACAGAGCCCTCACCGAAGACTGAGCCCACACTGAACACAGAGCTCACACCGAAAACTGATTCCTCACCGAACACAGAGCCCACATTGAACACAATGCCCACACTGAACACAGACCCGCACTGAACACAGAGCCCACACTGAACACACAGCCCTCCCAGAACACTGAGCCCACACAGAACACAGAGCTCACACCGAACACTGAGCCCTCACCGAAAACAAGCCCACACTGAACACAGATCCCACACTGAACATAGATCCCACACTGAACACATATCCCACACTGAACACAGAGCCCACACTGAACACTGAGCCCGCACTGAACACTGAGCCCGCACTGAACACTGAGCCCGCACTGAACACTGAGCCCGCACTGAACACAGAGCCCTCACCGAACACAGAGCCTACACTGAACAACGAGCCCACACTGAACACAGAACCCACACTGAACACAGAGCCCACACTGAACACAGAGCCCACACTGAACACAGAGATCACACTCAACACAGAGCACACACCGAACACTGAGCCCACACCGAACACTGAGCCCACACTTGACACAGAGTCCACACTGAACACAGATCCCACACTGAACACAGATACCACACTGAACACAGATCCAACACTGAACACAGAGCTCACACTGAACACTGAGCCCACACCGAACACTGAGCCCACACCGAGCACAGAGCCCACACCGAACACAGAGCCCTCACCGAACACGGAGCACACACCGAACACAGAGCCCACAATGAACACAGAGTCTACACTGAACACAGAGACCACACTGAACACAGAGCCCTCACCGAACACTGAGCCGACACTGAACACAGAGCCCACACTGAACACAGAGCCCACACTGAACACAGAGCCCACACTGAACACAGAGCCCACACTGAACACAGAGCCCACACTGAACACAGAGCCCACACTGAACACAGAGCCCACACTGAACACAGAGTCCACACTGAACACAGAGCCCACACTGAACACGGTGCTCACACTGAACACAGATCCCACACTGAACACAGATCCCACACTAAACAGAGAGCCCACACTGAACACAGATCCCACACTGAACACAGATCCCACACTGAACACAGAGCCCACACTGAACACTGAGCCCACACTGAACACAGAGCCCACACTGAACACACAGCCCTCACCGAACACGGAGCACACACTGAACACAGAGCCCACATTGAACACAGAGCACACACTGAACATAGAGACCACACTGAACACAGAGACCACACTGAACACGGAGCCCACAATGAACACAGAGCCCACACTGAACGCACAGCCCATACTGAACGCAGTGCCCACACTGAACACAGAGCCGACACTGAACACAGGTCCCACACTGAACACAGAGCCCACACTGAACACAGAGCCCACACTGAACACAGGGCCCACACTGAACACAGAGCCCACACTGAACACAGAGCCCACACTGAACACTGAGCCCACACTGAACACTGAGCCCACACCGAACACTGAGCCCACACCGAACACTGAGCACACACCGAACACAGAGCCCACACTGAACACAGAGCCCACACTGAACACAGAGCCCACACTGTACACAGGGCCCTCACTCAACACAGAGCCCACACTGAACACAGAGCCCTCACCGAACACTGAGCCCACACTGAACACAGAGCCCACACTGAACACACAGCCCTCACCGAACACGGAGCACACACTGAACACAGAGCCCACATTGAACACAGAGCACACACTGAACACAGAGACCACACTGAACACGGAGGCCACAATGAACACAGAGCCCACACTGAACGCACAGCCCATACTGAACGCAGTGCCCACACTGAACACAGAGCCGACACTGAACACAGGTCCCACACTGAACACAGAGCCCACACTGAACACAGAGCCCACACTGAACACAGGGCCCACACTGAACACAGGGCCCACACTGAACACAGAGCCCACACTGAACACAGAGCCCACACTGAACACAGAGCCCACACTGAACACTGAGCCCACACTGAACACTGAGCCCACACCGAACACTGAGCCCACACCGAACACTGAGCACACACCGAACACAGAGCCCACACCGAACACAGAGCCCACACTGAACACAGAGCCCACACTGTACACAGGGCCCTCACTCAACACAGAGCCCACACTGAACACAGAGCCCTCACCGAACACTGAGCCCACACCGAACACAGAGCTCACACCGAACACAGAGCCCACACCGAACACGGAGCCCACACCGAACACGGAGCCCACACTGAACACAGAGCCCACACGGAACACAGAGCTCACACTGAACACAGAGCCCACACTGAACACTGAGCCCAAACCGAACACTGAGCCCACACTGAACACTGAGCCCACACAGAACACAGAGCCCACACTGAAAACAGATCCCACACTGAACAAAGAGCCCACACTGAACACTGAACCCACATTGAACACAGAGCCCACACTGAACACAGAGCCCAAGATGAACACAGAGCCCCCACTGAACACAGAGCCCACATTGAACACAGAGCCCAAACTGAACAGAGAGCCCACATTGAACACAGAGCCCACACTGAACAGAGAGTCCACACTGAACACGGAGCCCACACTGTACACGGAGCTCACACTGAACACGTAGCCCACACTGAACACGGAGCCCACACTGAACACAGAGCCCACACTGAACACAGAGCCCACACTGAACACAGAGCCCACACTGAACACAGAGCCCACACTGAACACAGAGCCCACACTGAACACAGGGCCCACACTGAACACAGGGCCCACACTGAACACAGAGCCCACACTGAACACAGAGCCCACACTGAACACAGAGCCCACACTGAACACAGAGCCCACACTGAACACAGAGCCCACACTGAACACAGAGCCCACACTGAACACAGAGCCCACACTGAACACAGGGCCCAAACTGAACACAGGGCCCACACTGAACACAGAGCCCACACTGAACACAGGGCCCACACTGAACACAGAGCCCACACTGAACACAGAGTTCCCACTGAACACAGGGCCACACTGAACACAGAGCCCACACTCAACACAGAGCCCACACTGAACACAGAGCCCACACTGAACACAGAGTTCACACTGAACACAGAGCCCACACTCAACACAGAGCCCACACTGAACACAGAGCCCACACTCAACACAGAGCCCACACTCAACACAGAGCCCACACTCAACACAGAGCCCACACTCAACACAGAGCCCACACTCAACACAGAGCCCACACTCAGCACAAAGCCCACACTGAACACAGGGCCCACACTGAACACAGGGCCGCAACTGAACACAGGGCCCGCACTGAACACTGAGCCCACACTGAACACGGAGCCCACACCGAACACGGAGCCCACACTGAACACAGAGCCCACACTGAACACAGAGCCCACACTGAACACAGAGCCCACACTGAACACAGAGCCCACACTGAACACAGAGCTCACACTGAACACAGAGCTCACACTGAACACAGAGCCCACACTGAACACAGAGCTCACACTCAACACAGAGCCCACACTGAACACAGAGCCCACACTGAACACAGAGCCCACACCGAACACTGAGCCCACACCTGACACAGAGCCCACACTGAACACAGATACCACACTGAACACAGATCCAACACTGAACACAGAGCTCACACTGAACACAGAGCCTTCACCGAACACAGAGCCCACACTGAACACAGAGCCCTCACCGAACACAGAGCCTTCACCGAACACAGAGCCCACACTGAACACTGAGCCCACACTGAACACTGAGCCCACACCGAACACTGAGCCCACACCGAACACAGAGCCCACACTGAACACAGAGCCCTCACCGAACAATGAGCCGACACTGAACACACAGCCCACACTGAACACACAGCCCTCACCGAACACGGAGCACACACTGAACACAGAGCCCACATTGAACACAGAGCACACACTGAACACAGAGACTACACTGAACACAGAGACCACACTGAACACGGAGCCCACAATGAACACAGAGCCCATACTGAACGCAGTGCCCACACTGAACACAGAGTCGACACTGAACACAGGTCCCACACTGAACACAGAGCCCACACTGAACACAGGGCCCACGCTGCACACAGAGCCCACACTGAACACAGAGCCCACACTGAACACTGAGCCCACACCGAACACTGAGCCCACAACGAACACTGAGCACACACCGAACACAGAGCCCACACTGAACACAGAGCCCACACTGAACACAGAGCCCACACTGTACACAGGGCCCTCACTCAACACAGAGCCCACACTGAACACAGAGCCCTCACCGAACACTGAGCCCACACCGAACACAGAGCTCACACCGAACACAGAGCCCACACTGAACACGGAGCCCACACTGAACACAGAGCCCACACTGAACACAGAGCCCACACTGAACACAGAGCCCACACTGAACACAGAGCTCACACTGAACACAGAGCCCACACTGAACACTGAGCCCAAACCGAACACTGAGCCCACACAGAACACAGAGCCCACACTGAAAACAGATCCCACACTGAACACAGAGCCCACACTGAACACTGAACCCACATTGAACACAGAGCCCACACTGAACACAGAGCCCCCACTGAACACAGATCCCGCACTGAACACAGAGCCCGCACTGAACACAGAGCCCACATTGAACACAGAGACCAAACTGAACAGAGAGCCCACATTGAACACAGAGCCCACACTGAACAGAGAGTCCACACTGAACACAGAGCCCACAATGTACACGGAGCCCACACTGAACACGTAGCCCACACTGAACACGGAGCCCACACTGAACACAGAGCCCACACTGAACACAGAGCCCACACTGAACACAGAGCCCACACTGAACACAGAGCCCACACTGAACACAGAGCCCAAACTGAACACAGGGCCCACACTGAACACAGGGCCCACACTGAACACAGAGCCCAAACTGAACACAGAGCCCACACTGAACACAGAGCCCACACTGAACACAGAGCCCAAAATGAACACAGGGCCAGCACTGAACACAGGGCCCGCACTGAACACAGGGCCCTCAGCGAACACAGAGCCCTCACCGAAGACTAAGTCCACACTGAACACAGAGCCCACACTGAACACAGAGCCCTCACCGAACACAGAGCCCACTATGAACTCAGAGCCCTCACCGTACACTGAGCCCACACTGAACACAGAGCCCTCACCGAAGACTGAGCCAACACTGAACACAGAGCTCACACCGAACACTGAGCCCTCACCAAACCCAGAGCCCACACTGAACACAGAGCCCACACTGAACACAGACCCACACTGAACACAGAGCCCACACTGAACACACAGCCCTCCCAGAACAATGAGCCCACACTGAACACAGAGCTCACACCGAACACTGAGCCCTCACCGAACACAGAGCCCGCACTGAACACAGAGCACACACTGAACACAGAGCCCACACTGAACACAGAGCCCACACTGAACACAGAGCCCACACTGAACACAGAGCTCTCACTGAACACAGAGCCCACACTGAACACAGCGCCCACACTGAACACAGAGCCCACACTGAACACAGGGCCCACACTACACACAGAGCCCACACTGAACACAGAGTCCACACTGAACACTGAGCCCACACCGAACACTGAGCCCACACCGAACACTGAGCCCACACCGAACACGGAGCCCACACCGAACACGGAGCCCACACTGAACACAGAGCCCACACTGAACACAGAGCTCACAATGAACACAGAGCCCACACTGAACACAGTGCCCACACTGAACACAGAGCCAACACTGAACACAGAGCCCACACTGAACATAGAGCCCACACTGAACACAGAGCCCACACTCAACACGGAGCCCACACTCAACACAGAGCCAACACTGAACACAGAGCCCACACTGAACACAGAGCCCACACTGAACACAGAGCCCACACTGAACACAGAGCCCTCACCGATCAGAGAGCCCTCACCGAACACAGATCACTCACTGAACACAGACCCCACACTGAACACAGAGCCAACACTGAACACAGAGCCCACACTGTACACAGAGCCCACGCTGTACACAGAGCCCACACTGAACACAGAGCCCTCACTGAAAACAGAGCCCTCACCGAACACAGAGCCCACAATGAACACAGAGCCCTCACCGAACACTGAGCCCACACTGAACACAGAGCCCTCATCGAAGACTGAGCCCACACTGAACACAGAGCTCACACCGAAAACTGATTCCTCACCGAACACAGAGCCCACGCTGAACACAGAGCCCACACTGAACACAGATCCCACACTGAACATAGATCCCACACTGAACACAGATCCCACACTGAACACAGACCCGCACTGAACACAGAGCCCACACTGAACACACAGCCCTCCCAGAACACTGAGCCCACACAGAACACAGAGCTCACACTGAACACTGAGCCCTCACCGAAAACAAGCCCACACTGAACACAGATCCCACACTGAACAACGAGCCCACACTGAACACAGAGCCCACACTGAACACAGAGCCCACACTGAACACAGAGATCACACTCAACACAGAGCACACACCGAACACTGAGCCCACACCGAACACTGAGCCCACACTTGACACAGAGTCCACACTGAACACAGATCCCACACTGAACACAGAGTCCACACTGAACACAGATCCCACACTGAACACAGATCCAACACTGAACACAGAGCTCACACTGAACACTGAGCCCACACCGAACACTGAGCCCAATCCCAGCACAGAGCCCACACCGAACACAGAGCCCTCACCGAACACTGAGCCGAAACCGAACACATAGCCCACAATGAACACAGAGCACACACTGAACACAGAGTCTACACTGAACACAGAGACCACACTGAACACAGAGCCCTCACCGAACACTGAGCCGACACTGAACACAGAGCCCACACTGAACACACAGCCCTCACTGAACACGGAACACACACTGAACACAGAGCCCACATTGAACACAGAGCACACACTGAACACAGAGTCTACACTGAACACAGAGACCACACCGAACACTGAGCCCACACAGAACACAGAGCCCACACTGAACACAGAGCCCACACTGAACACAGATCCCACACTGAACACAGATCCCACACTGAACACAGAGCCCACACTGAACACAGAGCCCACACTAAACAGAGAGCCCACACTGAACACAGATCCCACACTGAACACAGATCCCACACTGAACACAGAGCCCACAATGAAGACTGAGCCCACACTGAACACTGAGCCCACACCGAACACTGAGCCCACATTGAACACAGAGCCCACATTGAACACAGAGCCCTCACCGAACACTGAGCCGACACTGAACACAGAGCCCACACTGAACACAGAGCCCACATTGAACACAGAGCACACACTGAACACAGAGACTACACTGAACACAGAGACCACACTGAACACGGAGCCCACAATGAACACAGAGCCCACACTGAACGCACAGCCCATACTGAACGCAGTGCCGACACTGAACACAGGTCCCACACTGAACACAGAGCCCACACTGAACACAGGGCCCACACTTAACAAAGGGCCCTCACTTAACAAAGAGCCCACACTGAACACAGAGCCCTCACCGAACACTGAGCCCACACCGAACACAGAGCTCACACCGAACACGGAGCCCACACCGAACACGGAGCCCACACTGAACACAGAGCCCACACTGAACACAGAGCCCACACTGAACACAGAGCCCACACTGAACACAGAGCCCACACTGAACACAGGGCCCACACTGAACACAGAGCCCACACTGAACACTGAGCCCAAACCGAACACTGAGCCCACACCGAACACTGAGCCCACACAGAACACAGAGCCCACACTGAAAACAGATCCCACACTGAACACAGAGCCCACACTGAACACTGAACCCACATTGAACACAGAGCCCACACTGAACACAGAGCCCAAGATGAACACAGAGCCCCCACTGAACACAGAGCCCGCACTGAACACAGAGCCCGCACTGAACACAGAGCCCACATTGAACACAGAGCCCAATCTGAACAGAGAGCCCACATTGAACACAGAGCCCACACTGAACAGAGAGTCCACACTGAACACGGAGCCCACACTGAACACGGAGCCCACACTGAACACGGAGCCCACACTGAACACAGAGCCCACACTGAACACAGAGCCCACACTGAACACAGAGCCCACACTGAACACAGAGCCCACACTGAACACAGAGCCCACACTGAACACAGAGCCCACACTGAACACAGGGCCCACACTGAACACAGGGCCCACACTGAACACAGAGCTCACACTGAACACAGGGCCCACACTGAACACAGAGCCCACACTGAACACAGAGCCCACACTGAACACAGAGCCCACACTGAACACAGAGCCCAAAATGAACACAGAGTTCACACTGAACACAAGGCCACACTGAACACAGAGCCCACACTCAAAACAGAGCCCACACTCAACACAGAGCCCACACTCAACACAGAGCCCACACTCAACACAGAGCCCACACTCAACACAGAGCCCACACTCAACACAGAGCCCACACTCAACACAGAGCCCACACTCAACACAGAGCCCACACTCAGCACAAAGCCCACACTGAACACAGGGCCCACACTGAACACAGGGCCGCAACTGAACACAGGGCCCGCACTGAACACAGGGCCCTCACCGAACACTGAGCCCTCACCGAAGACTAAGCCCACACTGAACACAGAGCCCACACTGAACACAGAGCCCTCACCGAACACAGAGCCCACAATGAACACAGAGCCCACACTGAACAATGAGCCCAAACCGAACACTGAGCCCACACCGAACACTGAGCCCACACAGAACACAGAGCTCACACTGAAAACAGATCCCACACTGAACACAGAGCCCACACTGAACACTGAACCCACATTGAACACAGAGCACACACTGAACACAGAGCCCAAGATGAACACTGAGCCCACACTGAACACAGAGCCCCCACTGAACACAGAGCCCGCACTGAACACAGAGCCCGCACTGAACACAGAGTCCGCACTGAACACAGAGCCCACATTGAACACAGAGCCCAAACTGAACAGAGAGCCCACATTGAACACAGAGCCCACACTGAACAGAGAGTCCACACTGAACACAGAGCCCACACTGTACACGGAGCCCACACTGAACACGTAGCCCACACTGAACACGGAGCCCACACTGAACACGGAGCCCACATTGAACACAGAGCCCACACTGAACACAGAGCCCACACTGAACACAGAGCCCACACTGAGCACAGAGCCCACACTGAACACAGAGCCCACACGGAACACAGAGCCCAAACTGAACACAGGGCCCACACTGAACACAGGGCCCACACTGAACACAGAGCCCACACTGAACACAGAGCCCACACTGAACACACAGCCCTCCCAGAACACTGAGCCCACACTGAAAACAGATCCCACACTGAAAACAGAGCCCACACTGAACACTGAACCCACATTGAACACAGAGCCCACACTGAACACAGAGCCCAAGATGAACACTGAGCCCACACTGAACACAGAGCCCCCACTGAACTCAGAGCCCGCACTGAACACAGAGCCCACATTGAACACAGAGACCAAACTGAACAGAGAGCCCACATTGAACACAGAGCCCACACTGAACAGAGAGTCCACACTGAACACAGAGCCCACACTGTACACGGAGCCCACACTGAACACGGAGCCCACACTGAACACGGAGCCCACAATGAACACAGAGCCCTCACCGAACACAGAGTCCACAATGAACACAGAGCCCTCACCGAACACTGAGCCCACACTGAACACAGAGCCCTCACCGAAGACTGAGCCCACACTGAACACAGAGCTCAGACCGAACACTGATTCCTCACCGAACACAGAGCCCACACTGAACACAGAGCCCACACTGAACACAGACCCGCACTGAACACAGAGCCCACACTGAACACACAGTCCTCCCAGAACACTGCGCCCACACAGAACACAGAGCTCACACCGAACACTGAGCCCTCACCGAAAACAAGCCCACACTGAACACAGATCCCACACTGAACACAGATCCCACACTGAACACAGATCCCACACTGAACACAGATCCCACACTGAACACAGATCCCACACTGAACACAGATCCCGCACTGAACACAGAGCCCGCACTGAATTCTGAGCCCGCACTGAACACAGAGCCCTCACCGAACACTGAGCCCTCACCGAACACTGAGCCCATACTGAACACAGAGCTCACACCGACCACTGAGCCCTCACCGAACACAGAGCCACAATGAACAACGAGCCCACACTGAACACAGAGCCCACACTGAACACAGAGCCCACACTGAACACAGAGCCCACACTGAACACAGAGCTCACACTGAACACAGAGCTCACACTGAACACTGAGCCCACACCGAACACTGAGCCCACACTGAACACAGAGCCCACACTGAACACAGAGCCCTCACCGAATACTGAGCCCACACTGAACATAGAGACCACACTGAACACAGAGCCCACACTCAACACACAGCCCTCACCGAACACGGAGCACACACTGAACACAGAGCCCACATTGAACACAGAGCACACACTGAACACAGAGACTACACTGAACACAGAGACCACACCGAACACTGAGCCCACACTGAACACAGAGCCCACACTGAACACAGAGCCCACACTGAACACAGAGACCACACTGAACACAGATCCCACACTGAACACAGAGCCCACACTGAACACAGAGCCCACACTAAACACAGAGCCCACACTGAACATAGATCCCACACTGAACACAGATCCCACACTGAACACAGAGCCCACACTGAACAAAGAGCCCACACCTAACACTGAGCCCACACCGAACACAGAGCCCACACTGAACACTGAGCCCTCACCGAACACTGAGCCGACACTGAACACAGAGACCACACTGAACACACAGCCCTCACCGAACACGGAGCACACACTGAACACAGAGCCCACACTGAACACAGAGCACACACTGAACACAGAGACTACACTGAACACAGAGACCACACTGAACACGGAGCCCACACTGAACACAGAGCCCACACTGAACGCACAGCCCACACTGAACGCAGTGCCCACAATGAACACAGATCCCACACTGAACACAGGTCCCACACTGAACACAGAGCCCACTCTGAACATAGGGCCCACACTGAACACTGAGCCCACACTGAACACTGAGCCCACACTGAACACTGAGCCCACACTGAACACTGAGCCCACACTGAACACTGAGCCCACACCGAGCACAGATCCCACACCGAACACTGAGCACACACCGAACACAGAGCCCACACTGAACACAGAGCCCACACTGAACACAGAGCCCACACTGAACACAGGGCCCTCACTCAACACAGAGCCCACACTGAACGCAGAGCCCTCACCGAACACTGAGCCCACACCGAACACAGAGCTCACACCGAAAACTGAGCCCTCACCGAACACAGAGCCCACACCGAACACAGAGCCCACACTGAACACAGAGCTCACACTGAACACAGAGCCCACACTGAACACTGAGCCCACATCGAACACAGAGCCCACACTGAACACAGAGCCCACACTGAAAACAGATCCCACACTGAACACAGAGCCCACACTGAACACTGAACCCACATTGAACACAGATCCCACACTGAACACAGAGCCCAAGTTGAACACTGAGCCCACACTGAACACAGAGCCCACATTGAACACAGAGCCCAAACTGAAGAGAGAGCCCACATTGAACACAGAGCCCACACTGAACAGAGAGTCCACACCGAACACAGAGCCCACACTGTACACGGAGCCCACACTGAACACGGAGCCCACACTGAACACGGAGCCCACACTGAACACGGAGCCCACACTGAACACAGAGCCCACACTGAACACAGAGCCCACACTGAACACAGAGCCCGCACTGAACACAGAGCCCGCAGTGAACACAGAGCCCAAACTGAACACAGGGCCCACACTGAACACAGAGCCCACACTGAACACAGAGCCCACACTGAACCCAAGACCACACTGAACACAGAGCCCACACTGAACACAGAGCCCAAAATGAACACAGAGCCCACACTGAACACAGAGCCCGCACTGAACACAGAGCCCACACTCAACACAGAGCCCACACTCAACACAGAGCCCACACTCAACACAGAGCCCACACTCAACAGAGAGCCCACACTCAACACAGAGCCCACACTCAGCACAAAGCCCACACTGAACACAGGGCCCGCACTGAACACAGGGCCCGCACTGAACACAGGGCCCGCACTGAACACAGAGCCCGCACTGAACACAGGGCCCGCACTGAACACAGGGCCGGCACTGAACACAGGACCCGCACTGAACCCAGGACCCGCACTGAACACAGAGCCCGCACTGAACACAGAGCCCGCACTGAACACAGAGACCACACTGTACACAGAGACCACACTGAACACAGAGCCCACTCTGAACATAGAGCCCACATTGAACACAGAGCCCACACTGAACAGAGAGTCCACACTGAACACAGAGCCCACACTGTACACGGAGCCCACACTGAACACGGAGCCCACACTGAACACGGAGCCCACAATGAACACAGAGCCCTCACCGAACACAGAGTCCACAATGAACACAGAGCCCTCACCGAACACTGAGCCCACACTGAACACAGAGCCCTCACCGAAGACTGAGCCCACACTGAACACAGAGCTCAGACCGAACACTGATTCCTCACCGAACACAGAGCCCACACTGAACACAGAGCCCACACTGAACACAGACCCGCACTGAACACAGAGCCCACACTGACCACACAGTCCTCCCAGAACACTGCGCCCACACAGAACACAGAGCTCACACCGAACACTGAGCCCTCACCGAAAACAAGCCCACACTGAACACAGATCCCACACTGAACACAGATCCCACACTGAACACAGATCCCACACTGAACACAGATCCCGCACTGAACACAGATCCCGCACTGAACACAGAGCCCGCACTGAATTCTGAGCCCGCACTGAACACAGAGCCCTCACCGAACACTGAGCCCTCACCGAACACTGAGCCCAAACTGAACACAGAGCTCACACCGACCACTGAGCCCTCACCGAACACAGAGCCACAATGAACAACGAGCCCACACTGAACACAGAGCCCACACTGAACACAGAGCCCACACTGAACACAGAGCCCACACTGAACACAGAGCTCACACTGAACACAGAGCTCACACTGAACACAGAGCCCACACCGAACACTGAGCCCACACTGAACACAGAGCCCACACTGAACACAGAGCCCTCACCGAACACAGAGCCCACACTGAACACTGAGCCCTCACCGAACACTGAGCCGACACTGAACACAGAGACCACACTGAACACACAGCCCTCACCGAACACGGAGCACACACTGAACACAGAGCCCACACTGAACACAGAGCACACACTGAACACAGAGACTACACTGAACACAGAGACCACACTGAACACGGAGCCCACACTGAACACGGAGCCCACACTGAACGCACAGCCCACACTGAACGCAGTGCCCACAATGAACACAGAGCCGACACTGAACACAGGTCCCACACTGAACACAGGTCCCACACTGAACACAGAGCCCACTCTGAACATAGGGCCCACACTTCACACAGAGCCCACACTGAACACTGAGCCCACACTGAACACTGAGCCCACACTGAACACTGAGCCCACACCGAGCACAGATCCCACACCGAACACTGAGCACACACCGAACACAGAGCCCACACTGAACACAGAGCCCACACTGAACACAGAGCCCACACTGAACACAGGGCCCTCACTCAACACAGAGCCCACACTGAACGCAGAGCCCTCACCGAACACTGAGCCCACACCGAACACAGAGCTCACACCGAAAACTGAGCCCTCACCGAACACAGAGCCCACACCGAACACAGAGCCCACACTGAACACAGAGCTCACACTGAACACAGAGCCCACACTGAACACTGAGCCCACATCGAACACAGAGCCCACACTGAACACAGAGCCCACACTGAAAACAGATCCCACCCTGAACACAGAGCCCACACTGAACACAGAGCCCACACTGTACACAGAGCCCACACATGAACACAGAGCCCACACTGAACACAGAGCCCACACTGAGCCCAGAGCCCACACTGTGCACAGAGCCCACACTGAGCACAGGGCCCACACTGAACACAGAGCCCACACTGAACCCAGAGCCCACACTGAACACAGAGCCCACACTGAACACAGAGCCCAGAGTGAACACAGAGCCCACACTGAACAGAGAGCCCACACTGAACACGGAGCTCGCACTGAACACGGAGCTCGCACTGAACACGGAGCCCAGACTGAACACGGAGCCCAGACTGAACACAGAGCCCACACTGAACACAGAGCTCACAATGAACACAGAGCCCACACTGAACACAGAGCCCACACTGAACACAGAGCCCACACTGACACAGAGCCCACACTGAACACAGGGCCCACACTGAACACACAGGCCAAGCTGAACACAGAGCCCACACTGAACACAGGGCCCACACTGAACACAGAGCCCTCACCGAACACTGAGCCCACACTGAACACAGAGCCCTCACTGAAAACTGAGCCCACGCTGAACACAGAGCCCACACTGAACACGGAGCCCACACTGAACACGGAGCCCAGACTGAACACGGAGCCCAGACTGAACACAGAGCACACAATGAACACAGAGCACACACTGAACACAGAGCCCACTCTGAACACACAGCCCACACTGAACACAGAGCCCACACTGAACACAGAGCCCACACTGAACACAGAGCCCACACTGAACACACAGCCCACACTGAACAAAGAGCCCTCACCGAACACTGAGCCCACACCGAACACTGAGCCCACACCGAACACAGAGCCCACACTGAACACAGAGCCCACACTGAACACAGAGCCCACACTGAACACAGAGCCCACACTGAACACAGAGCCCACACTGAACACAGAGCCCACACTGAACACAGAGCCCACACTGAACATAGATCCCACACTGAACACAGATCCCACACTGAACACAGAGCCCACACTGAACAAAGAGCCCACACTGAACACTGAGCCCACACTGAACACACAGCCCACACTGAACACAGAGCCCACACTGAACACGGAGCCCACACTGAACACAGAGCCCACACTGAACACAGAGGCCACACCGAACACAGAGCCCACACTGAACACTGAGCCCTCACCGAACACTGAGCCCACACTGAACACTGAGCCCACACTGAACACTGAGCCCACACTGAACACTGAGCCCACACCGAGCACAGATCCCACACCGAACACTGAGCACACACCGAACACAGAGCCCACACTGAACACAGAGCCCACACTGAACACAGAGCCCACACTGAACACAGGGCCCTCACTCAACACAGAGCCCACACTGAACACAGAGCCCTCACCGAACACTGAGCCCACACCGAACACAAAGCTCACACCGAACACTGAGCCCTCACCGAACACAGAGCCCACACCGAACACAGAGCCCACACTGAACACAGAGCTCACACTGAACACAGAGCCCACACTGAACACTGAGCCCACACCGAACACAGAGCCCACACTGAACACAGAGCCCACACTGAAAACAGATCCCACACTGAACACAGAGCCCACACTGAACACTGAACCCACATTGAACACAGATCCCACACTGAACACAGAGCCCAAGTTGAACACTGAGCCCACACTGAACACAGAGCCCCCACTGAACACAGAGCCCGCACTGAACACAGAGCCCACATTGAACACAGAGCCCAAACTGAAGAGAGAGCCCACATTGAACACAGAGCCCACACTGAACAGAGAGTCCACACCGAACACAGAGCCCACACTGTACACGGAGCCCACACTGAACACGGAGCCCACACTGAACACGGAGCCCACACTGAACACAGAGCCCACACTGAACACAGAGGCCACACTGAACACAGAGCCCGCAGTGAACACAGATCCCAAACAGAACACAGAGCCCACACTGAACACAGAGCCCACACTGAACACAGAGCCCACACTGAACCCAAGACCACACTGAACACAGAGCCCACACTGAACACAGAGCCCACACTGAACACAGGGCTCACACTGAACACAGAGCCCACACTGAACCCAAGACCACACTGAACACAGAGCCCACACTGAACACAGAGCCCACACTGAACACAGAGCCCGCACTGAACACAGAGCCCACACTCAACACAGAGCCCACACTCAACACAGAGCCCACACTCAACAGAGAGCCCACACTCAACACAGAGCCCACACTCAACACAGAGCCCACACTCAGCACAAAGCCCAAACTGAACACAGGGCCCGCACTGAACACAGGGCCCGCACTGAACACAGGGCCCGCACAGAACACAGGGCCCGCACTGAACACAGAGCCCGCACTGAACACAGGGCCCGCACTGAACACAGGGCCCGCACTGAACACAGGACCCGCACTGAACCCAGGACCCGCACTGAACACAGAGCCCGCACTGAACACAGAGCCCGCACTGAACACAGAGCCCGCACTGAACACAGAGACCACACTGTACACAGAGACCACACTGAACACAGAGCCCACTCTGAACACAGAGCACACACTGAACACAGAGACCACACTGAACACAGGGCCCACACTGAACACAGGGCCCACCCTGAACACATGGCCCACAGTGAACACATGGCCCACAGTGAACACAGGCCCACACTGAACACAGAGACCACACTGAACACAGTGCCCACACTGAACACAGAGCCCACACTGAACACAGAGCCCACACTGAACACAGAGCCCACACTGAACACAGTGCCCACAATGTACACAATGCCCACAATGTACACAGAGCCCACACTGTACACAGAGCCCACACATGAACACAGAGCCCACACTGAACACAGAGCCCACACTGAGCCCAGAGCCCACACTGTGCACAGAGCCCACACTGAGCACAGAGCCCACACTGAACACAGAGCCCAGAGTGAACACAGAGCCCACACTGAACACAGAGCCCACACTGAACACGGAGCTCGCACTGAACACGGAGCTCGCACTGAACACGGAGCCCAGACTGAACACGGAGCCCAGACTGAACACAGAGCCCACACTGAACACAGAGCTCAGAATGAACACAGAGCCCACACTGAACACAGAGCCCACACTGAACACAGAGCCCACACTGACACAGAGCCCACACTGACACAGAGCCCACACTGAACACAGAGCCCACACTGAACACAGGGCCCACACTGAACACAGAGCCCACACTGAACACAGTGCCCACACTGAACACACAGCCCTCCCAGAACACTGAGCCCACAGTGAACACAGAGCTCACACCGAACACAGAGCCCTCACCGAACACAGAGCCCGCACTGAACACAGAGCCCGCACTGAACACAGAGCCCGCACTGAACACAGAGCCCGCACTGAACACAGAGCCCGCACTGAACACAGAGCCCGCACTGAACACAGAGCCCGCACTGAACACAGAGCCCACACTGAACACAGAGTTCTCACTGAACACAGAGCCCACACTCAACACAGAGCCCACACTCAACACAGAGCCCACACTAAACACAGAGCCCACACTGAACACAGAGCCCACACTGAACACAGATCCCACACTGAACACAGAGCCCACACTGAACACAGAGCCCACGCTGAACACTGAGCCCACACCGAACACTGAGCCCACACTGAACACAGAGCCCACACTGAACACAGAGCCCTCACCGAACACTGAGCCGACACTGAACACAGAGCCCACACTGAACACAGAGCCCACACTGAACACAGAGCCCACAATGTACACAGAGCCCACGCTGAACACTGAGCCCACACCGAACACTGAGCCCACACTGAACACAGAGCCCACACTGAACACACAGCCCTCACCGAACACGGAGCACACACTGAACACAGAGCCCACACTGAACACAGAGCACACACTGAACACAGAGACTACACTGAACACAGAGACCACACCGAACACTGAGCCCACACTGAACACAGAGCCCACACTGAACACAGAGCCCACACTGAACACAGAGCCCACACTGAACACAGAGCCCACACTGAACACAGAGCCCACACTGAACACAGATCACACACTGAACACAGATCCCCCACTGAACACAGAGCCCACACTGAACACAGAGCCCACACTGAACACAGAGCCCACACTGAACACAGAGCCCACACTGAACACAGAGCCCACACTGAACACAGAGCCCACACTGAACACAGAGCCCACACTGAACACAGATCCCACACTGAACACAGAGCCCACACCGAACACTGAGCCCACACCGAACACAGAGCCCACACTGAACACAGAGCCCTCACCGAACACTGAGCCGACACTGAACACAGAGCCCACACTGAACACACAGCACTCACCGAACACGGAGCACACACTGAACACAGAGCACACACTGAACACAGAGCACAGACTGAACACAGAGACTACACTGAACACAGAGACCACACTGAACACGGAGCCCACACTGAACACAGAGCCCACACTGAACGCACAGCCCACACTGAACGCAGTGCCCACACTGAACACAGAGCCGAAACTGAACACAGAGCCCACACTGAACACAGAGCCCACACTGAACACAGAGCCCACACTGAACACAGGGCCCACACTGAACCCAGGGCCCACAGTGAACACAGAGCCCACACTGAACACAGAGCCCACACTGAACACAGAGCCCACACTGAACACAGAGCCCACAATGTACACAGAGCCCACACATGAAAAAAGAGCCCACACTGAACACAGAGCCCACACTGAACACAGAGCCCACACTGAACACAGAGCCCACACTGAACACAGAGCCCACACTGAACACAGAGCCCACACTGAGCACAGAGCCCACACTGAACACAGAGCCCACACTGAACACGGAGCCCAGACTGAACACAGAGCCCAGACTGAACACAGAGCACACAATGAACACAGAGCCCACACTGAACACAGAGCCCACACTGAACACAGAGCCCACACTGAACACAGAGCCCACACTGAACACAGAGCCCACACTGAACACAGAGCCCACACTGAACACAGAGACCACTCTGAACACACAGCCCACACTGAACACAGAGCCCACACTGAACACAGAGCCCACGCTGAACACAGAGCCCACACTGAACACAGAGCCCACACTGAACACGGAGCACACAATGAACACAGGGCCCACACTGAACACACAGCCCACACTGAACAAAGAGCCCTCACCGAACACTGAGCCCTCACCGAACACAGAGCCCATACTGAACACAGAGCCCATACTGAACACAGAGCCCACACTGAACACAGAGCCCTCACTGAACACAGAGTCCACACTGAACAAAGAGCCCACACTGTACACAGAGGCCACACTGAACACAGAGCCCACGCTGAACACAGAGCCCACACTGAACATAGAGCCCTAACCGAACACAGAGCCTTCACTGAACACAGAGCCCACACTGAACACAGAGCCCACACTGAACACAGAGCCCACACTGAACACAGAGCCCACACTGAACACAGAGCCCACACTGAACACAGAGCCCACACTGAACACAGAGCCATCACCGAACAGAGAGCCCTCACCGAACACAGACCCCACACTGAACACAGAGCCCACACTGAACACTTAGCCCACACTGTACACAGAGCCCACACTGAACACAGAGCCCACACTGAACACAGAGCCCACACTGAACACAGAGCTCACACCGAACACTGAGCCCTCACCGAACACAAGCCCACACTGAACACAGAGCCCACACTGAACACAGAACCCACACTGAACACACAGCCCTCCCAGAACACTGAGCCCACATTGAACACAGAGCTCACACCGAACACTGAGACCTCACCGAACACAGAGCCCGCACGTAACACAGAGCCCGCACTGAACACAGTGCCCGCACTGAACACAGTGCCCGCACTGAACACAGAGCCCGCACTGAACACAGAGCCCACACTGAACACAGAGCCCACACTGAACACAGAGCCCACACTGAACACAGAGCCCTCACCGAACAGAGAGCCCTCACCAAACACAGAGCACTCACTGAACACAGAGCCCACACTGAAGACAGAGCCCATACTGTACACAGAGCCCACACTGAACACAGAGCCCACACTGAAAACAGAGCCCTCACCGAACACAGAGCCCACAATGAACACAGAGCCCACACTGAACACAGAGCCCACACTGAACACAGAGCCCTCACCGAACACTGAGCCCACACTGAACACCGAGCCCTCACCGAAGACTGAGCCCACACGGAACACTGAGCTCACACCGAACACTGATTCCTCACCGAACACAGAGCCCACACTGAACACAGAGCTCACACTGAACACAGACCCGCACTGATCACAGAGCCCACACTGAACACACAGCCCTCTCAGAACACTGAGCCCACACAGAACACAGAGCTCACACCGAACACTGAGCCCTCACCGAAAACAAGCCCACACTGAACACAGATCCCACACTGAACACAGATCCCACACTGAACACAGATCCCACACTGAACACAGAGCCCACACGGAACACTGAGCCCGCACTAAACACAGAGCCCACACTGAACACAGAGCCCTCACCGAACACAGAGCTCACACTCAACACAGAGCACACACCGAACACTGAGCCCACACCGAACACTGAGCCCACACCGAACACTGAGCCCACACCGAACACTGAGCCCACACTGAACACAGAGCCCTCACCGAACACTGAGCCGACACTGAACACACAGCCCTCACCGAACACGGAGCACACACTGAACACAGAGCCCACATTGAACACAGAGCACACACGGAACACAGAGCCCACACTGAACACAGAGCCCACACTGAACACAGATCCCACACTGAACACAGATCCCACACAGAACACAGAGCCCACACTGAACACACAGCATCACCGAACACGGAGCACATACTGAACACAGAGCCCACATTGAACACAGAGCACACACTGAACACAGAGACTACACTGAACACGGAGACCACACTGAACACGGAGACCACACTGAACACGGAGCCCACACTGAACACGGAGCCCACACTGAACACAGACCCACACTGAACGCACAACCCACACTGAACGCAGTGGCCACACTGAACACAGAGCCCACACTGAACACTGAACCCACATTGAACACAGAGCCCACACTGAACACAGAGCCCACACTGAAAACAGATCCCACACTGAACACAGAGCCGACACTGAACACAGGTCCCACACTGAACACAGGGCCCACACTGCACACAGAGCCCACACTGAACACAGAGACCACACTGAACACAGAGCCCACTCTGAACACTGAGCCCACACCGAACACTGAGCCAACACCGAACACTGAGCACACACCGAACACAGAGCCCACACTGAACACAGAGCCCACACTGAACACAGAGCCCACACTGTACACAGGGCCCTCAATCAACACAGAGCCCACACTGAACACAGAGCCCTCACCGAACATTGAGCCCACACCGAACACAGAGCTCACAACGAACACTGAGCCCTCACCGAACACGGAGCCCACACTGAACACGGAGCCCACACTGAACACAGAGCCCACACTGAACACAGAGCCCACACTGAACACAGAGCTCACACTGAACACAGAGCCCACACTGAACACGGAGCCCAAACCGAACACTGAGCCCACACCGAACACTGAGACCACACTGAACACAGAGCCCACACTGAAAACAGATCCCACACTGAACACAGAGCCCACACTGAACACTGAACCCACACTGAAAACAGATCACACACTGAACACAGAGCCCACACTGAACACTGAACCCACATTGAACACAGAGCCCACACTGAACACAGAGCCCACACTGAAAACAGATCCCACACTGAACACAGAGCCCACACTGAACACAGAGCCCCCACTGAACACAGAGCCCGCACTGAACACAGAGCCCACATTGAACACAGAGCCCAAACTGAACAGCGAGCCCACATTGAACACAGAGCCCACACTGAACAGAGAGTCCACACTGAACACGGAGCCCACACTGTCACGGAGCCCACACTGAAAACGGAGCCCACACTGAACACGGAGCCCACACTGAACACGGAGCCCACACTGAACACAGAGCCCACACTGAACACAGAGCCCACACTGAACACAGAGCCCACAGTGAACACAGAGCCCAAACTGAACACAGGGCCCACACTGAACACAGGGCCCACACTGAACACAGAGCCCACACTGAACACAGAGCCCACACTGAACCCAGAGCCTACACTGAACACAGAGCCCACACTGAACACAGAGCCCAAAATGAACACAGAGTTCACACTGAACACAGGGCCACACTCAACACAGAGCCCACACTCAACACAGAGCCCACACTCAACACAGAGCCCACACTGAACACAGAGCCCTCACCGAACAGAGAGCCCTCACCAAACACAGAGCACTCACTGAACACAGAGCCCACACTGAAAACAGAGCCCACACTGTACACAGAGACCACACTGAACACAGAGCCCACACTGAAAACAGAGCCCACACTGTACACAGAGACCACACTGAACACAGAGCCCACACTGAACACAGAGCCCACAATGAACACAGAGCCCACACTGAACACGGAGCCCACACTGAACACAGAGCCCTCACCGAACACTGAGCCCACACTGAACACCGAGCCCTCACCGAAGACTGAGCCCACACGGAACACAGAGCTCACACCGAACACTGATTCCTCACCGAACACAGAGCCCACACTGAACACAGAGCTCACACTGAACACAGACCCGCACTGATCACAGAGCCCACACTGAACACACAGCCCTCCCAGAACACTGAGCCCACACAGAACACAGAGCTCACACCGAACACTGAGCCCTCACCGAAAACAAGCCCACACTGAACACAGATCCCACACTGAACACAGATCCCACACTGAACACAGATCCCACACTGAACACAGAGCCCACACGGAACACTGAGCCCACACTGAACACTGAGCCCGCACTGAACACAGAGCCCACACTGAACACTGAGCCCTCACCGAACACTGAGCCCACACTGAACACGGAGCTCACACTGAACACAGAGCCCACACTGAACACAGAGCTCACACTCAACACAGAGCACACACCGAACACTGAGCCCACACCGAACACTGAGCCCACACTTGACACAGAGCCCACACTGAACACAGATCCCACACTGAACACAGATACCACACTGAACACAGATCCCACACTGAACACAGAGCCCACACTGAACACTGAGCCCACACCGAACACTGAGCCCACACCGAACACTGAGCCCACACTGTACACAAAGCCCTCACCGAACACTGAGCCGACACTGAACACACAGCCCTCACCGAACACGGAGCACACACTGAACACAGAGCCCACATTGAACACAGAGCACACACTGAACACAGAGACTACACTGAACACAGAGTCCACACCGAACACAGAGCACACACTGAACACAGAGCCCACACTGAACACAGAGCCCACACTGTACACAGAGCCCACACGGAACACAGAGCCCACACTGAACACAGAGCCCACACTGAACACAGATCCCACACTGAACACAGATCCCACACTGAACAAAGATCCCACACAGAACACAGAGCCCACACTGAACACACAGCCCTCACCGAAAACGGAGCACATACTGAACACAGAGCCCACATTGAACAGAGAGCACACACTGAACACGGAGCCCACACTGAACACAGACCCACACTGAACGCACAACCCACACTGAACGCAGTGCCCACACTGAACACAGAGCCGACACTGAACACAGAGCCGACACTGAACACAGGTCCCACACTGAACACAGGGCCCACACTGCACACAGAGCCCACACTGAACACAGAGACCACACTGAACACAGAGCCCACACTGAACACTGAGCCCACACCGAACACTGAGCCCACACCGAACACTGAGCACACACCGAACACAGAGCCCACACTGAACACAGAGCCCACACTGAACACAGAGCCCACACTGCACACAGGGCCCTCAATCAACACAGAGCCCACACTGAACACAGAGCCCTCACCGAACATTGAGCCCACACCGAACAGAGAGCTCACAACAAACACTGAGCCCTCACCGAACACGGAGCCCACACTGAACACGGAGCCCACACTGAACACAGAGCCCACACTGAACACAGAGCCCACACTGAACACAGAGCTCACACTGAACACAGAGCCCACACTGAACACTGAGCCCAAACCGAACACTGAGCCCACACCGAACACTGAGCCCACACTGAACACAGAGCCCACACTGAAAACAGATCCCACACTGAACACTGAGCCCACACTGAACACTGAACCCACACTGAAAACAGATCACACACTGAACACAGAGCCCACACTGAACACTGAACCCAAATTGAACACAGAGCCCACACTGAACACAGAGCCCACACTGAAAACAGATCCCACACTGAACACAGAGCCCACACTGAACACAGAGCCCCCACTGAACACAGAGCCCGCACTGAACACAGAGCCCACATTGAACACAGAGCCCAAACTGAACAGAGAGCCCACATTGAACACAGAGCCCACACTGAACAGAGAGTCCACACTGAACACGGAGCCCACACTGTACACGGAGCCCACACTGAAAACGGAGCCCACACTGAACACGGAGCCCACACTGAACACAGAGCCCACACTGAACACACAGCCCACACTGAACACAGAGCCCACACTGAACACAGAGCCCAAACTGAACACAGAGCCCACACTGAACACAGGGCCCACACTGAACACAGAGCCCACACTGAACACAGAGCCCACACTGAACCCAGAGCCCACACTGAACACAGAGCCCACACTGAATACAGAGCCCACACTGAACACTGAGCCCACACTGAACACAGAGCCCACAGTGAACACAGAGCCCAAAATGAACACAGAGTTCACACTGAACACAGGGCCACACTCAACACAGAGCCCACACTCAACACAGAGCCCACACTCAACACAGAGCCCACACTCAACACAGAGCCCACACTCAACACAGAGCCCACACTCAACACAGGGCCCACACTCAACACAGGGCCCGAACTGAACACAGTGCCCACAATTTACACAGTGCCCACAATGTACACAGAGCCCACACTGAACACAGAGCCCACACTGAACACAGGGCCCACACTGAACACAGAGCCCACACTGTACACAGAGCCCACACATGAACACAGAGCCCACACTGAACACAGAGCCCACACTGAACACAGAGCCCACACTGAGCACAGAACCCAAACCGAACACTGAGCACACACTGAACACAGAGCCCACACTGTACACAGGGCCCACACTCAACACAGAGCCCACACTGAACACAGAGCCCTCACCGAACATTGAGCCCACACCGAACACAGAGCTCTCACCGAACACTGAGCCCTCACCGAACACAGAGCCCACACTGAACACTGAGCCCACACTGAACACACAGCCCACACTGAACACAGAGCCCACACTGAACACAGAGCCCACACTGAACACAGAGCCCACACTGAACACAGAGCCCACACTGAACACAGGGCCCACACTGAACACAGAGCCCACACTGAACACAGAGCCCACACTCAACACAGAGCCCACACTGAACACAGAGCCCTCACCGAACATTGAGCCCACACCGAACACAGAGCTCTCACCGAACACTGAGCCCTCACCGAACACAGAGCCCACACTGAACACTGAGCCCACACTGAACACACAGCCCACACTGAACACAGAGCCCACACTGAACACAGAGCCCACACCGAACACAGAGCCCACACTGAACACAGAGCCCACACCGAACACAGAGCCCACACTGAACACAGAGCCCACACTGAACACAGAGCCCACACTGAACACAGAGCCCACACTGAACACAGAGCCCACACTGAACACTGAGACCAAACCGAACACTGAGCCCACACCGAACACTGAGCCCACACTGAACATAGAGCCCTCACTCAAACCAGATCCCACACTGAGCACAGAGCCCACACTGAACACGGAGCCCACACTGAACACGGAGCCCACACTGAGCACAGAGCCCACACTGAACACAGAGCCCACACTGAACACTGAGCCCTCACCGAACACTGAGCCCACACTGAACACGGAGCTCACACTGAACACAGAGCCCACACTCAACACAGAGCTCACACTCAACACAGAGCCCACACCGAACACTGAGCCCACACTTGACACAGAGCCCACACTGACAACAGATCCCACACTGAACACAGATACCACACTGAACACAGATCCCACACTGAACACAGAGCCCACACTGAACACTGAGCCCACACCGAACACAGAGCCCACACCGAACACTGAGCCCACACTGTACACAGAGCCCTCACCGAACACTGAGCCGACACTGAACACACAGCCCTCACCGAACACGGAGCACACACTGAACACAGAGCCCACATTGAACACAGAGCACACACTGAACACAGAGACTACACTGAACACAGAGTCCACACCGAACACTGAGCCCACACGGAACACAGAGCCCACACTGAACACAGAGCCCACACTGAACACAGAGCCCACACTGAACACAGATCCCACACTGAACACAGATCCCACACAGAACACAGAGCCCACAGTGAACACACAGCCCTCACCGAACACGGAGCACATACTGAACACAGAGCCCACATTGAACACAGAGCACACACTGAACACAGAGACTACACTGAACACAGAGCCCACACTGAACACGGAGACCACACTGAACACGGAGCCCACACTGAACACAGAGCCCACACTGAACACAGAGCCGACACTGAACACAGAGCCGACACTGAACACAGGTCCCACACTGAACACAGGGCCCACACTGCACACAGAGCCCACACTGAACACAGAGACCACACTGAACACAGAGACCACACTGAACACTGAGCCCACACCGAACACTGAGCCCACACCTAACACTGAGCACACACCGAACACAGAGCCCACACCGAACACAGAGCCCACACTGAACACAGAGCCCACACTGTACACAGGGCCCTCAATCAACACAGAGCCCACACTGAACACAGAGCCCTCACCGAACATTGAGCCCACACCGAACACAGAGCTCACAACGAACACTGAGCCCTCACCGAACACGGAGCCCACACTGAACACGGAGCCCACACTGAACACAGAGCCCACACTGAACACAGAGCCCGCACTTAACACAGAGCCCACATTGAACACAGAGCCCAAACTGAACACAGAGCCCACATTGAACACAGAGCCCACACTGAACAGAGAGTCCACACTGAACACGGAGCCCACACTGTACACGGAGCCCACACTGAAAACGGAGCCCACACTGAACACGGAGCCCACACTGAACACGGAGCCCACACTGAACACAGAGCCCACACTGAACACAGAGCCCACACTGAACACAGAGCCCACACTGAACACCGAGCCCAAACTGAACACAGGGCCCACACTGAACACAGGGCCCACACTGAACACAGAGACCACACTGAACACAGAGCCCACACTGAACCCAGAGGCCAAACTGAACACAGGGCCCACACTGAACACAGAGCCTACACTGAACACAGAGCCCACACTGAACACAGAGCCCTCACTGAACACAGAGCCCACACTGAACACAGAGCCCACAATGAACACAGAGTTGACACTGAACACAGGGCCACACTGAACACAGAGCCCACGCTGAACACAGAGCCCACACTCAACACAGAGCTCACACTCAACACAGAGCCCACAGTCAGCACAAAGCCCACACTGAACACAGGGCCCGCACTGAACACAGGGCCCGCACTGAACACAGACCCGCACTGAAAACAGGGGCCGCACTGAACACAGTGCCCACACTGAACACAGGACCCGCACTGAACACAGAGCCCGCACTGAACACAGAGCCCGCACTGAACACAGAGCCCGCACTGAACACAGAGCCCGCACTGAACACAGAGCCAACACTGTACACAGATCCCACACTGAACACAGAGCACACTCTGAACACAGAGCCCACACTGAACACAGAGCCCACACTGAACACAGAGACCACACTGTACACAGAGACCACACTGAACACAGGGCCCACACTGAACACAGGGCCCACACTGAAGACAGGGCCCACACTGAACACAGAGCCCACACTGAACACAGAGCCCAGACTGAACACAGAGCCCACACTGATCACAGAGACCACACTGAACACAGAGCCCACACTGAACACAGAGCCCACACTGAACACAGAGCCCACACTGAACACAGAGCCCACACTGAAAACAGAGCCCACACTGAACACAGAGCCCACACTGAACACTGAGCCCAGAGGGAACACAGAGCCCACACTGAAGACAGAGCTCACACTGAACAGATAGCCCGCACTGAACACGGAGCCCAGACTGAGCACGGAGCACAGACTGAACACAGAGCCCACACTGAACACAGAGCCCACACTGAACACAGAGACCACACTGTACACAGAGACCACACTGAACACAGAGCCCACGCTGAACACAGAGCCCACACTGAACACAGAGCCCACACTGAACACACAGCCCACACTGAACACAGAGCCCACACTCAACAAAGAGCCAACACTGAACACAGATCTCACAATCAGCACAGGGCTCAAACTGAACACAGGGCCCACACTGAACACAGAGCCCACACTGAACACAGAGCCCACACTGAACACAGAGCCCACACTGTACACAGAGCCCACACTGAACACAGAGCCCACACTGAAAACATCGCCCTCTCTGAACACAGAGCACACACAGAACACAGAGCCCACACTGAACACAGAGCCCACACTGAACACAGAGCCCACGCTGAACACAGAGCCCACACTGAACACAGAGCCCACACTGAACACAGAGCCCACACTGAACACAGAGCCCACGCTGAACACAGAACCGACACTGAACACAGATCCCACACTGAACACAGAGCCCACACTGAACACAGAGCAGACACACAACACAGAGCCCACATTGAACACAGAGCCGACACTGAACACAGAGCCCACACTGAACACAGAGCCCACACTGAACACAGAGCCCACACTGAACACAGAGCCCACACTGAACACAGAGCCCACACTGAACACAGAGCCCACACTGAACACAGAGCCCACACTGAACACAGAGCCCTCACCGAACACTGAGCCCACACTGAACACAGAGCTCACACCGAACACTGAGCCCTCACCGAACACGGAGCCCACACTGAACACCGAGCCCACACTGAACATGGAGCCCACACTGAACACAGAGCCCACACTGAACACAGAGCTCACACTGAACACAGAGCCCACACTGAACACAGAGCCCACACTGGACACAGAGACCACAATGGACACAGAGACCACACTGGACACAGAGCCCACACTGTACACAGAGCCCACACATGAACACAGAGCCCACACTGAACACAGAGCCCACACTGAACACAGAGCCCACACTGAGCACAGAACCCACACCGAACACTGAGCCCACACTGAACACAGAGCCCACACTGAACACAGAGCCCACACTGAACACAGAGCCCTCACCGAACACTGAGCCCTCACCGAACACAGAGCCCACACTGAACACGGAGCCCACACTGAACACGGAGCCCACACTGAACACAGAGCACACACTGAACACAGAGCCCACACTGAACACAGAGCCCACACTGAACACTGAGACCAAACCGAACACTGAGCCCACACCGAACACTGAGCCCACACTGAACACAGAGCCCTCACTCAAACCAGATCCCACACTGAACACGGAGCTCACACTGAACACAGAGCCCACACTGAACACAGAGCTCACACTGAACACAGAGCCCACACTTGACACAGAGCCCACACTGAACACAGATCCCACACTGAACACAGATACCACACTGAACACAGATCCCACACTGAACACAGAGCCCACACTGAACACTGAGCCCACACCGAACACGGAGCCCACACCGAACACTGAGCCCACACTGTACACAGAGCCCTCACCGAACACTGAGCCGACACTGAACACACAGCCCTCACCGAACACGGAGCGCACACTGAACACAGAGCCCACATTGAACACAGAGCACACACTGAACACAGAGACTACACTGAACACAGAGTCCACACCGAACACTGAGCCCACACGGAACACAGAGCCCACACTGAACACAGAGCCCACACTGAACACAGAGCCCACACTGAACACAGATCCCACACTGAACACAGATCCCACACAGAACACAGAGCCCACAGTGAACACACAGCCCTCACCGAACACGGAGCACATACTGAACACAGAGCCCACATTGAACACAGAGCACACACTGAACACAGAGACTACACTGAACACGGAGACCACACTGAACACGGAGCCCACACTGAACACGGAGCCCACACTGAACACAGACCCACACTGAACGCACAACCCACACTGAACGCAGTGCCCACACTGAACACAGAGCCGACACTGAACACAGAGCCGACACAGAACACAGGTCTCACACTGAACACAGGGCCCACACTGCACACAGAGCCCACACTGAACACAGAGACCACACTGAACACAGAGACCACACTGAACACAGAGCCCACACTGAACACTGAGCCCACACCGAACACTGAGCCCACACCGAACACTGAGCACACACCGAACACAGAGCCCACACTGAACACAGAGCCCACACTGAACACAGAGCCCACACTGTACACAGGGCCCTCAATCAACACAGAGCCCACACTGAACACAGAGCCCTCACCGAACATT
Organism: Isurus oxyrinchus; assembly: GCA_026770705.1. Taxonomy (NCBI): domain Eukaryota; kingdom Metazoa; phylum Chordata; class Chondrichthyes; order Lamniformes; family Lamnidae; genus Isurus; species Isurus oxyrinchus. The sequence continues at coordinate 58,012 of JANJGN010000153.1, read as the reverse complement.
GAGCCCACACCGAACACAGAGCTCACAACGAACACTGAGCCCTCACCGAACACGGAGCCCACACTGAACACGGAGCCCACACTGAACACAGAGCCCACACTGAACACAGAGCCCACACTGAACACAGAGCCCGCACTTAACACAGAGCCCACATTGAACACAGAGCCCAAACTGAACACAGAGCCCACATTGAACACAGAGCCCACACTGAACACAGAGTCCACACTGAACACAGAGGCAACACTGTACACGGAGCCCACACTGAAAACGGAGCCCACACTGAACACGGAGCCCACACTGAACACGGAGCCCACACTGAACACAGAGCCCACACTGAACACAGAGCCCACACTGAACACAGAGCCCACACTGAACACCGAGCCCAAACTGAACACAGGGCCCACACTGAACACAGGGCCCACACTGAACACAGAGCCCACACTGAACACAGAGCCCACACTGAACCCAGAGGCCACACTGAACACAGGGCCCACACTGAACACAGAGCCCACACTGAACACAGAGCCCACACTGAACACAGAGCCCACACTGAACACAGAGCCCACACAGAACACAGAGCCCACAATGAACACAGAGTTGACACTGAACACAGGGCCACACTGAACACAGAGCCCACAATGAACACAGAGTTGACACTGAACACAGGGCCACACTGAACACAGAGCCCACGCTGAACACAGAGCCCACACTGAACGCACAACCCACACTGAACGCAGTGCCCACACTGAACACAGACCCGCACTGAAAACAGGGCCCGCACTGAACACAGTGCCCACACTGAACACAGGACCCGCACTGAACACAGAGCCCGCACTGAACACAGAGCCCGCACTGAACACAGAGCCCGCACTGAACACAGAGCCCGCACTGAACACAGAGCCAACAATGTACACAGATCCCACACTGAACACAGAGCACACTCTGAACACAGAGCCCACACTGAACACAGAGCCCACACTGAACACAGAGACCACACTGTACACAGAGACCACACTGAACACAGGGCCCACACTGAACACAGGGCCCACACTGAACACAGGGCCCACACTGAACACAGAGCCCACAACGAACACAGAGCCCACACTGAACACAGAGGCCACATTGAACACAGAGCCCAGACTGAACACAGAGCCCAGACTGATCACAGAGACCACACTGAACACAGAGCCCACACTGAACACAGAGCCCACACTGAACACAGAGCCAACACTGAACAGAGAGCCCGCACTGAACACAGAGCCCACACTGAACACAGAGCCCACACTGAACACAGAGCCCACACTGAAGACAGAGCTCACACTGAACAGAGAGCCCGCACTGAACACGGAGCCCAGACTGAGCACGGAGCCCAGACTGAGCACGGAGCACAGACTGAACACAGAGCCCACACTGAACACAGAGCTCACAATGAACACAGAGCCCACACTGAACACAGAGCCCACACTGAACACAGAGCCCACACTGAACACAGAGCCAACACTGAACACACAGCCCACACTGAACAGAGAGCCCCCACTGAACACAGAGCCCACACTGAACACAGAGCCCACGCTGAACACAGAGCCCACACTGAACACAGAGCCCACACTGAACACAGAGCCCACACTGAACACAGAGCCAACACTGAACACACAGCCCACACTGAACAGAGAGCCCCCACTGAACACAGAGCCCACACTGAACACAGAGCCCACGCTGAACACAGAGCCCACACTGAACACAGGGCCCACACTGAACACAGAGCCAACACTGAACACAGAGCCCACACTGAACACAGAGCCCACACTGAACACAGAGCCCACACTGAACACAGAGCCCACACTGAACACAGAGCCCACACTGAACACAGAGCCCACACTGAACACAGAGCCCACGCTGAACACAGAGCCCACACTGAACACAGAGCCCACGCTGAACACAGAACCGACACTGAACACAGAGCCCACACTGAACACAGAGCAGACACAGAACACAGAGCCCACACTGAACACAGAGCCCACACTCAACACAGAGCCCACACTCAACACAGAGCCCACACTGAACACAGAGCCCACACTGAACACAGAGCCCACACTGAACACAGAGCTCGCACTGAACACAGAGCCCACACTGAACACAGAGCCCACACTGAACACAGAGCCCACGCTGAACACAGAACCGACACTGAACACAGAGCCCACACTGAACACAGAGCCCACACTGAACACAGAGCCCACACTGAACACAGAGCCCACGCTGAACACAGAACCGACACTGAACACAGAGCCCACACTGAACACAGAGCCCACACTGAACACAGAGCCCACACTGAACACAGAGCCCACGCTGAACACAGAACCGACACTGAACACAGAGCCCACACTGAACACAGAGCCCACACTGAACACAGAGCCCACGCTGAACACAGAACCGACACTGAACACAGAGCCCACACTGAACACAGAGCCGACACTGAACACAGAGCCCACACTGAACACAGAGCCCACACTGAACACAGATCCCACACTGAACACAGAGCCCACACTGAACACAGAGCCCACACTGAACACTGAGCCCAGAGGGAACACAGAGCCCACACTGAAGACAGAGCTCACACTGAACAGAGAGCCCGCACTGAACACGGAGCCCAGACTGAGCACGTAGCCCAGACTGAACACAGAGCCAACACTGAACACACAGCCCACACTGAACAGAGAGCACCCACTGAACACAGAGCCCACACTGAACACAGATCTCACAATCAGCACAGGGCTCAAACTGAACACAGGGCCCACACTGAACACAGAGCCCACACTGAACACAGAGCCCACACTGAACACAGAGCCCACACTGAACACAGAGCCCACACTGAACACAGAGCCCACACTGAACACAGAGCCCACACTGAACACAGTGCCCACACTGAACACAGAGCCCACACTGAACACAGAGCCCACACTGAACACAGAGCCCACACTGAACACAGAGCCCACACTGTACACAGAGCCCACACTGAACACAGAGCCCACACTGAAAACATAGCCCTCTCTGAACACAGAGCACACACAGAACACAGAGCCCACACTGAACACAGAGCCCACACTGAACACAGAGCCCACGCTGAACACAGAGCCTTCACAGAACACAGAGCCCACACTGAACACAGAGCCACGCTGAACACAGAACCGACACTGAACACAGATCCCACACTGAACACAGAGCCCACACTGAACACAGAGCCCACACTGAACACAGAGCCCACACTGAACACAGAGCCCACACTGAACACAGAGCCCACACTGAACACAGAGCCCACGCTGAACACAGAACCGACTCTGAACACAGAGCCCACACCGAACACAGAGCCCACACCGAACACAGAGCCCACACTGAACACAGAGCCCACACTGAACACAGAGCCCACACTGAACACAGAGCCCACACTGAACACAGAGCCCACACTGAACACAGAGCCCACACTGAACACAGAGCCCACACTGTACACAGAGCCCACACTGAACACAGAGCCCACACTGAAAACATAGCCCTCTCTGAACACAGAGCCCACACAGAACACAGAGCCCACAATGAACACAGAGTTGACACTGAACACAGGGCCACACTGAACACAGAGCCCACAATGAACACAGAGTTGACACTGAACACAGGGCCACACTGAACACAGAGCCCACGCTGAACACAGAGCCCACACTGAACACAGGGCCCGCACTGAACACAGACCCGCACTGAAAACAGGGCCCGCACTGAACACAGTGCCCACACTGAACACAGGACCCGCACTGAACACAGAGCCCGCACTGAACACAGAGCCCGCACTGAACACAGAGCCCGCACTGAACACAGAGCCCGCACTGAACACAGAACCAACAATGTACACAGATCCCACACTGAACACAGAGCACACTCTGAACACAGAGCCCACACTGAACACAGAGCCCACACTGAACACAGAGACCACACTGTACACAGAGACCACACTGAACACAGGGCCCACACTGAACTCAGGGCCCACACTGAACACAGGGCCCACACTGAACACAGAGCCCACACTGAACACAGAGCCCACACTGAACACAGAGGCCACATTGAACACAGAGCCCAGACTGAACACAGAGCCCAGACTGATCACAGAGACCACACTGAACACAGAGCCCACACTGAACACAGAGCCCACACTGAACACAGAGCCCACACTGAACAGAGAGCCCGCACTGAACACAGAGCCCGCACTGAACACAGAGCCCACACTGAACACAGAGCCCACACTGAACACAGAGCCCACACTGAAGACAGAGCTCACACTGAACAGAGAGCCCGCACTGAACACGGAGCCCAGACTGAGCACGGAGCCCAGACTGAGCACGGAGCACAGACTGAACACAGAGCCCACACTGAACACAGAGCTCACAATGAACACAGAGCCCACACTGAACACAGAGCCCACACTGAACACAGAGCCCACACTGAACACAGAGCCAACACTGAACACACAGCCCACACTGAACAGAGAGCCCCCACTGAACACAGAGCCCACACTGAACACAGAGCCCACGCTGAACACAGAGCCCACACTGAACACAGAGCCCACACTGAACACAGAGCCCACACTGAACACAGAGCCAACACTGAACACACAGCCCACACTGAACAGAGAGCCCCCACTGAACACAGAGCCCACACTGAACACAGAGCCCACGCTGAACACAGAGCCCACACTGAACACAGGGCCCACACTGAACACAGAGCCAACACTGAACACAGAGCCCACACTGAACACAGAGCCCACACTGAACACAGAGCCCACACTGAACACAGAGCCCACACTGAACACAGACCCCACACTGAACACAGAGCCCACACTGAACACAGAGCCCACACTGAACACAGAGCCCACGCTGAACACAGAGCCCACACTGAACACAGAGCCCACGCTGAACACAGAACCGACACTGAACACAGAGCCCACACTGAACACAGAGCAGACACAGAACACAGAGCCCACACTGAACACAGAGCCCACACTGAACACAGAGCCCACACTCAACACAGAGCCCACACTGAACACAGAGCCCACACTGAACACAGAGCCCACACTGAACACAGAGCTCGCACTGAACACAGAGCCCACACTGAACACAGAGCCCACACTGAACACAGAGCCCACGCTGAACACAGAACCGACACTGAACACAGAGCCCACACTGAACACAGAGCCCACACTGAACACAGACCCCACACTGAACACAGAGCCCACACTGAACACAGAGCCCACACTGAACACAGAGCCCAAGCTGAACACAGAACCGACACTGAACACAGAGCCCACACTGAACACAGAGCAGACACAGAACACAGAGCCCACACTGAACACAGATCCCACACTGAACACAGAGCCCACACTGAACACAGAGCCCACACTGAACACTGAGCCCAGAGGGAACACAGAGCCCACACTGAAGACAGAGCTCACACTGAACAGAGAGCCCGCACTGAACACGGAGCCCAGACTGAGCACGGAGCCCAGACTGAACACAGAGCCAACACTGAACACACAGCCCACACTGAACAGAGAGCCCCCACTGAACACAGAGCCCACACTCAACACAGAGCCAACACTGAACACAGATCTCACAATCAGCACAGGGCTCAAACTGAACACAGGGCCCACACTGAACACAGAGCCCACACTGAACACAGAGCCCACACTGAACACAGAGCCCACACTGAACACAGAGCCCACACTGAACACAGAGCCCACACTGAACACAGAGCCCACACTGAACACAGAGCCCACACTGAACACAGAGCCCACACTGAACACAGAGCCCACACTGTACACAGAGCCCACACTGAAAACATAGCCCTCTCTGAACACAGAGCACACACAGAACACAGAGCCCACACTGAAAACATAGCCCTCTCTGAACACAGAGCACACACAGAACACAGAGCCCACACTGAACACAGAGCCCACACTGAACACAGAGCCCACGCTGAACACAGAGCCCACACTGAACACAGAGCCCACACTGAACACAGAGCCCACGCTGAACACAGAACCCACACTGAACACAGAGCCCACACTGAACACAGAGCCCACGCTGAACACAGAACCGACACTGAACACAGATCCCACACTGAACACAGAGCCCACACTGAACACAGAGCCCACACTGAACACAGAGCCCACGCTGAACACAGAACCGACTCTGAACACAGAGCCCACACCGAACACAGAGCCCACACCGAACACAGAGCCCACACTGAACACAGAGCCCACACTGAACACAGAGCCCACACTGAACATGGAGCCCACACTGAACACAGAGCCCACACTGAACACAGAGCCCACACTGAACACAGAGCCCACACTGTACACAGAGCCCACACTGAACACAGAGCCCACACTGAAAACATAGCCCTCTCTGAACACAGAGCACACACAGAACACAGAGCCCACACTGAACACAGAGCCCAGACTGAACACAGAGCCCACACTGAACACAGAGCCCACACTGAACACAGAGCCCACGCTGAACACAGAACCGACACTGAACACAGATCCCACACTGAACACAGAGCCCACACTGAACACAGAGCAGACACAGAACACAGAGCCCACATTGAACACAGAGCCGACACTGAACACAGAGCCCACACTGAACACAGAGCCCACACTGAACACAGAGCCCACACTGAACACAGAGCCCACACTGAACACAGAGCCCACACTGAACACAGAGCCCACACTGAACACAGAGCCCACACTGAACACAGAGCCCTCACCGAGCACTGAGCCCACACTGAACACAGAGCTCACACCGAACACTGAGCCCTCACCGAACACGGGAGCCCACACTGAACACCGAGCCCACACTGAACATGGAGCCCACACTGAACACAGAGCCCACACTGAACACAGAGCTCACACTGAACACAGAGCCCACACTGAACACAGAGCCCACACTGGACACAGAGACCACAATGGACACAGAGACCACACTGGACACAGAGCCCACACTGTACACAGAGCCCACACATGAACACAGAGCCCACACTGAACACAGAGCCCACACTGAACACAGAGCCCACACTGAGCACAGAACCCACACCGAACACTGAGCACACACTGAACACAGAGCCCACACTGAACACAGAGCCCACACTGTACACAGGGCCCACACTCAACACAGAGCCCACACTGAACACAGAGCCCTCACCGAACACAGAGCCCACACTGAACACGGAGCCCACACTGAACACAGAGCCCACACTGAACACAGAGCACACACTGAACACAGAGCCCACACTGAACACAGAGCCCACACTGAACACTGAGACCAAACCGAACACTGAGCCCACACCGAACACTGAGCCCACACTGAACACAGAGCCCTCACTCAAACCAGATCCCACACTGAACACGGAGCTCACACTGAACACAGAGCCCACACTGAACACAGAGCTCACACTGAACACAGAGCCCACACTTGACACAGAGCCCACACTGAACACAGATCCCACACTGAACACAGATACCACACTGAACACAGATCCCACACTGAACACAGAGCCCACACTGAACACTGAGCCCACACCGAACACGGAGCCCACACCGAACACTGAGCCCACACTGTACACATAGCCCTCACCGAACACTGAGCCGACACTGAACACACAGCCCTCACCGAACACGGAGCACACACTGAACACAGAGCCCACATTGAACACAGAGCACACACTGAACACAGAGACTACATTGAACACAGAGTCCACACCGAACACTGAGCCCACACGGAACACAGAGCCCACACTGAACACAGAGCCCACACTGAACACAGAGCCCACACTGAACACAGAGCCCACACTGAACACAGATCCCACACTGAACACAGATCCCACACAGAACACAGAGCCCACAGTGAACACACAGCCCTCACCGAACACGGAGCACATACTGAACACAGAGCCCACATTGAACACAGAGCACACACTGAACACAGAGACTACACTGAACACGGAGACCACACTGAACACGGAGCCCACACTGAACACGGAGCCCACACTGAACACAGACCCACACTGAACGCACAACCCACACTGAACGCAGTGCCCACACTGAACACAGAGCCGACACTGAACACAGAGCCGACACTGAACACAGGTCCCACACTGAACACAGGGCCCACACTGCACACAGAGCCCACACTGAACACAGAGACCACACTGAACACAGAGACCACACTGAACACAGAGCCCACACTGAACACTGAGCCCACACCGAACACTGAGCCCACACCGAACACTGAGCCCACACTGAACACAGAGCCCACACTGAACATAGAGCCCACACTGAACACAGAGCCCACACTGAACACAGAGCCCACACTGTACACAGGGCCCTCAATCAACACAGAGCCCACACTGAACACAGAGCCCTCACCGAACATTGAGCCCACACCGAACACAGAGCTCACAACGAATACTGAGCCCTCACCGAACACGGAGCCCACACTGAACACGGAGCCCACACTGAACACAGAGCCCACACTGAACACAGAGCCCACACTGAACACAGAGCCCACATTGAACACAGAGCCCACACTGAACACAGAGTCCACACTGAACACAGAGGCAACACTGTACACGGAGCCCACACTGAAAACGGAGCCCACACTGAACACGGAGCCCACACTGAACACGGAGCCCACACTGAACACAGAGCCCACACTGAACACAGAGCCCACACTGAACACAGAGCCCACACTGAACACCGAGCCCAAACTGAACACAGGGCCCACACTGAACACAGGGCCCACACTGAACACAGAGCCCACACTGAACACAGAGCCCACACTGAACCCAGAGGCCACACTGAACACAGGGCCCACACTGAACACAGAGCCCACACTGAACACAGAGCCCACACTGAACACAGAGCCCACACAGAACACAGAGCCCACAATGAACACAGAGTTGACACTGAACACAGGGCCACACTGAACACAGAGCCCACAATGAACACAGAGTTGACACTGAACACAGGGCCACACTGAACACAGAGCCCACGCTGAACACAGAGCCCACACTGAACACAGGGCCCGCACTGAACACAGACCCGCACTGAAAACAGGGCCCGCACTGAACACAGTGCCCACACTGAACACAGGACCCGCACTGAACACAGAGCCCGCACTGAACACAGAGCCCGCACTGAACACAGAGCCCGCACTGAACACAGAGCCAACACTGTACACAGATCCCACACTGAACACAGAGCACACTCTGAACACAGAGCCCACACTGAACACAGAGCCCACACTGAACACAGAGACCACACTGTACACAGAGACCACACTGAACACAGGGCCCACACTGAACACAGGGCCCACACTGAACACAGGGCCCACACTGAACACAGAGCCCACACTGAACACAGAGCCCACACTGAACACAGAGGCCACATTGAACACAGAGCCCAGACTGAACACAGAGCCCACACTGATCACAGAGACCACACTGAACACAGAGCCCACACTGAACACAGAGCCCACACTGAACACAGAGCCCACACTGAACACAGAGCCCACACTGAAAACAGAGCCCACACTGAACACAGAGCTCACACTGAACAGAGAGCCCGCACTGAACACAGAGCTCACAATGAACACAGAGCCCACACTGAACACAGAGCCCACACTGAACACAGAGCCCACACTGAACACAGAGCCAACACTGAACACACAGCCCACACTGAACAGAGAGCCCCCACTGAACACAGAGCCCACACTCAACACAGAGCCAACACTGAACACAGATCTCACAATCAGCACAGGGCTCAAACTGAACACAGAGCCCACGCTGAACACAGAGCCCACACTGAACACAGAGCCCACACTGAACACAGAGCCCACACTGAACACAGACCACACACTGAACACAGAGCCCACACTGAACACAGAGCCCACACTGAACACAGAGCCCACACTGAACACAGAGCCCACACTGAACACAGACCACACACTGAACACAGAGCCCACACTGAACACAGAGCCCACACTGAACACAGAGCCCACGCTGAACACAGAACCGACACTGAACACAGAGCCCACACTGAACACAGAGCAGACACAGAACACAGAGCCCACATTGAACACAGAGCCCACACTGAACACAGAGCCCACACTGAACACAGAGCCCACACTGAACACAGATCCCACACTGAACACAGAGCCCACACTGAACACAGAGCCCACACTGAACACTGAGCCCAGAGGGAACACAGAGCCCACGCTGAACACAGAGCCCACGCTGAACACAGAGCCGACACTGAACACAGAGCCCACACTGAACACAGGGCCCACACTGAACACAGAGCCCACACTGAACACAGAGCCCACACTGAACACAGAGCCCACACTGAACACAGAGCCCACACTGAACACAGAGCCCACACTGAACACAGAGCCCACGCTGAACACAGAGCCCACACTGAACACAGAGCCCACGCTGAACACAGAACCGACACTGAACACAGAGCCCACACTGAACACAGAGCAGACACAGAACACAGAGCCCACATTGAACACAGAGCCGACACTGAACACAGAGCCCACACTGAACACAGAGCCCACACTGAACACTGAGCCCACACTGAACACAGAGCCCACACTGAACACAGAGCCCACACTGAACACAGAGCCCACACTGAACACAGAGCCCACACTGAACACAGAGCCCACACTGAACACAGAGCAGACACAGAACACAGAGCCCACATTGAACACAGAGCCCACACTGAACACAGAGCCCACACTGAACACAGAGCCCACACTGAACACAGAGCCCTCCCCGAACACTGAGCCCACACTGAACACAGAGCCCACACTGAACACAGAGCCCTCACCGAACACTGAGCCCACACTGAACACAGAGCCCACACTGAACACGGAGCCCACACTGAACACGGAGCCCACACTGAACACGGAGCCCACACTGAACACAGAGCCCACACTGAACACAGAGCCCACACTGAACACAGAGCCCACACTGAACACAGAGCCCTCACCGAACACTGAGCCCACACTGAACACAGAGACCACACTGAACACCGAGCCCACACTGAACACAGAGCCCACACTGAACACAGAGCTCACACTGAACACAGAGCCCACACTGAACACAGAGCCCACACTGGACACAGAGACCACAATGGACACAGAGACCACACTGGACACAGAGCCCACACCGAACACTGAGCCCACACCGAACACTGAGACCACACTGAACACAGAGCCCACACTGAACACAGATCCCACACTGAACACAGATCCCACACTGAACACAGAGCCAACACTGAACACTGAGCCCACACCGAACACTGAGCCCACACTGAACACAGAGCCCACACTGAACACAGAGCCCAAGATGAACACTGAGCCCAAACTGAACACAGAGCTCACACTGAACACAGAGCCCAAGATGAACACTGAGCCCACACTGAACACAGAGCTCACACTGAACACAGGGCCCACACTGAACACAGAGCTCACACTGAACACAGAGCCCACACTGAACACTGAGCCCACACCGAACACTGAGCCCACACCGAACACTGAGCCCACACTGTACACAGAGCCCTCACCGAACACTGAGCCGACACTGAACACACAGCCCTCACCGAACACGGAGCACACACTGAACACAGAGCCCACATTGAACACAGAGCACACACTGAACACAGAGACTACACTGAACACAGAGTCCACACCGAACACTGAGCCCACACGGAACACAGAGCCCACACTGAACACAGAGCCCACACTGAACACAGATCCCACACTGAACACAGATCCCACACAGAACACAGAGCCCACACTGAACACACAGCCCTCACCGAACACGGAGCACATACTGAACACAGAGCCCACATTGAACACAGAGCACACACTGAACACAGAGACTACACTGAACACGGAGACCACACTGAACACGGAGCCCACACTGAACACGGAGCCCACACTGAACACAGACCCACACTGAACGCACAACCCACACTGAACGCAGTGCCCACACTGAACACAGAGCCGACACTGAACACAGAGCCCACACTGAACACAGAGCCCACACTGAACACAGGGCCCACACTGAACACGGAGCCCACACTGAACACGGAGCCCACACTGAACACAGACCCACACTGAACGCACAACCCACACTGAACGCAGTGCCCACACTGAACACAGAGCCGACACTGAACACAGGTCCCACACTGAACACAGGGCCCACACTGAACACAGAGACCACACTGAACACAGAGCCCACACTGAACACTGAGCCCACACCGAACACTGAGCCCACACCGAACACTGAGCACACACCGAACACAGAGCCCACACTGAACACAGAGCCCACACTGAACACAGAGCCCACACTGTACACAGGGCCCTCAATCAACACAGAGCCCACACTGAACACAGAGCCCTCACCGAACATTGAGCCCACACCGAACACAGAGCTCACAACGAACACTGAGCCCTCACCGAACACGGAGCCCACACTGAACACGGAGCCCACACTGAACACAGAGCCCACACTGAACACAGAGCCCACACTGAACACAGAGCTCACACTGAACACAGAGCCCACACTGAACACTGAGCCCAAACCGAACACTGAGCCCACACCGAACACTGAGCCCACACTGAACACAGATCCCACACTGAAAACAGAGCCCACACTGAACACAGAGCCCACACTGAACACTGAACGCACACTGAAAACAGATCACACACTGAACACAGAGCCCACACTGAACACTGAACCCACATTGAACACAGAGCCCACACTGAACACAGAGCCCACACTGAAAACAAATCCCACACTGAACACAGAGCCCACACTGAACACAGAGCCCCCACTGAACACAGAGCCCCCACTGAACACAGAGCCCGCACTGAACACAGAGCCCACATTGAACACAGAGCCCAAACTGAACAGAGAGCCCACATTGAACACAGAGCCCACACTGAACAGAGAGTCCACACTGAACACGGAGCCCACACTGTACACGGAGCCCACACTGAAAACGGAGCCCACACTGAACACGGAGCCCACACTGAACACAGAGCCCACACTGAACACAGAGCCCACACTGAACACACAGCCCACACTGAACACAGAGCCCACACTGAACACAGAGCCCACAGTGAACACAGAGCCCAAACTGAACACAGAGCCCACACTGAACACAGGGCCCACACTGAACCCAGAGCCCACACTGAACACAGAGCCCAAAATGAACACAGAGTTCACACTGAACACAGGGCCACACTCAACACAGAGCCCACACTCAACACAGAGCCCACACTCAACACAGAGCCCACACTCAACACAGAGCCCACACTCAACACAGAGCCCAAACTCAACACAGAGCCCACACTCAGCACAAAGCCCAGACTGAACACAGGGCCCTCACTGAAAACAGGACCCGAACTGAACACAATGCCCACAATTTACACAGTGCCCACAATGTACACAGAGCCCACACTGTATACAGAGCCCACACATGAACACAGAGCCCACACTGAACACAGAGCCCACACTGAGCCCAGAGCCCACACTGAGCACAGAACCCACACCGAACACTGAGCACACACCGAACACAGAGCCCACACTGAACACAGAGCCCACACTGTACACAGGGCCCACACTCAACACAGAGCCCACACTCAACACAGAGCCCTCACCGAACACTGAGCCCACACCGAACACAGAGCTCTCACCGAACACTGAGCCCTCACCGAACACAGAGCCCACACTGAACACGGAGCCCACACTGAACACAGAGCCCACACTGAACACAGAGCACACACTGAACACAGAGCTCACACTGAACACAGAGCCCACACTGAACACTGAGACCAAACCGAACACTGAGCCCACACCGAACACTGAGCCCACACTGAACACAGAGCCCTCACTCAAAACAGATCCCACACCGAGCACAGAGCTCACACCGAACACTGAGCCCTCACCGAACACAGAGCCCACACTGAACACGGAGCCCACACTGAACACGGAGCCCACACTGAACACGGAGCCCACACTGAACACAGAGCCCACACTGAACACAGAGCCCACACTGAACACAGAGCCCAAACTGAACACAGAGCCCACATTGAACACAGAGCCCACACTGAACAGAGAGTCCACACTGAACACAGAGCCCACACTGTACACGGAGCCCACACTGAAAACGGAGCCCACACTGAACACAGAGCCCACACTGAACACGGAGCCCACACTGAACACGGAGCCCACACTGAACACAGAGCCCACACTGAACACAGAGCCCACACTGAACACCGAGCCCAAACTGAACACAGGGCCCACACTGAACACAGGGCCCACACTGAACACAGAGCCCACACTGAACACAGAGCCCACACTGAACCCAAAGGCCACACTGAACACAGGGCCCACACTGAACACAGAGCCCACACTGAACACAGAGCCCACACTGAACACAGAGCCCTCACTGAACACAGAGCCCACACTGAACACAGAGCCCACAATGAACACAGAGTTGACACTGAACACAGGGCCACACTGAACACAGAGCCCACGCTGAACACAGAGCCCACACTCAACACAGAGCTCACACTCAACACAGAGCCCACAGTCAGCACAAAGCCCACACTGAACACAGGGCCCATACTGAACACAGGGCCCGCACTGAACACTGAGCCCGCACTGAAAACAGGGCCCGCACTGAACACAGTGCCCACACTGAACACAGGACCCGCACTGAACACAGAGCCCGCACTGAACACAGAGCCCGCACTGAACACAGAGCCCGCACTGAACACAGAGCCCGCACTGAACACAGAGCCCGCACTGAACACAGAGACAACACTGTACACAGATCCCACACTGAACACAGAGCCCACTCTGAACACAGAGCCCACACTGAACACAGAGCCCACACTGAACACAGAGACCACACTGTACACAGAGACCACACTGAACACAGGGCCCACACTGAACACAGGGCCCACACTGAACACAGGGCCCACACTGAACACAGGGCCCACACTGAACACAGAGCCCACACTGAACACAGAGCCCACACTGAACACAGAGGCCACATTGAACACAGAGCCCAGACTGAACACAGAGCCCACACTGATCACAGAGACCACACTGAACACAGAGACCACACTGAACACAGCGCCCACACTGAACACAGAGCCCACACTGAACACAGAGCCCACACTGAACACAGAGCCCACACTGAAAACAGAGCCCACACTGAACACAGAGCCCACACTGAACACTGAGCCCAGAGGGAACACAGAGCTCACACTGAACAGAGAGCCCGCACTGAACACGGAGCCCAGACTGAGCACGGAGCCCAGACTGAACACAGAGCCCACACTGAACACAGAGCTCGCAATGAACACAGAGCCCACACTGAACACAGAGCCCACACTGAACACAGAGCCCACACTGAACACAGAGACCCCACTGAACACAGAGCCCACACTCAACACAGAGCCAACACTGAACACAGAGCACACACTGAACACAGATCCCACACTGAACACAGAGCCCACACTGAACACAGAGCCCACACTGAACACAGAGCCCACACTGAAAACAGAGCCCTCACTGAACACAGCGCCCACACTGAACTCAGAGCAGACACAGAACACAGAACCCACACTGAACACAGAGCCCACACTGAACACAGAGCCCACACTGAACACAGAGCCCACACTGAACAAGGAGCCCACACAGAACACAGAGCCCACACTGAACACAGAGCCCACACAGAACACAGAGACCACACTGAACACAGAGCCCAGACTGATCATGGTGCCATCACTGAACACGGTGTCACCACTGAACACAGAGACAACACAGAACACAGAGCCCACACTGAACACAGAGCCCACACTGAACACAGAGCCCACACTGAACACAGAGCCCACACTGAACACAGAGCTCACACTGAACACAGAGCAGACACTGAACATGGAGCCCACACTGAACACAGAGCCCACACTGAACACAGAGCCCACACTGAACACAGAGCCCACACTGAACACATCGCAGACACAGAACACAGAGCCCAAACTGAACAAAGAGCCCACACTGAACACAGAGCCCACACTGAACATGGAGCCCACACTGAACACGGTGTCACCACTGAACACAGAGACAACACAGAACACAGAGCCCACACTGAACACAGAGGCCACACTGAACACAGAGCCCACACTGAACACAGAGCCCACACTGAACACAGAGCCCACACTGAACACAGAGCAGACACAGAACACAGATCCCACACTGCACACAGAGCCCACACTGAACACAGAGCCCACACTGAACACTGAGCCCACAACGAACACTGAGCCCACACCGAACACTGAGCACACACCGAACACAGAGCCCACACTGAAAACAGAGCCCTCACTGAACACAGAGCCGACACTGAACACAGGGCCCTCACCGAAGACTGAGCCCTCACTGAACACAGAGCCCACACTTAACACGGAGCCCACACTGAACACAGAGCCCACACTGAACACAGAGCTCACACTAAACACAGAGCCCACACTGAACACAGAGCCCACACTGAACACAGAGCCCAAACTGGACACAGAGACCACACTGAACTCAGAGCCCATACTGAATACTGAGCCCACACCGAACACTGAGCCCACACTGAACACTGAGCCCACACTGAACACAGATCCCACACTGAACACAGAGTCCACACAGAACACTGAACCCACACCGAACACTGAGCCCACACTGAACACAGAGCCCACACTGAACACAGAGCCCACACTGAACAACGAGCCCACACTGAACAACGAGCCCACACTGAATACGGAGCCCACACTGAACACAGGGCCCGCACTGAACACAGAGCCCGCACTGAACACAGAGCCCGCACTGAACACTGAGCCCGCACTGAACACAGAGCCCGCACTGAACACAGGGCCCGCACTGAACACAGGGCCCGCACTGAACACAGAGCCCGCACTGAACACAGAGCCCGCACTGAACACAGAGCCCGCACTGAACACGGGGCCCGCACTGAACACGGGGCCCGCACTGAACACGGAGCCCACACTGAACACGGAGCCCACACTGAACACAGAGCCCACACTGAACACAGAGCCCACACTGAACACAGGGCCCACACTGAACACAGCGCCCACACTGAACACAGAGCCCACACTGAACACAGGGCCCACACTGAACACAGAGACAACACTGGACACAGAGCCCACACTGAACACAGAGCCCACACTGAACACAGAGCCCACACTGAACACAGAGCCCACACTGAACACAGGGCCCACACTGAACACAGGGCCCACACTGAACACAGGGCCCACACTGAACACAGGGCCCACACTGAACACAGAGCCCACACTGAACACAGAGCCCAGACTGAACACATAGCCCAGACTGAACACTGAGACCACACTGAACACAGAGCCCACACTGAACACAGAGCCCACACTGAACACTGAGCCCACACTGAACACAGAGACCACACTGAACACGGAGCCAACAATGAACACGGAGCCCACACTGAACACAGAGCCCAGAGTGAACACAGAGCCCGCACTGAGCACAGAGCTCGCACTGAACACAGAGCTCGCACTGAACACAGAGCTCGCACTGAACACAGAGCTCGCACTGAACACAGAGCTCGCACTGAACACGGAGCCCAGACTGAACACAGAGCCAACTTTGAACACAGAGCCCACACTGAACACAGAGCTCACACTGAACACAGAGCTCACACTGAACACAGAGACCACACTGTACACAGAGACCACACAGAACACAGAACCCACACTGAACACAGAGCCGACACTGAACATGGAGCCCACACTGAACACAGAGCCCACACTGAACACAGAGCCCACACTGAACACATCGCAGACACAGAACACAGAGCCCAAACTGAACAAAGAGCCCACACTGAACACAGAGCCCACACTGAACATGGAGCCCACACTGAACACGGTGTCACCACTGAACACAGAGACAACACAGAACACAGAGCCCACACTGAACACAGAGCCCACACTGAACACAGAGCCCACACTGAACACAGAGCCCACACTGAACACAGAGCCCAGACTGAACATGGAGCCATCACTGAACACGGTGTCACCACTGAACACAGAGACAACACAGAACACAGAGCCCACACTGAACACAGAGCCCAAACTGAACACAGAGCAGACACTGAACACAGAGCCCACACTGAACACAGAGCCCACACTGAACACAGAGCCCACACTGAACACAGAGCAGACACAGAACACAGAGCCCACACTGCACACAGAGCCCACACTGAACACAGAGCCCACACTGAACACTGAGCCCACACCGAACACTGAGCCCACACCGAACACTGAGCACATACCGAACACAGAGCCCACACTGAACACAGAGCTCACACCGAAGACTGAGCCCTCACCGAACACAGAGCCCACACTTAACACGGAGCCCACACTGAACACAGAGCCCACACTGAACACAGAGCCCACACTGAACACAGAGCCCACACTGAACACAGAGCCCAAACTTGACACAGAGACCACACTGAACTCAGAGCCCATACTGAACACTGAGCCCACACTGAACACTGAGCCCACACTGAACACTGAGCCCACACTGAACACTGAGCCCACACTGAACACAGAGCCCACAGTGAACACAGATCCCACACTGAACACAGAGCCCACACTGAACACTGAACCCACACCGAACACTGAGCCCACACTGAACACAGAGCCCACACTGAACACAGAGCCCAAGATGAACACTGAGCCCACACTGAACACAGTGCTCGCACTGAACACAGAGCCCGCACTGAACACAGAGCCCACATTGAACACAGAGGCCACACTGAACAGAGAGTCCACACTGAACACAGAGCCCACACTGAACATGGAGCCCACACTGAACACGGAACCGACACTGAACACAGAGCCCACACTGAACACAGAGCCCACACTGAACACAGAGCCCGAACTGAACACAGAGCCCGAACTGAACACAGAGCCCACACTGAACACAGAGCCCACACTGAACACAGGGCCCACACTGAACACAGGGCCCACACTGAACACAGGGCCCACACTGAACACAGAGCCCACACTGAACACAGAGCCCACACTGAACACAGGGCCCACACTGAACACAGAGCCCACACTGAACACAGAGACCACACTGAACACAGAGCCCACTCTGAACACAGAGCCCACACTGAACACAGAGCCCACACTGAACACAGAGACCACACTGTACACAGAGACCACACTGAACACAGGGCCCACACTGAACACAGGGCCCACACTGAACACAGAGCCCACACTGAACACAGAGCCCAGACTGAACACATAGCCCAGACTGAACACTGAGACCACACTGAACACAGAGCCCACACTGAACACAGAGCCCACACTGAACACTGAGCCCACACTGAACACAGAGACCACAATGAACATGGAGCCCACACTGAACACGGAGCCCAGAGTGAACATAGAGCCCGCACTGAACACAGAGCTCGCACTGAACACAGAGCTCGCACTGAACATAGAGCTCGCACTGAACACAGAGCTCGCACTGAACACGGAGCCCAGACTGAACACAGAGCCCACACTGAACACTGAGCCAACTTTGAACACAGAGACCACACTGAACACAGAGCTCACAATGAACACAGAGCCCACACTGAACACAGGGCCCACACTGAACACAGAGCCAACACTGAACACAGAGCCCACACTGAACACGGAGCCCACACTGAACACAGAGCCCACACTCAACACAGAGCCAACACTGAACACAGAGCCCACACTGAACACAGAGCCCACACTGAATACTGAACCCACCCTGAACACAGGACCCACACTGAAAACAAAGCCCACACTGAACACAGACCCACACTGAACACAGAGCCCACACTGAACACAGAGCCCACACTGAACACAGAGCAGACACAGAACACAGAGCCCACATTGAACACAGAGCCGACACTGAACACAGAGCCCACACTGAACACAGAGACCACACTGAACACAGAGCCCACACTGAACACAGAGCCCACATTGAACACAGAGCCCACACTGAACAGAGAGTCCACACTGAACACAGAGCCCACACTGTACACGGAGCCCACACTGAAAACGGAGCCCACACTGAACACAGAGCCCACACTGAACACGGAGCCCACACTGAACACGGAGCCCACACTGAACACAGAGCCCACACTGAACACAGAGCCCACACTGAACACCGAGCCCAAACTGAACACAGGGCCCACACTGAACACAGGGCCCACACTGAACACAGAGCCCACACTGAACACAGAGCCCACACTGAACCCAAAGGCCACACTGAACACAGGGCCCACACTGAACACAGAGCCCACACTGAACACAGAGCCCACACTGAACACAGAGCCCTCACTGAACACAGAGCCCACACTGAACACAGAGCCCACAATGAACACAGAGTTGACACTGAACACAGGGCCACACTGAACACAGAGCCCACGCTGAACACAGAGCCCACACTCAACACAGAGCTCACACTCAACACAGAGCCCACAGTCAGCACAAAGCCCACACTGAACACAGGGCCCATACTGAACACAGGGCCCGCACTGAACACTGAGCCCGCACTGAAAACAGGGCCCGCACTGAACACAGTGCCCACACTGAACACAGGACCCGCACTGAACACAGAGCCCGCAATGAACACAGAGCCCGCACTGAACACAGAGCCCGCACTGAACACAGAGCCCGCACTGAACACAGAGCCCGCACTGAACACAGAGACAACACTGTACACAGATCCCACACTGAACACAGAGCCCACTCTGAACACAGAGCCCACACTGAACACAGAGCCCACACTGAACACAGAGACCACACTGTACACAGAGACCACACTGAACACAGGGCCCACACTGAACACAGGGCCCACACTGAACACAGGGCCCACACTGAACACAGGGCCCACACTGAACACAGAGCCCACACTGAACACAGAGCCCACACTGAACACAGAGGCCACATTGAACACAGAGCCCAGACTGAACACAGAGCCCACACTGATCACAGAGACCACACTGAACACAGAGACCACACTGAACACAGCGCCCACACTGAACACAGAGCCCACACTGAACACAGAGCCCACACTGAACACAGAGCCCACACTGAAAACAGAGCCCACACTGAACACAGAGCCCACACTGAACACTGAGCCCAGAGGGAACACAGAGCTCACACTGAACAGAGAGCCCGCACTGAACACGGAGCCCAGACTGAGCACGGAGCCCAGACTGAACACAGAGCCCACACTGAACACAGAGCTCGCAATGAACACAGAGCCCACACTGAACACAGAGCCCACACTGAACACAGAGCCCACACTGAACACAGAGACCCCACTGAACACAGAGCCCACACTCAACACAGAGCCAACACTGAACACAGAGCACACACTGAACACAGATCCCACACTGAACACAGAGCCCACACTGAACACAGAGCCCACACTGAACACAGAGCCCACACTGAAAACAGAGCCCTCACTGAACACAGCGCCCACACTGAACTCAGAGCAGACACAGAACACAGAACCCACACTGAACACAGAGCCCACACTGAACACAGAGCCCACACTGAACACAGAGCCCACACTGAACAAGGAGCCCACACAGAACACAGAGCCCACACTGAACACAGAGCCCACACAGAACACAGAGACCACACTGAACACAGAGCCCAGACTGATCATGGTGCCATCACTGAACACGGTGTCACCACTGAACACAGAGACAACACAGAACACAGAGCCCACACTGAACACAGAGCCCACACTGAACACAGAGCCCACACTGAACACAGAGCCCACACTGAACACAGAGCTCACACTGAACACAGAGCAGACACTGAACATGGAGCCCACACTGAACACAGAGCCCACACTGAACACAGAGCCCACACTGAACACAGAGCCCACACTGAACACATCGCAGACACAGAACACAGAGCCCAAACTGAACAAAGAGCCCACACTGAACACAGAGCCCACACTGAACATGGAGCCCACACTGAACACGGTGTCACCACTGAACACAGAGACAACACAGAACACAGAGCCCACACTGAACACAGAGGCCACACTGAACACAGAGCCCACACTGAACACAGAGCCCACACTGAACACAGAGCCCACACTGAACACAGAGCAGACACAGAACACAGATCCCACACTGCACACAGAGCCCACACTGAACACAGAGCCCACACTGAACACTGAGCCCACAACGAACACTGAGCCCACACCGAACACTGAGCACACACCGAACACAGAGCCCACACTGAAAACAGAGCCCTCACTGAACACAGAGCCGACACTGAACACAGGGCCCTCACCGAAGACTGAGCCCTCACTGAACACAGAGCCCACACTTAACACGGAGCCCACACTGAACACAGAGCCCACACTGAACACAGAGCTCACACTAAACACAGAGCCCACACTGAACACAGAGCCCACACTGAACACAGAGCCCAAACTGGACACAGAGACCACACTGAACTCAGAGCCCATACTGAATACTGAGCCCACACCGAACACTGAGCCCACACTGAACACTGAGCCCACACTGAACACAGATCCCACACTGAACACAGAGTCCACACAGAACACTGAACCCACACCGAACACTGAGCCCACACTGAACACAGAGCCCACACTGAACACAGAGCCCACACTGAACAACGAGCCCACACTGAACAACGAGCCCACACTGAATACGGAGCCCACACTGAACACAGGGCCCGCACTGAACACAGAGCCCGCACTGAACACAGAGCCCGCACTGAACACTGAGCCCGCACTGAACACAGAGCCCGCACTGAACACAGGGCCCGCACTGAACACAGGGCCCGCACTGAACACAGAGCCCGCACTGAACACAGAGCCCGCACTGAACACAGAGCCCGCACTGAACACGGGGCCCGCACTGAACACGGGGCCCGCACTGAACACGGAGCCCACACTGAACACGGAGCCCACACTGAACACAGAGCCCACACTGAACACAGAGCCCACACTGAACACAGGGCCCACACTGAACACAGCGCCCACACTGAACACAGAGCCCACACTGAACACAGGGCCCACACTGAACACAGAGACAACACTGGACACAGAGCCCACACTGAACACAGAGCCCACACTGAACACAGAGCCCACACTGAACACAGAGCCCACACTGAACACAGGGCCCACACTGAACACAGGGCCCACACTGAACACAGGGCCCACACTGAACACAGGGCCCACACTGAACACAGAGCCCACACTGAACACAGAGCCCAGACTGAACACATAGCCCAGACTGAACACTGAGACCACACTGAACACAGAGCCCACACTGAACACAGAGCCCACACTGAACACTGAGCCCACACTGAACACAGAGACCACACTGAACACGGAGCCAACAATGAACACGGAGCCCACACTGAACACAGAGCCCAGAGTGAACACAGAGCCCGCACTGAGCACAGAGCTCGCACTGAACACAGAGCTCGCACTGAACACAGAGCTCGCACTGAACACAGAGCTCGCACTGAACACAGAGCTCGCACTGAACACGGAGCCCAGACTGAACACAGAGCCAACTTTGAACACAGAGCCCACACTGAACACAGAGCTCACACTGAACACAGAGCTCACACTGAACACAGAGACCACACTGTACACAGAGACCACACAGAACACAGAACCCACACTGAACAGAGAGCCGACACTGAACATGGAGCCCACACTGAACACAGAGCCCACACTGAACACAGAGCCCACACTGAACACATCGCAGACACAGAACACAGAGCCCAAACTGAACAAAGAGCCCACACTGAACACAGAGCCCACACTGAACATGGAGCCCACACTGAACACGGTGTCACCACTGAACACAGAGACAACACAGAACACAGAGCCCACACTGAACACAGAGCCCACACTGAACACAGAGCCCACACTGAACACAGAGCCCACACTGAACACAGAGCCCAGACTGAACATGGAGCCATCACTGAACACGGTGTCACCACTGAACACAGAGACAACACAGAACACAGAGCCCACACTGAACACAGAGCCCAAACTGAACACAGAGCAGACACTGAACACAGAGCCCACACTGAACACAGAGCCCACACTGAACACAGAGCCCACACTGAACACAGAGCAGACACAGAACACAGAGCCCACACTGCACACAGAGCCCACACTGAACACAGAGCCCACACTGAACACTGAGCCCACACCGAACACTGAGCCCACACCGAACACTGAGCACATACCGAACACAGAGCCCACACTGAACACAGAGCTCACACCGAAGACTGAGCCCTCACCGAACACAGAGCCCACACTTAACACGGAGCCCACACTGAACACAGAGCCCACACTGAACACAGAGCCCACACTGAACACAGAGCCCACACTGAACACAGAGCCCAAACTTGACACAGAGACCACACTGAACTCAGAGCCCATACTGAACACTGAGCCCACACTGAACACTGAGCCCACACTGAACACTGAGCCCACACTGAACACAGAGCCCACAGTGAACACAGATCCCACACTGAACACAGAGCCCACACTGAACACTGAACCCACACCGAACACTGAGCCCACACTGAACACAGAGCCCACACTGAACACAGAGCCCAAGATGAACACTGAGCCCACACTGAACACAGTGCTCGCACTGAACACAGAGCCCGCACTGAACACAGAGCCCACATTGAACACAGAGGCCACACTGAACAGAGAGTCCACACTGAACACAGAGCCCACACTGAACATGGAGCCCACACTGAACACGGAACCGACACTGAACACAGAGCCCACACTGAACACAGAGCCCACACTGAACACAGAGCCCGAACTGAACACAGAGCCCGAACTGAACACAGAGCCCACACTGAACACAGAGCCCACACTGAACACAGGGCCCACACTGAACACAGGGCCCACACTGAACACAGGGCCCACACTGAACACAGAGCCCACACTGAACACAGAGCCCACACTGAACACAGGGCCCACACTGAACACAGAGCCCACACTGAACACAGAGACCACACTGAACACAGAGCCCACTCTGAACACAGAGCCCACACTGAACACAGAGCCCACACTGAACACAGAGAACACACTGTACACAGAGACCACACTGTACACAGAGACCACACTGAACACAGGGCCCACACTGAACACAGAGCCCACACTGAACACAGAGCCCAGACTGAACACATAGCCCAGACTGAACACTGAGACCACACTGAACACTGAGACCACACTGAACACAGAGCCCACACTGAACACTGAGCCCACACTGAACACTGAGCCCACACTGAACACAGAGACCACAATGAACATGGAGCCCACACTGAACACGGAGCCCAGAGTGAACACAGAGCCCGCACTGAACACAGAGCTCGCACTGAACACAGAGCTCGCACTGAACATAGAGCTCGCACTGAACACAGAGCTCGCACTGAACACAGAGCTCGCACTGAACACAGAGCCCACACTGAACACTGAGCCAACTTTGAACACAGAGACCACACTGAACACAGAGCTCACAATGAACACAGAGCCCACACTGAACACAGGGCCCACACTGAACACAGAGCCAACACTGAACACAGAGCCCACACTGAACACAGAGCCCACACTGAACACAGAGCCCACACTCAACACAGAGCCAACACTGAACACAGAGCCCACACTGAACACAGAGCCCACACTGAATACTGAACCCACCCTGAACACAGGACCCACACTGAAAACAAAGCCCACACTGAACACAGACCCACACTGAACACAGAGCCCACACTGAACACAGAGCCCACACTGAACACAGAGCAGACACAGAACACAGAGCCCACATTGAACACAGAGCCGACACTGAACACAGAGCCCACACTGAACACAGAGACCACACTGAACACAGAGCCCACACTCAACACAGAGCCCTCAGCGAACACAGAGCCCACACCGAACACAGAGCTCACACCGAACACTGAGCCCTCACCGAACACCGAGCCCACACGGAACACGGAGCCCACACTGAACACAGAGCCCACACTGAACACAGAGCCCACACTGAACACAGAGCTCACACTGAACACAGAGCTCACACTGAAAACAGAGCCCACACTGAACACAGAGCCCACACTGAACACGGAGCCCAAACTGGACAGGGAGCCCACACTGAACACGGAGCCCACTCTGAACACAGAGCCCACACTGAACACAGAGCCCACACTGAACACAGAGCCAGCACTGAACACAGAGCCCACACTGAACACAGAGCCCACAGTGAACACAGAGCCCAAACTGAACACAGAGCCCACACTGAACAAAGGGCCCACACTGAACACAGGGCCCACACTGAACACAGAGCCCACACTGAACACAGAGCCCATACTGAACACAGAACCCAAACAGAACACAGAGCCCACAATGAACACAGAGTTGACACTGAACACAGGGCCACACTGTATACAGAGCCCACACTGAACACAGAGCCCACACTCAACACAGAGCTCACACTCAACACAGAGCCCACACTCAGCACAAAGCCCACACTGAACACAGGGCCCACACTGAACACAGGGCCCGCACTGAACACAGAGCCCGCACTGAACACAGGGCCCGCACTGAACACAGGGCCGCACTGAACACAGGACCCGCACTGAACACAGAGCCCGCACTGAACACAGAGCCCGCACTGAACACAGAGCCCGCACTGAACACAGAGCCCGCACTGAACACAGAGACAACACTGTACACAGAGACCACACTGAACACAGGGCCCACACTGAACACAGAGCCCACACTGAACACAGAGCCCACACTGAACACAGGGCCCACACTGAACACAGAGCCCACACTGAACACAGAGCCCACACTGAACACAGGGCCCACACTGAACACAGAGCCCACACTGAACACAGAGCTCACACAGAACACAGAGTCCACATTGAACACAGAGCCCACACTGAACACAGAGTCCACATTGAACACAGAGCCCAGACTGAACACAGAGACCACACTGAACACAGAGCCCACACTGAACACAGAGTCCACATTGAACACAGAGCCCAGACTGAACACAGAGCCCACACTGAACACAGAGACCACACTGAACACAGAGACCACACTGAACACAGAGCCCACACTGAACACAGAGCCCACACTGAACACAGAGCCCACACTGAAAACAGAGCCCACACTGAACACAGAGCCCACACTGAACACAGAGCCCAGAGGGAACACAGAGCCCAAACTGAACACAGAGCTCGCACTGAACACAGAGCCCGCACTGAACACGGAGCCCAGACTGAGCACGGAGCCCAGACTGAACACAGAGCCCACACTGAACACAGAGCTCACAATGAACACAGAGCCCACACTGAACACAGAGCCCACACTGAACACAGAGCCAACACTGAACACAGAGCCCACACTTAACACAGAGCCCCCACTGAACACAGAGCCCACACTCAACACAGAGCCAACACTGAACACAGAGCCCACACTGAACACAGAGACCACACTGAACACAGAGCCCACACTGAACACAGAGCCCACACTGAACACAGAGCCCACACTGAGCACAGAGCTCACACTGAACACAGAGCCCACACTGAACACAGAGCCCACACTGAACACAGAGCTCACACTGAACACAGATCCCACACTGAACACAGATCCCACACTGAACACAGAGCCCACACTGAATACTGAACCCACCCTGAACACAGGACCCACACTGAAAACATAGCCCGCTCTGAACACAGAGCACACACAGAACACAGAGCCCACACTGAACACAGAGCTCACACTGAACACAGATCCCACACTGAACACAGATCCCACACTGAACACAGAGCCCACACTGAAAACATAGCCCGCTCTGAACACAGAGCCCACACTGAACACAGAGCCCACACAGAACACAGAGCCCACACTGAACACAGAGCCCACACTGAACACAGAGCCCACACTGAACACAGAGCCCACACTGAACACAGAGCCCACACTGAACACAGAGCCCGCACTGAACACAGAGCCCACACTGAACACAGAGCTCACACAGAACACAGAGCCGAAACAGAACAAAGAGCCCACACTGAACACAGAGCCCACACTGAACATGGAGCCCACACTGAACACGGTGTCACCACTGAACACAGAGACAACACAGAACACAGAGCCCACACTGAACACAGAGCCCACACTGAACACAGAGCCCACACTGAACAAGGAGCCCACACTGAACACAGAGCCCACACTGAACACAAAGCCCACACTGAACACAGAGCCCACACTGAACACAGAGCTCACACAGAACACAGAGCCGAAACAGAACAAAGAGCCCACACTGAACATGGAGCCCACACTGAACACGGTGTCACCACTGAACACAGAGACAACACAGAACACAGAGCCCACACTGAACACAGAGCCCACACTGAACAAGGAGCCCACACAGAACACAGAGACCACACTGAACACAGAGCCCACACTGAACATGGAGCCATCACTGAACACGGTGTCACCACTGAACACAGAGACAACACAGAACACAGAGCCAACACTGAACACAGAGCCCACACTGAACACAGAGCCCACACTGAACACAGAGCAGACACTGAACACAGAGCCCACACTGAACACAGAGCCCACACTGAACACAGAGCCCACACTGAACACAGAGCAGACACAGAACACAGAGCCCACACTGCACACAGAGCCCACACTGAATACAGAGCCCACACTGAACACTGAGCCCACACCGAACACTGAGCCCACACCGAACACTGAGCACACACCGAACACAGAGCCCACACCGAAAACAGAGCCCTCACTGAACACAGAGCCGACACTGAACACAGAGCCCTCACCGAACACTGAGCCCACACTGAACACAGAGCTTACACCGAACACTGAGCCCTCACCGAACACAGAGCCCACACTGAACACTGAGCCCACACTGAACACACAGCCCACACTAAACACAGAGCTCACACTGAACAGAGAGCCCAAACTGAACACAGAGCCCACACTGAACACAGAGCCCAAGATGAACACTGAGCCCACACTGAACACAGAGCTCGCACTGAACACAGAGCCCGCACTGAACACAGAGCCCACATTGAACACAGAGCCCACATTGAACACAGAGCCGACACTGAACAGAGAGTCCACACTGGACACGGAGCCCACACTGTACACGGAGCCCACACTGAACACGGAGCCCACACTGAACACAGAGCCCACACTGAACACAGAGCCCACACTGAACACAGAGCCCATACTGAGCATAGAGCCCACACTGAACACAGAGCCCACACTGAACACAGTGCCCACACTGAACACAGAGCCCACACTGAACACAGAGCCCACACTGAACACAGAGTCCACACTGAATACTGAACCCACCCTGAACACAGGACCCACACTGAAAACATAGCCAACACTTAACACAGACCCACACTGAACACAGAGCCCACACTGAACACAGAGCAGACACAGAACACAGAGCCCACATTGAACACAGAGCCGACACTGAACACAGAGCCCACACTGAACACAGAGCCCACACTCAACACAGAGCCCACACTCAACACAGAGCCCTCACCGAACACTGAGCCCGCACCGAACACAGAGCTCACACCGAACACTGAGCCCTCAACGAACACGGAGCCCACACGGAACACGGAGCCCAAACTGAACACAGAGCCCACATTGAACACAGAGCTCACACTGAACACAGAGCTCACACTGAACACAGAGCCCACACTGAACACGGAGCCCACACTGAACACGGATCCCAAACTGGACACGCAGCCCAAACTGGACACGCAGCCCACACTGAACACAGAGCCCACACTGAACACAGAGCCCACACTGAACACAGAGCCCACACTGAACACAGAGCCCACAGTGAACACAGAGCCCAAACTGAACACAGAGCCTACACTAAACACAGGGCCCACACTGAACACAGGGCCCACACTGAACACAGAGCCCACACTGAACACAGAGCCCACACTGAACACAGAACCCAAACAGAACACAGAGCCCACAATGTACACAGAGCCCACACTGAACACAGAGCCCACACTCAACACAGAGCCCACACTCAACACAGAGCCCACACTCAGCACAAAGCCCACACTGAACACAGGGCCCACACTGAACACAGGGCCCGCACTGAACACAGAGCCCGCACTGAACACAGGGACCGCACAGAACACAGTGCCCGCACTGAACATAGGACCCGCACTGAACACAGAGCCCGCACTGAACACAGAGCCCGCACTGAACACAGAGCCCGCACTGAACACAGAGCCCGCACTGAACACAGAGACAACACTGTACACAGAGACCACACTGAACACAGGGCCCACACTGAACACAGGGCCCACACTGAACACAGAGCCCACACTGAACACAGAGCCCACATTGAACACTGAGGCCACATTGAACACAGAGCTTGGCATGAACACAGAGCCCACACTGAACACAGAGTCCACACTGAACACAGAGCCCACACTGAACACAGAGCCCACACTGAACACAGAGCCCACACTGAACACAGAGCCCACACTGAACACAGAGCCCTCACTGAACACAGAGCCCACACTGAACACAGAGCCCCCACTGAACACAGAGCCCACACTCAACACAGAGCCCACAGTGAACACAGAGCCCACACTGAACACAGAGCCCAAACTGAACACAGAGCCTACACTAAACACAGGGCCCACACTGAACACAGGGCCCACACTGAACACAGAGCCCACACTGAACACAGAGCCCACACTGAACACAGAACCCAAACAGAACACAGAGCCCACACTCAGCACAAAGCCCACACTGAACACAGGGCCCGCACTGAACACAGAGCCCGCACTGAACACAGGGACCGCACAGAACACAGTGCCCGCACTGAACATAGGACCCGCACTGAACACAGAGCCCGCACTGAACACAGAGCCCGCACTGAACACAGAGCCCACACTGAACACAGAGCCCGCACTGAACACAGAGACAACACTGTACACAGAGACCACACTGAACACAGGGCCCACACTGAACACAGGGCCCACACTGAACACAGGGCCCACACTGAACACAGGGCCCACACTGAACACAGAGCCCACACTGAACACTGAGGCCACATTGAACACAGAGCCCAGACTGAACACAGAGCCCACACTGAACACAGAGTCCACACTGAACACAGAGCCCACACTGAACACAGAGCCCACACTGAACACAGAGCCCACACTGAACACAGAGCCCACACTGAAAACAGAGCAACACTGAACACAGAGCCCACACTGAACACAGAGCCCACACTGAACACAGAGCCCAAACTGAACACAGAGCCCACACTGAACACAGAGCCCACACTGAACACGGAGCCCAGACTGAGCACGGAGCCCAGACTGAACACAGAGCACACACTGAACACAGAGCTCACAATGAACACAGAGCCCACACTGAACACAGAGCCCACACTGAACACAGAGCCCACACTGAACACAGAGCCCCCACTGAACACAGAGCCCACACTCAACACAGAGCCAACACTGAACACAGAGCCCACACTGAACACAGAGCCCACACTGAACACAGATCTCACAATCAGCACAGGGCTCAAACTGAACAAAGGGCCCACACTGAACACAGAGCCCACACTGAACACAGAGCCCACACTCAACACAGAGCCAACACTGAACACAGAGCTCACACTAAACACAGATCCCAAACTGAACACAGAGCCCACACTGAATACTGAACCCACCCTGAACACAGGACCCACACTGAAAACATAGCCCGCACTGAACACAGAGCACACACAGAACACAGAGCCCACACTGAACACAGAGCCAACACTGAACACTGAACCCACACCGAACACTGAGCCCACACTGAACAAAGAGCCCACACTGAACACAGAGCCCAAGATGAACACTGAGCCCACACTGAACACAGAGCTCACACTGAACACAGAGCCCACATTGAACACAGAGCCCACACTGAACACAGAGCCCACACTGAACACAGAGCCCACACTGTACACGGAGCCCACACTGAACACGGAGCCCACACTGAACACGGAGCCCACACTGAACACGGAACCCACACTGAACACGGAGCCCACACTGAACACAGAGCCCACACTGAACACAGAGACCACACTGAACACAGAGCCCACAGTGAACACAGAGCCCAAACTGAACACAGAGCCCACACTGAACACAGGGCCCACACTGAACACAGGGCCCACACTGAACACAGGGCCCACACTGAACACAGAGCCCACACTGAACACAGAACCCACACAGAACACAGAGCCCACAATGAACACAGAGTTCACACTGAACACAGGGCCCACACTGAACACAGAGCCCACACTCAACACAGAGCCCACACTCAACACAGAGCCCACACTCAACACAGAGCCCACACTCAGCACAAAGCCCACACCGAACACAGGGCCCGCACTGAACACAGGGCCCGCACTGAACACATGGCCCGCACTGAACACAGGGCCCGCACTGAACACAGGGCCCGCACTGAACACAGAGCCCGCACTGAACACAGAGCCCGCACTGAACACAGAGCCCTCACTGAACACAGAGCCCGCACTGAACACAGAGCCCGCACTGAGCACAGAGACCACACTGTACACAGAGACCACACTGAACACAGAGTCCACTCTGAACACAGAGCCCACACTGAACACAGAGCCCACACTGAACACCGAGCCCACACTGTACACAGAGACCACACTGAACACAGGGCCCAAACAGAACACAGGGCCCACACTGAACACAGAGCCCACACTGAACACAGAGCCCACACTGAACACAGAGCCCACATTGAACACAGAGCCCAGACTGAACACAGAGCCCAGACTGAACACAGAGACCACACTGAACACAGAGACCACACTGAACACAGAGCCCACACTGAACACGGACCCCAGAATGAACACAGAGCCCACACTGAACACAGAGCTCGCACTGAACACAGAGCCAACACTGAACACGGAGCCCAGACTGAACACGGAGCCCAGACTGAACACAGAGCCCACACTGAACACAGAGCTCACAATGAACACAGAGCCCACATTGAACACAGAGCCCACACTGAACACAGAGCCAACACTGAACACAGAGCCCACAATGAACACAGAGCCCACACTGAACACAGAGCCCACACTGAACACAGAGCCCACACTCAACTCAGAGCCAACACTGAACACAGAGCCCACACTGAACACAGAGCTCACAATCAGCACAGGGCTCAAACTGAACACAGAGCCCACACTGAACACAGAGCCCACACTGAATACAGAGCCCACACTGAACACAGAGCCCACACTGAACACAGAGCCCACACTGAACACAGAGCCCACACTGAACACAGAGCAGACACAGAACACAGAGCCCACACTGAATACAGAGCCGACACTGAACACAGAGCCCTCACTGAAAACACAGCCCACACTGAACACAGAGCCTACACTGAACACATCGCAGACACAGAACACAGAGCCCACACTGAACACAGAGCCCACACTGAACACGGAGCCCACACTGAACATGGAGCCCACACTGAACACGGTGTCACCACTGAACACAGAAACAACACAGAACACAGAGCCCACACTGAACACAGAGCCCACACAGAACACAGAGCCCACACTGAACACAGAGCGCACACAGAACACAGAGCCCACTCTGAACACAGAGCCCTCACTGAACTTGGAGCCGACACTGAACACGGTTTCACCACTGAACACAGAGACAACACAGAACACAGAGCCCACACTGAACACAGAGCAGACACAGAACACAGAGCCCACACTGAACACAGGGCCCACACTGAACACAGGGCCCACACTGAACACAGGGCCCACACTGAACACAGAGCCCACACTGAACACAGAGCCCAGACTGAACACAGAGACCACACTGAACACGGAGCCCACACTGAACACGGAGCCCACACTGAACACGGAGCCCACACTTAACACGGAGCCCACACTGAACACGGAGCCCAAAGTGAACACAGAGCCCGCACTGAACACAGAGCTCGCACTGAACACGGAGCTCGCACTGATCACGGAGCCCACACTGAACACGGAGCCCACACTGAACACAGAGCCCACACTGAACACAGAGCCCACACTGAACACAGAGCTCGCACTGAACACGGAGCTCGCACTGATCACGGAGCCCACACTGAACACGGAGCCCAGACTGAACACAGAGCCAACACTGAACACAGAGCCCACACTGAACACAGAGCCCACACTGAACACAGAGCCCTCACTGAACACAGAGCCCACACTGAACACAGAGCCCACACTTAACACAGAGCCCACACTGAACACAGAGCCCACACTGAACACAGAGCCCACACTGAACACAGAGCCCACACTTAACACAGAGCCCACACTGAACACAGAGCCCACACTGAACACAGAGCCCACACTGAACACAGAGCCCACACTTAACACAGAGCCAACACTG
Organism: Isurus oxyrinchus; assembly: GCA_026770705.1. Taxonomy (NCBI): domain Eukaryota; kingdom Metazoa; phylum Chordata; class Chondrichthyes; order Lamniformes; family Lamnidae; genus Isurus; species Isurus oxyrinchus. Next base: position 23,279 of record JANJGN010000153.1, on the reverse strand, counting down.
AACACAGGGCCCACACTGAACACAGGGCCCACACTGAACACAGGGCCCGCACTGAACACAGAGCCCGCACTGAACACAGAGCCCGCTCTGAAGACAGAGCCCGCACTGAAGACAGGGCCCGCACTGAACACAGGGCCCGCACTGAACACAGAGCCCGCACTGAACACAGAGCCCGCACTGAACACAGAGCCCGCACTGAACACAGAGCCCGCACTGAACACAGAGCCCGCACTGAACACAGAGCCCGCACTGAACACAGAGCCCGCACTGAACACAGTGCCCGCACTGAACACAGAGCCCGCACTGAACACAGAGCCCGCACTGAACACAGAGCCCGCACTGAACACAGAGCCCGCACTGAACACAGAGACAACACTGTACACAGACACCACACTGAACACAGAGCCCACTCTGAACACAGAGCCCACACTGAACACAGAGCCCACACTGAACACAGAGCCCACACTGAACACAGAGACCACACTGAACACAGGGCCCACACAGAACACAGGGCCCACACTGAACACAGAGCCCACACTGAACACAGAGCCCACACTGAACACAGAGCCCACATTGAACACAGAGCCCAGACTGAACACAGAGCCCAGACTGAACACAGAGACCACACTGAACACAGAGCCCACACTGAACACAGAGCCCACACTGAACACGGACCCCAGAATGAACACAGAGCCCACACTGAACACAGAGCTCGCACTGAACACAGAGCCAACACTGAACACGGAGCCCAGACTGAACACGGAGCCCAGACTGAACACAGAGCCCACACTGAACACTGAGCTCACAATGAACACAGAGCCCACATTGAACACAGAGCCCACTCTGAACACAGAGCCAACACTGAACACAGAGCCCACACTGAACACAGAGCCCACATTGAACACAGAGCCCACACTGAACACAGAGCCCACACTGAACACAGAGCCCACACTGAACACAGAGCCCACACTGAACACAGAGCCCACACTGAACACAGAGCTCACACTGAACACAGAGCCCACACTGAACACAGAGCAGACACAGAACACAGAGCCCACACTGAACACAGAGCCGACACAGAACACAGAGCCCACACTGAACATAGAGCCCACACTGAACAGAGAGCCCACATTGAACACACAGCCCACACTGAACACAGAGCCCACACTGAACACATCGCAGACACAGAACACAGAGCCCACACTGAACACAGAGCCCACACTGAACACAGAGCCCACACTGAACACAGAGCCCACACTGAACACAGAGCCCACACTGAAAACAGAGCCCACACTGAACACAGAGCCCACACTGAACACAGAGCCCAGAGGGAACACAGAGCCCACACTGAACACAGAGCTCGCACTGAACAAAGAGCCCGCACTGAACACGGAGCCCAGACTGAGCACGGAGCCCAGACTGAACACAGAGCCCACACGGAACACAGAGCTCACAATGAACACAGAGCCCACACTGAACACAGAGCCCACACTGAACACAGAGCCAACACTGAACACAGAGCCCACACTGAACACAGAGCCCCCACTGAACAAAGAGCCCACACTCAACACAGAGCCAACACTGAACACAGAGCCCACACTGAACACAGAGCTCACACTGAACACAGAGCCCACACTGAACACAGAGGAGACACAGAACACAGAACCCACACTGAAAACAGAGCCCACACTGAACACAGAGCCCACACTGAACACAGAGCCCACATTGAACACACAGCCCACACTGAACACAGAGCCCACACTGAACACATCGCAGACACAGAACACAGAGCCCACACTGAACACAGAGCCCACACTGAACACAGAGCCCACACTGAATACAGAGCCCACACTGAACATGGAGCCCACACTGAACACGGTGTCACCACTGAACACAGAGACCACACAGAACACAGAGCCCACACTGAACACAGAGCCCACATTGAACACAGAGCCCACACTGAACACAGAGCGCACACAGAACACAGAGCCCATACTGAACACAGAGCCCACACTGAACATGGAGCCGACACTGAACACGGTGTCACCACTGAACACAGAGACAACACAGAACACAGAGCCCACACTGAACACAGAGCCCACACTGAACACAGAGCCCACACTGAACACAGAGCAGACACAGAACACAGAGCCCGCACTGAACACAGAGCCCGCAATGAACACAGAGACAACACTGTAGACAGAGACCACACTGAACACAGGGCCCACACTGAACACAGGGCCCACACTGAACACAGAGCCCACACTGAACACAGAGGCCACATTGAACACAGAGCCCAGACTGAACACAGAGCCCACACTGAACACAGAGACCACACTGAACACAGAGCCCACACTGAACACAGAGCCCACACTGAGCACAGAGCCCACACTGAACACAGAGCCCACACTGAACACAGAGCCCAGAGGGAACACAGAGCCCACACTGAACACAGAGCTCGCACTGAACACGGAGCCCGCACTGAACACGGAGCCCAGACTGAGCACGGAGCCCAGACTGAACACAGAGCCCACACTGAACACAGAGCTCACAATGAACACAGAGACCACACTGAACACAGAGCCCACACTGAACACAGAGCCAACACTGAACACAGAGCCCACACTGAACACAGAGCCCCCACTGAACACAGAGCCCACACTCAACAAGAGCCAACACTGAACACAGAGCCCACACTGAACACAGATCTCACAATCAGCACAGGTCTCAAACTGAACACAGGGCACACACTGAACACAGAGCCCACACTGAACATAGAGCCCACACTGAACACAGAGCCCACACTGAACATAGAGCCCACACTGAACACAGAGCCCACACTGAACACAGAGCCCACACTGAACACAGAGCCCACACTGAACACAGAGATCACACTGAACACAGATCCCACACTGAACACAGGGCCCACACTGAACACAGAGCCCACACTGAATACTGAACCCACCCTGAACACAGGACCCACACTGAAGACATAGCCCGCTCTGAACACAGAGCACACACAGAACACAGAGCCCACACTGAACACAGAGCCCACACTGAACACAGAGCCCACACTGAACACAGAGCCCACACTGAACACAGAGCCACGCTGAACACAGAGCTCACGCTGAACACAGAGCCGACACTGAACACAGATCCCACACTGAACACAGAACCCACACAGAACACAGAGCCCACAATGAACACAGAACCCACACAGAACACAGAGCCCACAATGAACACAGAGTTCACACTGAACACAGGGCCCACACTGAACACAGAGCCCACACTCAACACAGAGCCCACACTCAACACAGAGCCCACACTCAACACAGAGCCCACACTCAGCACAAAGCCCACACCGAACACAGGGCCCGCACTGAACACAGGGCCCGCACTGAACACATGGCCCGCACTGAACACAGGGCCCGCACTGAACACAGGGCCCGCACTGAACACAGAGCCCGCACTGAACACAGAGCCCGCACTGAACACAGAGCCCTCACTGAACACAGAGCCCGCACTGAACACAGAGCCCGCACTGAGCACAGAGACCACACTGTACACAGAGACCACACTGAACACAGAGTCCACTCTGAACACAGAGCCCACACTGAACACAGAGCCCACACTGAACACCGAGCCCACACTGTACACAGAGACCACACTGAACACAGGGCCCAAACAGAACACAGGGCCCACACTGAACACAGAGCCCACACTGAACACAGAGCCCACACTGAACACAGAGCCCACATTGAACACAGAGCCCAGACTGAACACAGAGCCCAGACTGAACACAGAGACCACACTGAACACAGAGACCACACTGAACACAGAGCCCACACTGAACACGGACCCCAGAATGAACACAGAGCCCACACTGAACACAGAGCTCGCACTGAACACAGAGCCAACACTGAACACGGAGCCCAGACTGAACACGGAGCCCAGACTGAACACAGAGCCCACACTGAACACAGAGCTCACAATGAACACAGAGCCCACATTGAACACAGAGCCCACACTGAACACAGAGCCAACACTGAACACAGAGCCCACAATGAACACAGAGCCCACACTGAACACAGAGCCCACACTGAACACAGAGCCCACACTCAACTCAGAGCCAACACTGAACACAGAGCCCACACTGAACACAGAGCTCACAATCAGCACAGGGCTCAAACTGAACACAGAGCCCACACTGAACACAGAGCCCACACTGAATACAGAGCCCACACTGAACACAGAGCCCACACTGAACACAGAGCCCACACTGAACACAGAGCCCACACTGAACACAGAGCAGACACAGAACACAGAGCCCACACTGAATACAGAGCCGACACTGAACACAGAGCCCTCACTGAAAACACAGCCCACACTGAACACAGAGCCTACACTGAACACATCGCAGACACAGAACACAGAGCCCACACTGAACACAGAGCCCACACTGAACACGGAGCCCACACTGAACATGGAGCCCACACTGAACACGGTGTCACCACTGAACACAGAAACAACACAGAACACAGAGCCCACACTGAACACAGAGCCCACACAGAACACAGAGCCCACACTGAACACAGAGCGCACACAGAACACAGAGCCCACACTGAACACAGAGCCCTCACTGAACTTGGAGCCGACACTGAACACGGTTTCACCACTGAACACAGAGACAACACAGAACACAGAGCCCACACTGAACACAGAGCAGACACAGAACACAGAGCCCACACTGAACACAGGGCCCACACTGAACACAGGGCCCACACTGAACACAGGGCCCACACTGAACACAGAGCCCACACTGAACACAGAGCCCAGACTGAACACAGAGACCACACTGAACACGGAGCCCACACTGAACACGGAGCCCACACTGAACACGGAGCCCACACTTAACACGGAGCCCACACTGAACACGGAGCCCAGAGTGAACACAGAGCCCGCACTGAACACGGAGCTCGCACTGAACACGGAGCTCGCACTGATCACGGAGCCCACACTGAACACGGAGCCCAGACTGAACACAGAGCCCACACTGAACACAGAGCCCACACTGAACACAGAGCTCGCACTGAACACGGAGCTCGCACTGATCACGGAGCCCACACTGAACACGGAGCCCAGACTGAACACAGAGCCCACACTGAACACAGAGCCCACACTGAACACAGAGCCCTCACTGAACACAGAGCCCACACTGAACACAGAGCCCACACTTAACACAGAGCCCACACTGAACACAGAGCCCACACTGAACACAGAGCCCACACTGAACACAGAGCCCACACTTAACACAGAGCCCACACTGAACACAGAGCCCACACTGAACACAGAGCCCACACTGAACACAGAGCCCACACTTAACACAGAGCCAACACTGAACACAGGGCCCACACTGAACACAGGGCCCACACTGAACACAGGGCCCACACTGAACACAGAGCCCACACTGAACACAGAGCCCGCTCTGAAGACAGAGCCCGCACTGAAGACAGGGCCCGCACTGAACACAGAGCCCGCACTGAACACAGAGCCCGCACTGAACACAGAGCCCGCACTGAACACAGAGCCCGCACTGAACACAGAGCCCGCACTGAACACAGAGCCCGCACTGAACACAGAGCCCGCACTGAACACAGAGCCCGCACTGAACACAGTGCCCGCACTGAACACAGAGCCCGCACTGAACACAGAGCCCGCACTGAACACAGAGCCCGCACTGAACACAGAGCCCGCACTGAACACAGAGACAACACTGTACACAGACACCACACTGAACACAGAGCCCACTCTGAACACAGAGCCCACACTGAACACAGAGCCCACACTGAACACAGAGCCCACACTGAACACAGAGACCACACTGAACACAGGGCCCACACAGAACACAGGGCCCACACTGAACACAGAGCCCACACTGAACACAGAGCCCACACTGAACACAGAGCCCACATTGAACACAGAGCCCAGACTGAACACAGAGCCCAGACTGAACACAGAGACCACACTGAACACAGAGCCCACACTGAACACAGAGCCCACACTGAACACGGACCCCAGAATGAACACAGAGCCCACACTGAACACAGAGCTCGCACTGAACACAGAGCCAACACTGAACACGGAGCCCAGACTGAACACGGAGCCCAGACTGAACACAGAGCCCACACTGAACACTGAGCTCACAATGAACACAGAGCCCACATTGAACACAGAGCCCACTCTGAACACAGAGCCAACACTGAACACAGAGCCCACACTGAACACAGAGCCCACATTGAACACAGAGCCCACACTGAACACAGAGCCCACACTGAACACAGAGCCCACACTGAACACAGAGCCCACACTGAACACAGAGCCCACACTGAACACAGAGCTCACACTGAACACAGAGCCCACACTGAACACAGAGCAGACACAGAACACAGAGCCCACACTGAACACAGAGCCGACACAGAACACAGAGCCCACACTGAACATAGAGCCCACACTGAACAGAGAGCCCACATTGAACACACAGCCCACACTGAACATAGAGCCCACACTGAACACATCGCAGACACAGAACACAGAGCCCACACTGAACACAGAGCCCACACTGAACACAGAGCCCACACTGAACACAGAGCCCACACTGAACACAGAGCCCACACTGAAAACAGAGCCCACACTGAACACAGAGCCCACACTGAACACAGAGCCCAGAGGGAACACAGAGCCCACACTGAACACAGAGCTCGCACTGAACAAAGAGCCCGCACTGAACACGGAGCCCAGACTGAGCACGGAGCCCAGACTGAACACAGAGCCCACACGGAACACAGAGCTCACAATGAACACAGAGCCCACACTGAACACAGAGCCCACACTGAACACAGAGCCAACACTGAACACAGAGCCCACACTGAACACAGAGCCCCCACTGAACAAAGAGCCCACACTCAACACAGAGCCAACACTGAACACAGAGCCCACACTGAACACAGAGCTCACACTGAACACAGAGCCCACACTGAACACAGAGGAGACACAGAACACAGAACCCACACTGAAAACAGAGCCGACACTGAACACAGAGCCCACACTGAACACAGAGCCCACACTGAACACAGAGCCCACATTGAACACACAGCCCACACTGAACACAGAGCCCACACTGAACACATCGCAGACACAGAACACAGAGCCCACACTGAACACAGAGCCCACACTGAACACAGAGCCCACACTGAATACAGAGCCCACACTGAACATGGAGCCCACACTGAACACGGTGTCACCACTGAACACAGAGACCACACAGAACACAGAGCCCACACTGAACACAGAGCCCACATTGAACACAGAGCCCACACTGAACACAGAGCGCACACAGAACACAGAGCCCATACTGAACACAGAGCCCACACTGAACATGGAGCCGACACTGAACACGGTGTCACCACTGAACACAGAGACAACACAGAACACAGAGCCCACACTGAACACAGAGCCCACACTGAACACAGAGCCCACACTGAACACAGAGCAGACACAGAACACAGAGCCCGCACTGAACACAGAGCCCGCAATGAACACAGAGACAACACTGTAGACAGAGACCACACTGAACACAGGGCCCACACTGAACACAGGGCCCACACTGAACACAGAGCCCACACTGAACACAGAGGCCACATTGAACACAGAGCCCAGACTGAACACAGAGCCCACACTGAACACAGAGACCACACTGAACACAGAGCCCACACTGAACACAGAGCCCACACTGAGCACAGAGCCCACACTGAACACAGAGCCCACACTGAACACAGAGCCCAGAGGGAACACAGAGCCCACACTGAACACAGAGCTCGCACTGAACACGGAGCCCGCACTGAACACGGAGCCCAGACTGAGCACGGAGCCCAGACTGAACACAGAGCCCACACTGAACACAGAGCTCACAATGAACACAGAGACCACACTGAACACAGAGCCCACACTGAACACAGAGCCAACACTGAACACAGAGCCCACACTGAACACAGAGCCCCCACTGAACACAGAGCCCACACTCAACAAGAGCCAACACTGAACACAGAGCCCACACTGAACACAGATCTCACAATCAGCACAGGTCTCAAACTGAACACAGGGCACACACTGAACACAGAGCCCACACTGAACATAGAGCCCACACTGAACACAGAGCCCACACTGAACATAGAGCCCACACTGAACACAGAGCCCACACTGAACACAGAGCCCACACTGAACACAGAGCCCACACTGAACACAGAGATCACACTGAACACAGATCCCACACTGAACACAGGGCCCACACTGAACACAGAGCCCACACTGAATACTGAACCCACCCTGAACACAGGACCCACACTGAAGACATAGCCCGCTCTGAACACAGAGCACACACAGAACACAGAGCCCACACTGAACACAGAGCCCACACTGAACACAGAGCCCACACTGAACACAGAGCCCACACTGAACACAGAGCCACGCTGAACACAGAGCTCACGCTGAACACAGAGCCCACACTGAACACAGATCCCACACTGAACACAGAGCCCACACTGAACACAGAGCCCACACTGAACACAGAGCCGACACTGAACACAGATCCCACACTGAACACAGAGCCCACACTGAACACAGAGCAGGCACAGAACACAGAGCCCACACTGAACACAGAGCCCACACTGAACACAAAGCCCACACTGAACACAGAGCCCACACTGAACACAGAGCCCACACTGAACACAGAGCCCACACTGAACACTGAGCCCACACTGAACACAGAGACCACACTGAACACAGAGCCCACACTGAACACAGAGCCCACACTGAACACAGAGCCCACACTGAACACAGAGCTCACACTGAACACAGAGCCCACACTGAACACAGAGCCCACACCGAACACAGTGCCCACACTGAACACAGAGCCCACACTGAATACTGAACCCACCCTGAACACAGGACCCACACTGAAAACATAGCCCACACTGAACACAGTGCCCACACTGAACTCAGAGCCCACACTGAACACAGAGCCCACACTGAACACAGAGCCCACACTGAACACAGAGCCCACACTGAACACAGAGCCCACACTGAACACAGAGCCCACACTGAACACAGAGCTCACACTGAACACAGAGCTCACACTGAACACAGAGCCCACACTGAACACAGAGCAGACACAGAACACGGAGCCCACACTGAACACAGAGCCAACACTGAACACAGAGCCCACACTGAACACAGAGCCCACACTGAACACAGAGACAACACAGAACACAGAGCCCACACTGAACACAGAGTCCACACTGAACACAGAGCAGACACAGAACACAGAGCCCACACTGAACACAGGGTCCACACTGAACACTGGGCCCACACTGAACACAGGGCCCACACTGAACACAGAGCCCACACTGAACACAGAGCCCTCACTGAACACAGAGCCCAGACTGAACACAGAGACCACACTGAACACAGAGCCCACTCTGAACACGGAGCCCACACTGAACACGGAGCCCACACTTAACACGGAGCCCACACTGAACATGGAGCCCAGAGTGAACACAGAGCCCACACTGAACACAGAGCCCACACTGAACACAGAGCCCACACTGAACACAGAGCTCGCACTGAACACGGAGCTCGCACTGAACACGGAGCCCAGACTGAACACGGAGCCCAGACTGTACACAGAGCCCACACGAACACAGAGCCAACACTGAACACAGAGCCCACCCTGAACACAGAGCTCACAATGAACACAGGGCCCACACTGAACACAGAGCCCACACTGAACACAGAGCCAACACTGAACACAGAGCCCACACTCAACACAGAGCCAACACTGAACACAGAGCCCACACTGAACACAGAGCCCACACTGAACACAGAGACCACACTGAACACAGAGCCCACACTGAACACAGAGCCCACAATGAACACAGAGCCCACACTGAACACAGGGCCCACACTGAACACAGAGCCCACACTGAACACAGAGCCCACACTGAAAACAGAGCCCACACTGAACACAGAGCCCACACTGAACACAGAGCCCAGAGGGAACACAGAGCCCACACTGAACACAGAGCTCGCACTGAACAAAGAGCCCGCACTGAACACGGAGCCCAGACTGAGCACGGAGCCCAGACTGAACACAGAGCCCACACGGAACACAGAGCTCACAATGAACACAGAGCCCACACTGAACACAGAGCCCACACTGAACACAGAGCCAACACTGAACACAGAGCCCACACTGAACACAGAGCCCCCACTGAACAAAGAGCCCACACTCAACACAGAGCCAACACTGAACACAGAGCCCACACTGAACACAGAGCTCACACTGAACACAGAGCCCACACTGAACACAGAGGAGACACAGAACACAGAACCCACACTGAAAACAGAGCCGACACTGAACACAGAGCCCACACTGAACACAGAGCCCACACTGAACACAGAGCCCACATTGAACACACAGCCCACACTGAACACAGAGCCCACACTGAACACATCGCAGACACAGAACACAGAGCCCACACTGAACACAGAGCCCACACTGAACACAGAGCCCACACTGAATACAGAGCCCACACTGAACATGGAGCCCACACTGAACACGGTGTCACCACTGAACACAGAGACCACACAGAACACAGAGCCCACACTGAACACAGAGCCCACATTGAACACAGAGCCCACACTGAACACAGAGCGCACACAGAACACAGAGCCCATACTGAACACAGAGCCCACACTGAACATGGAGCCGACACTGAACACGGTGTCACCACTGAACACAGAGACAACACAGAACACAGAGCCCACACTGAACACAGAGCCCACACTGAACACAGAGCCCACACTGAACACAGAGCAGACACAGAACACAGAGCCCGCACTGAACACAGAGCCCGCAATGAACACAGAGACAACACTGTAGACAGAGACCACACTGAACACAGGGCCCACACTGAACACAGGGCCCACACTGAACACAGAGCCCACACTGAACACAGAGGCCACATTGAACACAGAGCCCAGACTGAACACAGAGCCCACACTGAACACAGAGACCACACTGAACACAGAGCCCACACTGAACACAGAGCCCACACTGAGCACAGAGCCCACACTGAACACAGAGCCCACACTGAACACAGAGCCCAGAGGGAACACAGAGCCCACACTGAACACAGAGCTCGCACTGAACACGGAGCCCGCACTGAACACGGAGCCCAGACTGAGCACGGAGCCCAGACTGAACACAGAGCCCACACTGAACACAGAGCTCACAATGAACACAGAGACCACACTGAACACAGAGCCCACACTGAACACAGAGCCAACACTGAACACAGAGCCCACACTGAACACAGAGCCCCCACTGAACACAGAGCCCACACTCAACAAGAGCCAACACTGAACACAGAGCCCACACTGAACACAGATCTCACAATCAGCACAGGTCTCAAACTGAACACAGGGCACACACTGAACACAGAGCCCACACTGAACATAGAGCCCACACTGAACACAGAGCCCACACTGAACATAGAGCCCACACTGAACACAGAGCCCACACTGAACACAGAGCCCACACTGAACACAGAGCCCACACTGAACACAGAGATCACACTGAACACAGATCCCACACTGAACACAGGGCCCACACTGAACACAGAGCCCACACTGAATACTGAACCCACCCTGAACACAGGACCCACACTGAAGACATAGCCCGCTCTGAACACAGAGCACACACAGAACACAGAGCCCACACTGAACACAGAGCCCACACTGAACACAGAGCCCACACTGAACACAGAGCCCACACTGAACACAGAGCCACGCTGAACACAGAGCTCACGCTGAACACAGAGCCGACACTGAACACAGATCCCACACTGAACACAGAGCCCACACTGAACACAGAGCAGGCACAGAACACAGAGCCCACACTGAACACAGAGCCCACACTGAACACAAAGCCCACACTGAACACAGAGCCCACACTGAACACAGAGCCCACACTGAACACAGAGCCCACACTGAACACAGAGCCCTCACTGAACACAGAGCTGCCACTGAACACAGAGCCCACACTGAACACAGAGCCCACACTGAACACAGAGCCCACACTGAACACTGAGCCCACACTGAACACAGAGACCACACTGAACACAGAGCCCACACTGAACACAGAGCCCACACTGAACACAGAGCCCACACTGAACACAGAGCTCACACTGAACACAGAGCCCACACTGAACACAGAGCCCACACCGAACACAGTGCCCACACTGAACACAGAGCCCACACTGAATACTGAACCCACCCTGAACACAGGACCCACACTGAAAACATAGCCCACACTGAACACAGTGCCCACACTGAACTCAGAGCCCACACTGAACACAGAGCCCACACTGAACACAGAGCCCACACTGAACACAGAGCCCACACTGAACACAGAGCCCACACTGAACACAGAGCCCACACTGAACACAGAGCTCACACTGAACACAGAGCTCACACTGAACACAGAGCCCACACTGAACACAGAGCAGACACAGAACACGGAGCCCACACTGAACACAGAGCCAACACTGAACACAGAGCCCACACTGAACACAGAGCCCACACTGAACACAGAGACAACACAGAACACAGAGCCCACACTGAACACAGAGTCCACACTGAACACAGAGCAGACACAGAACACAGAGCCCACACTGAACACAGGGTCCACACTGAACACTGGGCCCACACTGAACACAGGGCCCACACTGAACACAGAGCCCACACTGAACACAGAGCCCTCACTGAACACAGAGCCCAGACTGAACACAGAGACCACACTGAACACAGAGCCCACTCTGAACACGGAGCCCACACTGAACACGGAGCCCACACTTAACACGGAGCCCACACTGAACATGGAGCCCAGAGTGAACACAGAGCCCACACTGAACACAGAGCCCACACTGAACACAGAGCCCACACTGAACACAGAGCTCGCACTGAACACGGAGCTCGCACTGAACACGGAGCCCAGACTGAACACGGAGCCCAGACTGTACACAGAGCCCACACGAACACAGAGCCAACACTGAACACAGAGCCCACCCTGAACACAGAGCTCACAATGAACACAGGGCCCACACTGAACACAGAGCCCACACTGAACACAGAGCCAACACTGAACACAGAGCCCACACTCAACACAGAGCCAACACTGAACACAGAGCCCACACTGAACACAGAGCCCACACTGAACACAGAGACCACACTGAACACAGAGCCCACACTGAACACAGAGCCCACAATGAACACAGAGCCCACACTGAACACAGGGCCCACACTGAACACAGAGCCCACACTGAACACAGAGCCCACACTGAACACAGAGCCCGCACTGAACACGGACCCCAGAATGAACACAGAGCCCACACTGAACACAGAGCCCACACTGAACACAGAGCCCACACTGAACACAGAGACCACACTGAACACAGAGCCCACACTGAACACAGAGCCCACAATGAACACAGAGCCCACACTGAACACAGGGCCCACACTGAACACAGAGCCCACACTGAACACAGAGCCCACACTGAACACAGAGCCCGCACTGAACACGGACCCCAGAATGAACACAGAGCCCACACTGAACACAGAGCTCGCACTGAACACAGAGCCCACACTGAACACGGAGCCCAGACTGAACACGGAGCCCAGACTGAACACAGAGCCCAAACTGAACACAGAGCTCACAATGAACACAGAGCCCACACTGAACACAGAGCCCACACTGAACACAGAGCCAACACTGAACACAGAGCCCACACTGAACACAGAGCCCACACTCAACACAGAGCCCACACTCAACACAGAGCCAACACTGAACACAGAGCCCACACTGAACACAGAGCTCACACTGAACACAGAGCCCACACTGAACACAGAGCAGACACAGAACACAGAACCCACACTGAACACAGAGCCCACACTGAACACAGAGCCCACATTGAACACAGAGCCCACACTGAACACAGAGCCCACATTGAACACACAGCCCACACTGAACACAGAGACCACACTGAACACATTGCAGATACAGAACACAGAGCCCACACTGAACACAGAGCCCACACTAAACACAGAGCCCACACTGAACACAGAGCCCACACTGAACACAGAGCCCACACAGAACACAGAGCCCACACTGAACACCGAGCGCACACAGAACACAGAGCCCACACTGAACACAGAGCCCACACTGAACATGGAGCCGACACTGAACACGGTGTCACCACTGAACACAGAGACAACACAGAACACAGAGCCCACACTGAACACAGAGCCCACACTGAACACAGAGCCCACACTGAACACAGAGCAGACACAGAACACAGAGCCCACACTGAACACAGGGCCCACACTGAACACAGGGCCCACACTGAACACAGGGCCCACACTGAACACAGAGCCCACACTGAACACAGAGCCCGCACTGAACACAGAGCCCACACTGAACACAGAGCCCAGACTGAACACAGAGCCCAGACTGAACACGGAGACCACACTGAACACGGAGCCCACACTGAACACGGAGCCCACACTGAACACGGAGCCCACACTGAACATGGAGCCCAGAGTGAACACAGAGCCCACACTGAACACAGAGCTCGTACTGAACACGGAGCTCGCACTGAACACGGAGCCCAGACTGTACACGGAGCCCAGACTGAACACAGAGCCCAGGATGAACACAGAGCCCACACTGAACACAGAGCCCACACTGAACACAGAGCCCACACTGAACACACAGCTCACAATGAACACAGAGCCCACACTGAACACAGAGCCCACACTGAACACAGAGCCAACACTGAACACAGAGCCCACACTGAACACAGAGCCCACACTCAACACAGAGACCACACTCAACACAGAGCCAACACTGAACACAGAGCCCACACTGAACACAGAGCTCACACTGAACACAGAGCCCACACTGAACACAGAGCAGACACAGAACACAGAACCCACACTGAACACTGAGCCGACACTGAACACAGAGCCCACACTGAACACAGAGCCCACACTGAACACAGAGCCCACATTGAACACACAGCCCACACTGAACACAGAGACCACACTGAACACATCGCAGATACAGAACACAGAGCCCACACTGAACACAGAGCCCACACTAAACACAGAGCCCACACTGAACACAGAGCCCACACTGAACACAGAGCCCACACAGAACACAGAGCCCACACTGAACACCGAGCGCACACAGAACACAGAGCCCACACTGAACACAGAGCCCACACTGAACATGGAGCCGACACTGAACACGGTGTCACCACTGAACACAGAGACAACACAGAACACAGAGCCCACACTGAACACAGAGCCCACACTGAACACAGAGCCCACACTGAACACAGAGCAGACACAGAACACAGAGCCCACACTGAACACAGGGCCCACACTGAACACAGGGCCCACACTGAACACAGGGCCCACACTGAACACAGAGCCCACACTGAACACAGAGCCCACACTGAACACAGAGCCCAGACTGAACACAGAGCCCAGACTGAACACAGAGACCACACTGAACACGGAGCCCACACTGAACACGGAGCCCACACTGAACACGGAGCCCACACTGAACATGGAGCCCATAGTGAACACAGAGCCCACACTGAACACAGAGCTCGTACTGAACACGGAGCTCGCACTGAACACGGAGCCCAGACTGAACACGGAGCCCAGACTGAACACAGAGCCCACACTGAACACAGAGCCCACACTGAACACAGAGCCCACACTGAACACAGAGCTCACAATGAACACAGAGCCCACACTGAACACAGAGCCCACACTGAACACAGAGCCAACACTGAACACAGAGCCCACACTGAACACAGAGCCCACACTGAACACAGAGCCCACACTGAACACAGAGCCCACACTGAACACAGAGCCAACACTGAACACAGAGCCCACACTGAACACAGAGCCCACACTGAACACAGAGCCCACACTGAACACAGAGCCCACACTCAACACAGAGCTCACAATCAGCACAGGGCTCAAACTGAACACAGAGACCAGACTGAACACAGAGCCCACACTGAACTCAGAGCCCACACTGAACACAGAGACCACACTGAACACAGACCCACACTGAACACAGAGCCCACACTGAACACAGAGCCCACACTGAACACAGAGCCCACACTGAACACAGGGCCCACACTGAACACAGAGCCCACACTGAACACAGAGCCCGGTCTGAAGACAGAGCCCACACTGAACACAGAGCCCACACTGAACACAGAGCCCACACTGAACACAGAGCTCACACTGAACACAGAGCCCACACTTAACACAGAGCCCACACTGAACACAGAGCCCACAGTGAACACAGAGCCCACACTGAACACAGAGCCCACACTTAACACAGAGCCCACGCTGAACACAGAGCCCACACTGAACACAGAGCCCACACTGAACACAGAGCCCACACTGAACACAGAGCCCACACTGAACACAGAGCCCTCACTGAACACAGAGCCCACACTGAACACTGAGCCGACACTGAACACAGAGCCCACACTGAACACAGAGCCCACACTGAACACACAGCCCACACTGAACACACAGCCCACACTGAACACATCGCAGACACAGAACACAGAGCCCACACTGAACACAGAGCCCACACTGAACACAGAGCCCACACTGAACATGGAGCCCACACTGAACACGGTGTCACCACTGAACACAGAGACAACACAGAACACAGAGCCCACACTGAACACAGAGCCCACACAGAACACAGAGCCCACACTGAACACAGAGCCCACACAGAACACAGAGCCCACACTGAACACAGAGCCCACACTGAACATGGAGCCGACACTGAACACGGTGTCACCACTGAACACAGAGACAACACAGAACACAGAGCCCACACTGAACACAGAGCCCACACTGAACACAGAGCCCACACTGAACACAGAGCAGACACAGAACACAGAGCCCACACTGAACACAGAGCCCACACTTAACACAGAGCCCACACTGAACACAGAGCCCACACTGAACACAGAGCCCACACTGAACACAGAGCCCAGGATGAACACAGAGCCCACACTGAACACAGAGCCCACACTGAACACAGAGCCCACACTGAACACAGAGCAGACACAGAACACAGGGCCCACACTGAACACAGAGCCCACACTGAACACAGAACCCACACTGAATACTGAACCCACATTGAATACAGGTCCCACAGTTTACGTATGGCACAAACTGTACACAGAGACAACACAAATAGCACAGGACCTGCAATGACCACGGAGCATACAAAGAACACCGATCCCACACTTAACCCACATCCCACACTGAACACAGAACCCACACTGAACACGGAGCCCACACTGAACACAGAACCCACACTGAACATGGAGCCGACACTGAACACGGTGTCACCACTGAACACAGAGACAACACAGAACGCAGAGCCAACAGTGAACACAGAGCTCCCACTGAACTCAGAGCTCTCACTGAACACAGTGCCCACATTGAACACATTGACCACACTGAACACAGGGCCCACACTCAATACAGGGCACACTCTGAACATAGAGTTCACAATGAACACAGAGCCCACACTGAACACAGAGCCCACACTGAACACAGAGCCCACACTGAACACAGAGCCCACACTGAACACAGAGCCCAAAAAGAACACAGAGCCCACACTGAACACAGAGCCCACACTGAACACAGAGCCCACACTGAACACAGAGCCCACACTGAACACAGAGCCCACACTGAACACACAGCCCAACTGAACAAAGAGCCCACACTGAACTCAGAGCCCACACTGATCACAAAGCCCACACTGATCACAGAGCCTAAACTGAACACAGAGTCCACACTGAAATCTGGTCACACACTGAAAACAGAGACAAATTGAACATAGAGAAACTGAACACCGAGCCCATACTGAATACAGAGCCCACAGTGAACACAGAACCCACACTGAACACAGAGCCCACACTGAACACAGAGCCCACACTGAACACAGAGCCCACACTGAACACGGAGCCCACACTGAACACAGAGCTCACACTGAGCACAGAGCCCACAATGAACACAGAGCCCTCAGTGAACACAGAACCCACAGTGAACACAGAGCCCACACTGAACACAGAGCCCACACTGAACACAGAGCCCACACAGAACACAGAGCCCACACTGAACACAGAACCCACACTGCACACAGAGCCCACACTGAACACAGAGCCCACTCTGAGCACAGAGCCCACACTGAACACAGAGCCCACACTGAACACAGATACCACACTGAACACAGACCTCCCACTGAACTCAGAGCCCACACTGAACACAGAGCCCACACTGAACACAGAGCCCACACTGAACACAAACCCACACTGAACACAGGAGCCACAGGAGGGATTGTGTGTAAGAGGGATTGTGTGTGAGTGGGATTGTGTTTAAGTGGGATTGTGTGTCAGAGGGATTGCATGTGAGAGGTATTCCTTGTGAGAGGGATTGTGTGTTAGTTGGATTGTTTGTCAGTGGAGTTGCATCTGAGAGGGATTGTGTGTGAGAGGAATTGTGTGTATGAAGAATTGTGTCTGAGAGGGATTGTGTGTGAGAGGGATTTGTGTAGGTGGGATTGTGAAAAAGGGATTTTGTGTGAGAGGGATTTGTGTGTGAGGTGGATTGTGTGTGAGAGGGATTGCATGTGAGAGGGATTGTGTGTGAGAGGGATTGCGTGTGAGAGGGATTGTGTGTGAGAGGGATTGCGTGTGAGAGGGATTGTGTGTGAGAGGTATTGTGTGAGACGAATTGTGTGTAAGAGGTATTGTGTGTGAGAGGGGTTGTGAAAGAGGGATGGAGTGTGAAAGGGATTGTGTGTGAGAGGGATTGTGAAAGAGGGATTGAGTGTGAAAGGGATTGTGTGTGAGAGGGATTGTGTGAGACGAATTGTGTGTAAGAGGTATTGTGTATGAGAGGATTGTGAAAGAGGGATTGAGTGTGAAAGGGATTGCGTGTGAGAGGGATTGTGTATGAGAGGGGTTGTGTCTGAGAGGGATTGTGTCTGAGAGTGATTGTGTGCGTGAGGGCTTGCATATGAGAGGGATTGCATGTGAGGAGGATTGTTGTGAGAGGTATTGCATATGGGAGAGATTTCATGTGAGAGGGAATGGGTGTGAGAGGAATGGGGTGTGAGATTGTGTGTAAGACTGTGTGTGAGAGATTGCAGGAGTAAATTTGAGAGAGGGAGAGTGTGTCAGCTTTTGTATCAGAATGTATGTGTTTGTTAGAATGTGTGCGCCTGTGTGTGAGAGAGAGAGGGAGAGATAATGTGTGTGTGCGCGTGTACATGTGGAGGAGGGAGAGAGAATGTGTGTGTATGAAAGAGAGAAATATCTGTGAGTGTGAATGTGTGTGTGAGTGTATGTGTGTGTTTTTGTGTGGGTGCCTGTTATGAGAAATTATACATCTGTGCAAGTGTGTGCATGCGTTTGTGTGTCTATGAGAGAGAGAATGTATTTATGCGTGTGTGTGTGTGTGTGTGTGTGTGTGTGTGTGTGAGAGCGTGTATGTGTGTGAGAGGGGGCGTTTGTGTTTGTGTGTGCATATGAGAAAGAATATATCTTTATGGGTGTTTGTGTGAAAGAAAATGTATCTGTTATGTGCTTTGTGTGTGAGACAGAATATATGTGTGTCTGACTGTGAGTGTTAGGTTGTGTGTGTCTGTGTGTATGAGAAAGAATATATTCTGCGAGTGTGTTTGTGAATCAGTGAGATACAGAATCAATACCTGTAGGAGAGAGGATGTGTGTGCATGTGAGAGAGAACACATCTGTGTGAGTGAGTGTGTGTGTGTGTGTGTGAGAGAGAGAGAGAGAGATGGATAGAATATGTGCATATGTTTGTGTGAGGGAGAATATATTTGTGAGTGTGACTGTGTGTGTGATGGTATGTGTGTGTGTGCTAGTGTATGAAAAATAATAAATCTTTGTGTGTCCCTGTGTGTGAGAGAGAGAAAATATATCTGTGTGAGCCTGCATGTGTGAGAGAGAATGAGTGCATGTGGGTGATCTGTTTATGTGTGTGCGTGTGTGTGAGACAGAGAGAGAGAGAGAGAGAGAGAATGTGTGCATATGTGTGCAATGAGGAGAATATACTGTGTGAGTGTGACTGTGTGGGTGTGAGGGTGTTTGTTATGTCTGTGTGTGTGTGCACGTGTGTGAGAGAGAGAGAGAGAGAGAGAGAGAATGTGTGTGTATGTGTACAATAGGGAGAATATACCTGTGTGAGTGTGACTGTGTGGGTGTGAGGGTGTTTGTTATGTCTGTGTGTGTGTGCACGTGAGAGAGAGAGAGAGAGAGAGAGATAGAATCAGTGCCTGTTAGAGAGAGGATGTGTGTGTGTGAGAGAGAAAGCTGCTCTGTGTGAGTCTGCCTACATGTGTGAGAGAAAATGTGTGCATGAGGGTGAAGCTGTTTATGTGTGAGTGTGTGTGAGTGTGTGTGTGTGTGTGTGTGCCTGCATGTATGAGAAAGTATACATCTGCGCAAGTCTGTGTGTGTTTGTGTATATATGAGACAGAGAGAATTTATCTATGTGTGTGTGAGTGAGCATGTGAGTGTGTGTGTGTGAGGGTGTGAGGGTTTGTGTGTGCATATGTGTGTGTGCTTATGAGAAAGAATGTACCTGTGTGGGTGTTTGTGTGAGAGGAAATGAATGTGCTTGTGTGTGAGAAAGGATATATGAGCATGTGAATGCGTGTGTGTCTCTCTGCGTGTATGAGAAAGAATATATTTGTGAGTGTGTGTGGGAATTGGTGAAAGAGAGAATCAGTGCCTGTAAGAGAGTGGATGTGTGTGTGTGAGAGAGAGAACATATCTGTGAGAGTATGTGTTTGTGAGAGAGAGAGAGAGAGAATGTGTGCGTGTTTATGTGTGAGGGAGAATATATCTGTGAGTGTGACTGCGTGTTTATGAGAGTTTGTGTGTGTGTGTGTGTGTGAGAGAGAGAGAGAGAGAGAGGGAGAGAAAGAGAATTGGTGTCTGTGAGAGGGAGAATGATTGTGTGTGTGAAAGAGAATGTATCTGTGTGAGTGTGTGTTTGTGTGTGTGTATGTACATGAGAACGAATATGTCTTTGTGAGTGTGAGAGAGAGAGCATGTGTTTGTATGGGAAAAAATATATCTCTGTAGTGTTTGTGACAGACGAATCGTGAGTGCTTGTACGTGTGTGTGAAATAAAGATTATATCTGTGTGTGTGTGACTGTGTGTGAGAGGGTATGTGTGTGTGTCTGCTTTTAAGAGAAAAAAATTATCCGTCCGAGTATGTGTGTGTGATGGAAAGAGAGAACGTGTATGTGAGAGAGAGAGGGAATGCGTGTCTGTATGTGAGAGACAGAGAATGTGTGTGTTTATGCAGATGTGTGAAACAGAGAATATAGCTATGTCAGTGTGACTGTGTGTTAGAGGGTATGTGTGTGTGTCTGCATGTATGAAAAATAATATATCTGCGTGAGTGTATGTGGGTTGGAGAGAGAGAATGTGTGCATATGTGAGGGAGAATATATCTATGACTTTGTGTGTGCATGTGTGTCTGGTGTGAGTGTAAGTGTATGTGACAGAGAGAGAAAGTGTGTATGTGTGTGTGTGAGGGAGAATATATCTGTGAGTGTGACTCCATATGTTTGTGTCTGTGTGTGTCTGCATGAGTGTGATTGTGTGAGTGTCTATGTATGAGAAAAATTATATCTGTGTTGGTATGTTTGTGTGTGTGAGAGAGAGAGAATTGTGTGTTTCTGTGTGCGGGGGAGAATATATCTGTGTGAATGTGTGTGGGTGAGAGAGAGAGAATATGTGTGTGTTTCTGTGTGTGTGTATGTGCGTGTGAGGGAGAATATATCTGTGACTGTGACTCCATGTGTGTGTCTGTGTGTGTGTCTGTGTGTCAGTGTGATTGTCTATTTATGAGAAAGATTATATCTGTGTGGGTGTATTTGTGTGTTGAGAGAGAATGTGTGTGTTTCTGTGTGCGGGCGAGAATATATCTGTGTGAGTGTGCCTTCATGCCTGTGTGTGTGTGTGTGTGTGTGTGTGTGTGTGTGTGTGTGTGTGTGTGTGTGTGTGTGTGTGTGTGTGTGTGTGTGTGTGTGTGTGTGTGTTTGTGTGTGTGTGTGTGTTTGTGTGTGTGTGTGTGTGTGTGTGTGTTTGTTTGAGTGTGTGCGTATGTATCAGGATGAATATAACTGTGTGGGTATGTTTGTGAGAGAGAAAAAAAAAGTGTGTTTGTGTGAGAGAGAATATGTGTGAGTGTGCCTTCACATGTGTGTGTGTGAAAAATAATCTTTGTATGAATGTGTGTGAGGTTGATTGTGTGTGTCTGCATGTATCAGAAAGAATATATCTGTGTGACAGTTTGTGCATGAGAGAAAGAGAGAATGTGTGTGTTTGTGTGTGTGAGGGAGAATACATTCATCAGTGTGACTGTGTGTGTTCATGAGAGAAAGAGAGTTTGAGAATTGGCGTTTGTAAGAGAAAGAGTATGTATGCATGTGAGAGAGAACATATCTGTCTGAGTGTGACTGTGTGTGTGTCTGAGAGAGAGATAAAGAGATGGAGAATTTCAGTGTATGTATGCAAGAGGGAGAATATACCTGTGTGAGTCTCACTGTGTGTGCCTATGTAAGAGATATAATATATCTGAGTGTATGTGTGTGTGAGAGAGAGAGAGACAGAGAGAAAGAGAGAATGTTTGTGTGTGCAAGAGTCTGACTGTGTGTGTGCCTATGTATGAGAAGGGATATATCTGAGTGGGTGTGTTTGTGCAAGAGAAAATGTGTGTGTGACAAAGAATATATCTCTGTGATTGTGCCTCCACATGTGTGTTTGAAATAAAGAATATATCTGTGTGTGAATGTACGTGTGATGATGTGTGTGTGTCTCCGTGTATGAGAAATAATAAATATGTGTGTGTGTGTGTGTATGTGAGTGTGTGAGAGAGAGGGAGCGGAGGGTTTGTATGTGCATCTGCATCTGAGAGAGAGAATGTGTACATATGTGTGTATGAGAGAATACATCTGTCAGTATGACTGTGTGTCTGTGGGGGCGTGTGTGTGTGTGGGTGCATGTGT